>BPLS01000518.1:798586-811593 GCA_019656275.1 Rhododendron kiyosumense
AAAAAAAAAAAAATTTAATTTTGTACCGGAACGAAATACCGAAAAATGGCCGGAACAGACCAGTATTGTCCGGTACACCCGGTATTGGCCGGAACAGGCCGGTATTTCAACCGGAACGGAACATGATTTTTTGCGTTCCGTTTAAGAACCGATACGGTACGTACCGGCCGGTACGGAACGGATTTGACAACTTTGGGTCGAGGGGTGGGGTGTTAGGGGGTGGGAAAAGCAGGTCCCTACTTTTGGCTACCTCTTTTTGGCCTTTTCCATTTCCCATTTTTGGCTTTCGGCTGTTTGGCAACCTCAAGCCATAACTCATTCCCAGAAAATGAGTTCTCAAATTTTGATGATAGAGCCTGAAATGCAAAAGGAGTTTTTCAACGGGGTGTTTGGGAGCTTACTTTTTAGCTTTTCATTTTCAACTTTTTGGCTTTTTGGCTTTTTAGATTATGGTCAAAATGTATTTTAAATCTGGTAGAGTGTTTGGATGATATGTACAGAATGCATTTTGAAACAGGAGTAGTGTTTGGGAGATATGTGATGAAAATGAATTATGAATTGATTTTTTACCATATTGCCTTTGGTTTTTTATTATGATATACTATGTGTATGGATAATGTTTTAAGCAATTTTTGTAAAGTTATATTGTGAAATTGTTTTCTTCTTCGTTATTTGAAAGTATCCAACTTTTTCTAATTTTTTTGTAACTCAGAAAAATTACGATAAGTATATAATGATGTAGGATAACGATTATTTTTTTTCGAAGTCTTTTTTGTTCTTCATTTATTTTTTGATAATTGAGAGCTTTCAACAATCTTACTGGAGTATTTTTTTTTATTAAAATGACAATTAAGTCAAATTGCAAAAAAGCAAGAACACTTCCAACGATCATTAATCCAAAAAAAAATTACATATGAACTAAAAGAAAAATAAAACAGACAACTTAAACATTATACAAATTAAGCCTACAAATTTAAATAACAAGAAAAACATATTCCAACACTGGTGAATTCATCAATTACACAAATTAATTACAAATTTAAATAACCATCATTAATTACTCAATTTAAGTGAGGGTATTTTGATAATTGACATGAGAATGTGAAAAGCCAAAAATGCAAAAAGGACCTCTTGGGCTCTTTTTGGCTTCTTGCCTCTAAACCCAAAATCAGTGAATCCATTTTCTGAAAATGCATTCTATAATTAGGTTGCCAAACACCCAAAATAGGATAATGAGATAATGATAATGCAAAAATGAGGTAACCAAACACCCCCTTATGTTTTTACCATTTTCAGCATGGCTAAGGGCAAAAGACATAACTACCTTTATCCTTTTCAAATAATTACAATCATAACCTTATTTTATACAACGAGAAGGTAGGCTAACGCAATAACGACAATATTTTTTCCCCTAAGTTAATTATCCCTCCCTCCATGTTTGTTTTATTTTATGATTTGTACTTAGGGAAAAAAAATGTGGAAGAATTTTAAGTATGCAACATAACAGTAACTCTACCTTCCTTTGTGTATATTTACTTGATCATTAATTCTTCCTAGTTACCCAAAAGATTTACAGTAAAAAATAGTTGGAGACTGTCAATTAAGAAAGAACAAAACTATATTGCACAATATAACTTTTTAAAAATTGCTAAACACATTATTCACATGCAGTCTAATAAGTAATACCATAATAAATTACCAAGGGCAATATGGTAAAAAACTAACTCAATTTTCATCGCATATCTCTCAAATACTGCTCGTATTGCAAAATATATTTTGCACATATCATCCAAACACTACCATGCATATTCAGAATATATTCTCACCATAATCAAAAAAGCCAAAAAAAAAAAAAGTTGAAAATGAAAAGCTAAAAAGTAGACTCTCAAACACCCCCTTAGCTAGGTTTGATTCTTCATAGCCGCTTTTAATGGAGCTAAACATACCCTTTTGTGCTGGTAACACGCGACGAAATCTTAATATCATCTCCAACATAAGTGCAAAGTAGTACTCGTTGACAGTTAGCCATATGAATCTATGCCTCAATCAAGGAGCTGAAGATTGTCATCCTTATTTCGACCTTGCCCCCTGTACCTTGAGGGCCTGTTTGAATGGGGGCTACCGAAAGGGGTATTAGTAATACCCCTCCTAAGACCTTAGGCCCATGGTTAGGTCATGGTTTGGGACACATTTTGTTGGGAGTATTAGCTAAGTCTCGGATTCTCTTGTACCCCTAATACACCAGACGGGTGGATTATTTATGGGGAGGCTCTAGGGTGGTATTACATAATACCTCCGGATAATACCTCTTCTCTCTTCCATTTCAACTACAAAACAACTTAATCCCCTTATTTTATCCCTCATCCAATTTAAGTAATATTTAATCCTTCGTCATATCAATGTGAGCTCATCCTTCTTATATAATACCCCTACTATCTTATCCTTCATTCCTATCTAATACCCCCAATCCTTATCCAATCCAAACGGGTCCTCAATATGCTCGAGAATCAGTGACTCGAAGGATGAACAGATCAACACGCCTAGTGCAGGGTTCCAAACTGATAGAAACTTCAGTTAGGAATACTAGAACCAGCCACAGGAGTTAGAATTTGATCCTCATAGTAAGGTTATTATGAAATAAATGACTCAGCACCATCGATTCTTCGCGGAGCATTTTCATCTCCGATTAATCGAGCCTATTTACACACTTCTATAAAAACTAAGCAGTTCGTTATGCAAAAGTGCTATTGTAGACACCCCAATCCGGACCTCGAAAGTGCTTTAAATATCCCGATGAAGAAACAAATAAAACAAATACCTCCGAAAGCTTAAATATGGGATTCTCCTAGAGCAAACCAAAAAGCCCAGAGCAAATCAAAAAGCCCAGAACTGGACCCTTAGTACCGTACAACACACCTCTACACCGCACGACATAATAGACTTCATTACGCTGCACGAGGTCATGAGGTCAACTGTACGGCATTTTGGATAAAGTTCTGATTGGCTCAGCTAACTGTCAGCCACGCCCACTTGAGCCACTGCTACAAGCTAGCTCAACCGAAAAGGCATTTTTGGCCCGCTCAGAAAATACCTCCACCATTTGAATTTCAAAATCCTTGACATTTGCCTATAAATACAACCCTCCACTCAAGAGAAAAGGGTCTTGAATTTTTTTTCTCTCTCATCATACTTTCATACCCATTTCTCACTCCCAAGTCTTAAGAAAGTTGTTCTTAAAAATATTCTCAAGATTCTTTCTTCCTTAAAGTCCCCCATTTTTCTCCTTACCATCAAAGTGAGTCTCCTCACTCACTTCAAGACCCCCACTTCTCAACACCCATTCATCAAACCACATCCTTCGTCTCTCCTCGACCGTCTTCACCCGTCCTCACCCATAGCTATCCATTCCCATCCAAGTTCAAAGATCAAATGTATAAACTAGTTTCTTTGGGGTAGGCTCTGTTCATACCCCTGAGGGAACCTCTCTATGGTTAGGACCGACCCCCTTTGGATTGGATCCTGACTCAAAAACCATTTTTCAAACTAAAAACAAACCTCTGTATTGAGAAAGCTACACCGCACGGCGCTCTGATGCGTCGCGCGGCGTATCTTACTCAGACGCACGACGTTTCCATTTATTGTTTTCTTGCTTAAACCGTCTAGATCGTAGCTGTCCTCTGCTAGGTCTGTTCGCTACTCACACATCAGACGTCGGCCCTTTTAAAAAACAAGACCATATCTACAAGTCATGCTTTGTTTTGGAAAATAAAATTTCTTCAGTCATTCTAAATGATCAAGAGTTTAAAAGTTGATTTTCGTCCATGGCTTGAAAGAATGATACTTTTCAGACTGGTCCAGTGGTAAAAATACTGTCTGATACTAACCAGAAACCCCGCGCGTTGTATTCAAGACGCCGGACGGTATTCTAAAATTTTACAAAGGCCCGAAAGTAAAGAGGATACCCCGCACGGCATTCTATAAGACCGTGCGCGGTATTGTAAAATACCGTGCAGAAGGACACTGCGACCCAGACAGTTCCGGATGGCGACTCTCTTCGAGCCCGCGCACGCCGATCGGGAAGCCCACAACTATTAATGGAGTAGTCTATCTGCATATGCATTTGTTAAATTCGATGAAGTCCCGCACTCTGAACCTAACATGAAGAGACCCCTGCCAAACTAGTACTATCTCCGTCCTAAATTCTTGATTTTCTTTTCTTTTTTAAAAGTCTCAAAAAAATTGACTATATCTGTTAATTTATAATATTTTTTATTTCAAATATGGATCTTATTTAATAGATCTCAATAAATTCTTTTATACAAAATTTTTAAAATTAGCTAAAAGATTTTAGATTGTAAAATATAATCAATTAAAAAATAACATGCACTCCTAAAAAGGACTAACAAATTGGGACGGAGGGTGTAACATGCAAGAAAGTGAGGGAGCGAGAGATATAGATTTAAAAGGTAGATGACTCATTTTTTTAATAAAAAAAAGTTTTTATATCAAAAAATATATAGAATCACGTAATTAAAAATACAAAAAAGTGAGTCATAGAGAGCGATTGACGGGGGTTTTCCGGTAGTGAATAAGTTGTGTGAAAAAATTGTTGCAATCAAGTTGTTAGGTGTTTTAAATATCAAGTTATTTTCGGTAGTGAATAAATTATTGAGAAATAAGTTGACAAGTTGTTAATTAGGGTGAACGATTCTAAACTTGTCGATTAGTGTGAACGACATGGTAAAAACACCTACGTTTTTTCCTCAATTTGTTACGAGAAACATTTTAGTAGATAAATATTAGTTATATTTTTTCGAAATCGTTTGATTGGGGATATGTTGTTAAATAATTAAGGCCCCGTTTGATAAGATGTTTGAGACTTGGGATTGGATTATTAATTCCATGGGAGTATTAATACTCTGTTTGGTAACCAAAAAGGGTCCAGGCTATTAGTCTGTTGGGATGTTCAATCCGGCCTTTAAAGGGTATTAGCAATACCTCGTGGGACTTGGTATTCGTAGTCCGAACCCAACCCCTTCTCATAACCAATCATTTTTCATTACCAATTTCTTCAATCAATCTAATCTCATCATTTAATCTCATCTCAAACAAACATGATATTAATAATCTCATTATATAATCACATCCCAAACAAATATACTCATTATTAATCATTTCTTATTACCAATCTTTTCTCATTACTAATCCCAATCATAATCTTATCTTTTTATGAATCACATCCATCTATTACTGTTATCAAACGGGGCCTTAGAGAGAATGAGATGCATGATAGGAGTAGATTTTTTTTGGGTGGGTAGTTTTTAGTAATGAAACCACTGAAGGGAGAGGAGAGTTGCTTTCATTTTTGAAAAACATCCGTTTTATTTTTTTATTATATTACATATACACATTTTCCTAATTTCCTCTCTCTCTCTCTCTCTCTCTCTCTCTCTCTCTCTCTCTGTAAAAAAGACAAAGACAAAACCGTGGATCTATCTCATCCTACCATTCTCTTCCTCCTCTGCTCAATCAATCAATTCCCCATCCTCAACGCCTCTCTCTCTCTCTCTCTCTCTCTCTCTCTCTCCATCTTCACCATCTCTCCTTCAATCCCCCCAGATTAGGGTTAGATCCCGACCTCCCCCCCACCCCTCCCCCCCCTCTCGTTCTCTCTCTCTCTCTCTCTCTCTCTCTCTCTCTCTCTCTCTCCACACATGCATACATATTGAGATATCCAGATAGATCGATTCAGATCTAACCCCAACAAACCCCACTCCCATCTCCATACCCTCCCTCCCCTATTACTCTCTCTCATCTCTCCCCATCCCCAATTCCAATTCCCTCTCTCCTCCATCCCCAATTTCACCACACACTTTCTCTCCATATTTATCGATGTCTGCTCTCCGTCCAGATCTGACTACCAAAATCTACCCCGAACCCTACACCACCTCAACCGAGGAGGCGGAGGCGGAGGACCACTTCGACCTACTCCCAGACTCCCTCCTCCTCCTCATCTTCAACCGGATCGGCGACGTCAAGGCCCTTGGCCGCTGCTGCCTCGTCTCCCGCCGCTTCCACCTCCTCATCCCCCAGGTCGACAACGTCCTCGTCCGCGTCGACTGCGTCATCTCCGACGACGACGCCCCCTCGTCCTCCTCCTCCTCCGCCTCCGGATCCGACAAGTCCCGCTCCTCCTCCGCCTTCTCCGCCCTCTTCCGCGCCCTCCTCGGCCCCATTGCAAAGCCCTTCCAAGCCCTCGGCCAGCTCCTCGGCCCCAAACGCCCCAACTCCTCATCAGCAGAGGACGACGATGAATTTGATTCCAATGGTGGGGTCACCCACCACTCTCCCACTCAGGTATTGAAAAACTTTAGCGAAATTCGGTTCTTGCGTATTGAGCTTCCTAGTGGTGAATTGGGTACAGAGGATGGCGTTTGTTTGAAATGGAGGGCTGATTTTGGCTCCACCCTTGATAATTGCGTCATCCTTGGTGCCTCGTCTGTGATTCCAGGCAACGGGTTTTTCGGAATCGATAACGGGAATGGGAATGGCAATGGTAATGGGGTTGGAGAGGACAATGGGAGTATACCCGAATCGTTTTACACGAACGGGGGTTTGAAATTGAGAGTGGTGTGGACTATTAGCTCGTTGATTGCTGCCTCTGCGAGGCATTACTTGCTTCAACCGATAATCGCCGAGCACAAGACGTTGGATAGCTTGGTTTTAACTGATGCCGATGGGCAAGGGGTGTTGTGTATGAATAAGGAACAGTTGGAAGAGTTGAGGGTGAAGCCTCTATCAGCTTCGTCTGCATCTAAGAGGACACTTGTTCCGGCTTTGAACATGAGGTTGTGGTATGCACCCCACTTGGAATTGCCCGATGGGACCGTGCTTAAGGGGGCAACATTGGTTGCGATTAGGCCCAGCGAACAGTCGGGTTTGAAGAAGGAGGGATCGGATGGGTCTTGGGTTTCGGCTGCATTTGAGGAGCCGTATGGGATGGCGGCAAAAATGCTGGTGAAGAGGAGGACTTATTGTCTTGAGATGAACTCCTTCTGAGTGGCAATGGTGTTGAGGTAGTTTTTTTTTTTTCTTGGGTTTGTGATGGTTATGGAGTATGATAACTGTTTACTTTTTGAATGATTAGTATGTTATGTAGAATTGTCACATGCCTTCTATACTTGCTTTTGTGTGGTTTAGATTTGGATCAACTGTTTCAGTTTCGTTGATGCATTACGGATTGTGCCTAGAAGGCTAGAAGTGTTGTCAATTGGCGATTTTGTTTTTTGATGATGATTAGGTGAATTTTGTGAGCTTCCAATGTAAGGCAGAAGTGTCTTTAAGAATGTTGCCCTGGCCATTTGGACAAACTGGTGGTGTACAGGGTACTAGAACTCGAAGAAAATGTTTTTGGGGAGGTTATGATCTTGATGGGGAAATTTCCATTCGCTCAAATTCGTTTGATTTAAAATTAGAAGGCCAATTACTTTTTTGGTTATATGGGGCTCTTGCATAGATGTAGTGTAGATATACAATGATTGACAACCTATATTACTAGGGAACGCTACTATCTTAGCGAATTACATTTTGGTATGAACGTTCTCGAGAATTTTATTTTTTTAAAAAGTCAGCCTATTTAGGTAAAATTCTAGAGAATGGAATTTTGGTGAGAAAAACTGTATAAAATTTGGTCATTGTGTTTCTAGAAATGTGTTTTGCATGAATAATTTGGGAAAGAAAATTTAGTCTTGGATATTAATGTGGTAAACATCGCTAGGCGCTAGTCAGGCGGAAAAGGGTGCCTAGGTGCCTGAGTAGTCAGCCTCCTATTGCTGAGGCAGGGATTAGGACCCGCTAGTCGGCCTCTTATCACCTAGGCAAGGACTAGGAGCCACTAGTCGGCTGCTTAATCTAGTCATTGGACCACCACCTAGAGCCTAGGAGCTGACTAGTCGGCGGCCTACGTTTATAACATGGATATTTATGGCTTGGAAGGGTAAGTTCTAATTTTGTTATCTCTAGAAGCCTACCCCTAGCATACCACAATTTAGACCTGTGGCGTACCACTTGCCGGTTCCCGTTCCTTGTACTGGCATGATCTGCCTTTCAGGTGACATTGCTGACAACCCTTGGCTAAGTTGACCTGAGTTCAGAGTGGTTTACGCAAGGGATGCCATATTTGATTTTTTTACTTCTTGAGATTCAGATCAAATTTGCATTTTATTACTGGTCTTGGTGGCTTCTATCAGATTTGTCCCATAAGGAGACTTATGTTGTTTATGGAATAAAGTTCATTTTTGCAATTATGGTATTCCTTGCTGATTTTTCTTGGTTTATTTGCTCTTAATATATGGAATGTCGTTGATTTTCAGGGAAGTGTGTATGATAAGAAGAAAGAGGGTTCACATATTTGAGAAGGTAGAGGAGACACAAAATTTTGTTTGCCCATAGCTTAATGCAAGTGCTTGTTTTGTCAAGCCCGATAATTCTTCATACTTGCAACTGAAATGGTGCCCTTGATCGATTATGCATTGTGGAATTGATCCCAGTTACTGCTTCAACAAATGGAAGGATGGATAAAATGCATTTGCTGCTTGTTTAAATTTCAGGCATATGCTGTTAAGTGTGCACACAATCACTGACGAAAGTTACTGGGAGCAGCACTTAAAAAAGTTGAAAGGCGTTTGTAGAGCACAGTACTCATCGTGTACACTCAGAAGAGACTAATCTGGGTACTATTAAATCACATCAACGTGATTAATGCTGCAGAGCTCTGAGTTTGTAGTCTTTTGAATGTCAATCACCTCTATATATGTGAATATTGTAGGTTTGATTATTTGTGCCCTTGTGAGCGGTGTACTTCCCCTTTAGCTTTGTATTTCAAGTCACTAGTTTTCTGGTTGTTGCAAAGCTTCTTGTATGCATGTTGAAAATGGGCTCTCATACCCTTGCATCTTGTTACCGCTTTCTGTTTCGACTTGAGAAACGTCCACTTTCGTGTGTACTTCCATCATACTTGTTGCGTAAACTATCACGAGTTCAGATCTCTTTGTTTCTGTTTTTGAGACGTTTATGTCGGGATGTCTGAATCTTGGATTTGTTTATACCATATTCTTTATTTTCTGATCCCATTGTGGATACCCCATGGTCCAGGATCTTATAATACGTAAGTTAGGTCTTAAGGATCTGTTCACCGAGTGGACTTCTGATTACCGCTTCCACTCCGAAGATGCATCTTCACAAGAAGGAAGGAATCCTGATCATGGTTTTCCGTAGAACCCTCTGGAATGCAATTGGAGAACCCTCTTCCAAAGCGTAACCTAGTTTGGTTATTTTTTTGTGGGTTCAAGTATTTTCTTAGATGAATTGGTCCTCATATTTTGTTTACTGCTTTTTTTTTATTTATCCAGCCCTCATATTTTGTTGTGATGTACAATACAAAATATGTCAAGCATAGGTTGGCAGTCTGCGTGGGTGTCTGGCCAGTCTGGGAGAATCTGGTGAAATTATGTTTGGAAATGACTTTGGGAGTCTCTGCTGGTATTCGAGGTCATCAATTTGTTATAGCTACCTGTGGCTATTATTGCATCAAACTTGGCATGTCTCGGTCAATTGTTTCCCATTTACAGTACTTTTTTCGTGGTCTGATTATTGGCAATCAAGCTCTCTCTCGGTAAATGAACGATGCATTAAAAGCTAAAATTAAGAGTTTACAAGCAGGGGTATAAACAGTCCGGATTCAATGAGGGATCCCACACGGTGCTACCGTGCAGGACTCTCATTTTCCGATCGAATTGCGACAATCCGAGCCGTTCAAAGTGATCAGAATGTGATTTTAAGGGTATCCGTGAGAAATCAGCAAAAAAAAATGATCGGGAAGGACTTGATCCGAACAGTTTTTATTGAACGGTTCAGTAAAAAACTGCTCAGATCAAACCCTTTCCGATCATTTTTTTTTGCTGATTTTTTGCGGGTACCCTTAAAATCACGTTTTGCACACTTTGAGCTGCTCGGATCATTGCAATTAGATCAGGAAAGGAGAGTTCCACACCATAAGGCCATAAGGGATCCCTTATGGGATCCGGACTGGGGTTATAAAACCCTTATCAAATCCACATAAAGTAGATTAGCAATGCAATTAGGAATACGATGCATTAAAAGCTAAAATTCAGAGTTTACAAGCAGGGGGTATAAAACCCTTATCAAATCCACATAAAGTAGAATTAACAATGCAATTAGGAATACGATGGTAGATATATAAATTTCCTGCCGAAATTGGTGCGTCCTTTGCCAATGAGGTCGCACAATAATTTGCTTTACGATAAGTGTGCTTGAAAGACAACCTCAAATGCTTCCATTAGTGACAATGTGCCACATGGCGAATAGGAATATAAGTAACGTTGCAAGGGGTACCCGAAAAATGCTTGCCCGCCATTTTAGAGTTAATGAAAATCCAGTCAAAAGGGTTATCCGACTGATTCAAAGCTGGAAAAGGAATAGAATCCCAAATACTAGACGCCCTGATACAGTCGCAGAGAACGTGACAAGTATTATCCGTTAACAAAGGGCACATATCACAATTGGGTGTAGAAGTGATGTGACGAGTGAACAAGTTATGACAGGTTTGGAGTCGATCATGAGCCACTAGCCAGACGAAGTGTTGAATACAATAGGTGCAAGGGAGTCGCCAAATCTATCGATTCACATCAATTTGATGTTCGCTTTCCTTTCAAGATATGAAGAGTTCAACTTCTCTGTATCAAAACATTTCTATATTCGTGTTTGGATGTATTTTCTGTCATTAGCTATTGGATTACGTAGAAATCTACTCACCTTTGAAGATTATTTATTTGATTCGATGGTCGAAAATGCTTGCTAACAATCTTGATTTGGGAAACTATTTCGATACAGGACTTGAGGGAAGAAATAAATGTACTCTCTCACTTTCAGATACATGGAATTCCTATGGAGGAAGTGGGGTTTTTTTTTTTTTTTTTTTTTTTGGGTACTTCGGAAATTCAGAAGGGGAGGCTTAATTAATCGTCCTAAAAACCTAGAGGAGTTATGATTTCATCCTATCAGTTTCATCTAATTATGATTTCATCCTCCTCCTACTTTTTATTCCGCTGATGCCCTTTAATTCTTGACTTATCTATTATATATATAGCGTTGAAATTTGGGATGAAATCATAATCCCTTTCATCCTCCCTTGAATCTCGTTGCCTCCAGTTACCATGTTCCGTAAAATTCTCGCGTCCATCCCCATCCTGTCCCACAATTTCCGTTGACTCAATCCCTAAAATTTAGGATCCCATAAAAATCTGGTGGGATTCTATATATAAGAAAGCATCTCTCTCTCTCTCTCTCTCTCTCTCTCTCTCTCTCTCTCTCTCTCTCTATCTCTCTCCTTCGACGTCCTCCACTCATCCTCCACAAACAGCCGCCACCATTCATTAGTCCTCCCTCCGGTGGGCGGCAATCCACTCATCCTCCGACAATAGTTGCCGACATCTATCAACAACCGCCACGTTAGAGTTCGGATCCCTATCGGAGACCTTGAAGAATAGGTGGAGCCAACAAATCAAGCAAGCCACACAACGGCCTGTCACTGTTGAAACTCCCAACGTTTTCGTACAGATCGGAGTTCCACAAGAAGGCCTCACGAATTGAGTTGGGCATCCACACTGCAATTTTATTTTAGAGTTGAGGTTTGTGTTGGCTCTATATTGATGCTGCTGCTGGTTAATCAGTTCGGTCCATTTGTTGTTGCTACTGATTTGTTCTT
Source organism: Rhododendron kiyosumense (assembly GCA_019656275.1). Classification (NCBI taxonomy): domain Eukaryota; kingdom Viridiplantae; phylum Streptophyta; class Magnoliopsida; order Ericales; family Ericaceae; genus Rhododendron; species Rhododendron kiyosumense. The sequence goes on from BPLS01000518.1 coordinate 810,372, forward strand.
GATGGTCATGGATGTCCATCAGTTTGAGGGTCTTGCAGATCTTAGTCGTGGATGACCATGTTCTTTTTTTTTTTTTTTTAATGGTAATTTAGCCATGTTCTTATTTTTTTTTAATGGTAATTTAGCCATGTTCTTACTTTTAAATTGGTATATAAAGTCCAGATGGTTTTGGGGAATTGGTTGTCCATTATTTAGATTGCAATAGAGAATGTATTCTTTTGCTCTAGAAGGCTTTTGATTGGGTTTTCCCGATGCTGCTTGTGCTTTCATATTTATCGTGTCCACGTTGTAATCGTCATGGTGTTTTAACCATGTAATGTCATGGTAATTTAATCATTTTACAGTTTGAGTATGTCGTGTTATATATATATTTTTATGGTAATTTAGCCATGTTCTTACTTTTAAATTGGTATATAAAGTCCAGATGGTTTTGGGGAATTGGTTGTCTATTATGTAGATTGCAATAGAGAATGTATTCTTTTGATTGTGGGCATTTAGAATGTAACAAAAAATGGACCACTGAAATGGTTAACTTGATAATGAATTCGATCCGGGTAAATTATCAAACATGGGTAATTTACCACCAAAATCTAATGTTGCAAGGGGAATCACAGGAAAGTTTCGTGATGAACATGGCTTTGAACATCTTATTTGGGACATACATTGGTCATGTAAGATTGATCATCAACACAGAAAATGATATGTATTGGCTTACTTGATAGGATAAAGTGATCAGTTTACCACCAAAAATAGAACTGAGAAATTAGTGGGATCTGTTGGGAGTTTGAAAGTTTGAAAATAGTGATATGTTCTTCCCCCTGTTGTAGCCATAAATTAAGGGATTGAAATTCATCTATCCCCCTCTCTCTCTCTTTCCCTTACATATAGCCATAAATTAAGGGATTGAAATTCATCTATCCCCCTCTCTCTCTCTCTCTCTCTCTCTCTCCCTTACATATGTTTAATATATATATATATATATGTATATTACAAAATAGAATAAAGGGTAATAAATGTAATTTACATATTGCAAGGATGAAATCATAAGCATGAAAAAAGGGGAGGATGCGTTGCATAGAAAAAGAGGATGGATATTTAAATATCCCAAATTCAGAAGTGGGGGGTTGTTGGGCTTTTATGCATTCTTTATTCATCATTCAATTTTTGTCATGGTAATCGTAGGATTTGTAAAATCACTTCATATTACTTTGAGGAAAATATT
>BPLS01000518.1:811603-826880 GCA_019656275.1 Rhododendron kiyosumense
GAAAAATCAGAAGTTGACTGGTTGAACCAACGGAGAGGATGTGAGTGTTTCCATTAATCTATTTGTCAATTGGTCATAGCATTTAATACAACTTTGCACGACTAACATTAAGGTTCAATAATCAACCACGTACCCACGAGTCCATCTACAAAACCCCGCAATATTTACTAAAAACCCCATATGAGCCATTCAATGATTCCATTCTCAAATAGAGGATATTAAGGTCCAAAATATAAAGGAGAAAAATCCAATGAATTGTCCACATGTGATTCAATGTGTATTTGAAGGGTGCAAAAGCAACGCAAAAACACTACAGGACCCTTAAAAACACATTTGGACGGCTTGGATAGTGCAGCCCTGCACTACTAGAACCCCGGATGGATTCGGGAACAGTAGGGTATAAAAACAATAAGGCCATTTGCATAAACAGGGAGCTAGGGATGGGAAATGGACAATTCCGCGATACAAGGAGAAGCAACATAACCAAATTGAAACAAATTACTAATCCATTCCGTCAGAAAATTCCAGATGCATGAACACCGTCACATCCATAGATACACAAATACAACCACAATACGTAGACCCGAGCTAAAACGAGTTTAATTAAAATGGATAAAGCAAACATAAACGAATATTCAAAACCACAATAACTGAGATTTCTGTAGACATGGCTTGCCGCTACTTCATCTTCAGTATATCCTGCATCAAACATGGGTACGAGAGATTATTAATATACTTCCTAAGTTTTGCGGAAATCATATGATACAAGAAAGTACAGTGAAAATGAAACCTGTTACCACACAAAAAGAATAGGTCACATTGGAATGCAAGAAGACAAAGTTCCATAAGAATCAGCTTCGTTTGTAACTTGGTTCTAAATAGATTTTACTGTACTCAAGTGATCGAAAGAAAGTCAGCTTCGTTTGCTTGGTCACTTTTCTTCCTGACTAGGAAGCCAAATCCCGGAGGAGGCATTCAAAACCATACGAAAATCACAAGGGAAATGCATATCCATAAGAACATAGACGAGATGAACTTAGACAGAGAATGCAACACACCATTCACACAAACCCAATTTATTAAATCAGATATAGCCGTGTGGTCCATTGAAACTGGTGTCAAAGGGACGATACTTCCTTACCTTAATTGACCATGATATCATGGAGAGGTATCTGAATAAAAACAGTAAAATGCTGAAATTTAAAAAAAAAAAAAAAAAAGAGGCAGAAAACGGCAGTTGTATCCAAGTCATGACTTGCAGATACGTCGATACGAACATTCATGAGCACACTTTCTGTCATACTTGTACAAGTCATAAGGAATTATTAACAAAGTTTTTTTGGTTGGTGAGTTAACTTTTCATGGAAAGCAAACGAACCAGATACAAATGGGAAAACCAACAAACAAAGCCAGGCCAATAAGCACCCCTAGCTAACTAGGAAAACAAGGCAACAAGAAGCAAAGAAATTACACGGGACTGAAAATCCTATAGCTAAGACTCCAGGTTCTGGCTAGGAGCCTGTTTTCATAGATAACAAATTGTTAACAAGGTTGACAAAACACACCCAAATGGCTTCTCAATAGATAGTACGATAAGCAAGTTATTCTAGAAACATACCTTAATTTAACACAAATGGGAAAAATCAACCTCTACTTCCCTAAACGTTCATAGTAACAATACCAACTTTATAAAATTATACTTAATACATCCCTAGTTCTAGAGTACTGAAAGATGAGTGGGAAGAACTAGGTCCACACCTAGACAACTACTACACCAACATGCTTTTAATTACTTGGCCTTGAAAGAGAACCAAATTCTTATCTCCTTTTTTCTTGGATGTAGGAGTTACTTTCAAAACCAAAGCAAATCATAGAGCATAGAAACTAAGTCCTACATCTTTTTTGGGTAAGTAAAGTCCTACATCTTGGGAACACCTACATATTGTCAATCACAATAAATGCAAATATTGATAGGACATCGCGCAAATACAAAGACAGATATTTCCAGTGTGTTATTTGTCATTACCACCAAGCTCTACGTTCAATTCCAATTTCTGGAGCATGAGGAAAAATATTAGCAATTCAAACCAGCTCATGGTGGAATTACAATCAAGACATCAAACTAGAAGCGGAACAAAGTGTAATTTGATAGCTTGAAATTATGAATTTTTTAATGACTTGGATTTGAATGGATAGGATGAATATAAGAGTATCTTAAAGCTATATTTTATTTATTTTTATTGGTAGCGAAGTTACCAATGGAATCAATAGCATTTAACGGGGTTGAAATATATCTTGAAGCTATTTGTTCACAACAAAAACGCAGGCGTAGCATAAGAGGTATGTAACTATGTATAGCTATTTTGCGTTTGTTCTTTTTGGTACGAAGTTAGAAATGGAATCAATGCCATGTTAACGGGCTAAAATGCAAGGAAGGGTTTTAGGGTTCTGTATATCTGTAAAGAGACAATTAAAGGGCTGTTTTGGCTGATAAAATACAAAACTAAGGACAGTTGGATGTGTTTTTCGTTATCAATAAAGAAGGAATTAGTCAATTAGATTAGCTTGTCAAGAGGGTTTCAGTAAAAAATCCATGGTGAAGGGAAAGGGAGAGAGATCACCCTTCAAACGTAGATTACCCAAGGATTCTAATTCGTGCAACACTTCCTAGACTTACACATTAAGCATTCTCAAACTTCATTCTGTACTAAGCTTCGAAAACTTAAATAGCTTTACATAGAATGCTTTATATATCTTCTCTGTGAAAGCAAAATTCCCGTATAACACCATGTGACCCAGATTACAGATATTCATGTAACACTACACTCTCATTACACTACAAATAAAAAAGGCACGTGGTCCAACATACGAACCATGGCTACCCATACGGCCATACCAGCCATCCCAGGCATACCTAAAACCCAAAAATTGACAAATTATGGTATTCGACTATGGAGACTTAAAGCACCGCATATTAAGCCATGATTGTGCACATGCATATTTTTTTGGTTAACCCAGTGTCCTAGCCTGCTTGTGGGCACCGCAACTATAGACGCAAACTAAGTTGATTAGTTTGCGTCACCTTTTAATCCTTTGACTCAAACTTAACACCAATGGATACCAACACCAAATGTACTAGTTCACCAACAAAGAATCTAGATTTTGGAAGATGCCAATCAAAGGTTATATCAACTACCAAAAGAACTTGTAATGAAATATGAAGATTGAGCTCAATTCCATTAAGCCTAGCTCGTAGCGTTGCTTTCAATTAAGTGAAAGCCAAGACTTAGAAAAAGTTAATGGCAGCCCATTTGAACATTTATGAGAAACCCAATGCCGTCAATAAGGTTTACCCAAGGCAAAGCTGAAGATGTTAGAGGATGGGTCGATACCTGAACATTTGAATAAGTACAACAGCCACAACATCAGTGAATTGGACAAGGATTAAGTTTGAAGATCAAGAATGTTAAAAGAGGACGAGGTTGTGCTGTCCACTTTGCAAGAAACCCAGAATGTTATTGCTGCTATAGCGACAAAAGCGAGCAAGTCCTTATTCAATAAGTTTGGGAAAGCAGTGGTCTATGACCTTGGGAGATCTTTGCACTCCAAGGTGTCTACACCATTTTAAATGGGGATTGGAAGTGGCTTAGGCAACCTAATGGGATTACTCAATCTACTATGGCCCAGACCCCTCCTAACTTCAAGCTGTGAAAAGGAGGATACAATGGTTTGGCTTCCCCATCCTAATAGATACTCAGTGCATTCAGCCTGGGAAGCCATAAGGTTGAAGCTTCCTGTTCAGCAGCAGCCTAAGGTAGTTTTGTATGGCAAGAATGTCCCACGTTGGTCTTTTATCATATGTTATCGCTATTCTACCTCTTTCTATAACCATCTTTCTTGCCCCTTTCGAACCCAATTCAGGAAACTCTAATAGCCTTCAATCCACCCTTAGTCTTTAACAACCAATCAACCACCAAACACTTCCAATCCCCCTTTCTCCCTATGCCCTTACATACAACGCCACTAGTGAACAAATTAAAGAAGGAAGCTAAACAACCATCACACAATCCACGTTATCACCTCGAATGCGCTACTCAAACCACTTCACACCACCATGACCACCCACAGCACCTCCATTGGGCAACATTATGTAGTATGGATACAATGCGGGACCTCCATTACCCCCTCATCATTAGACTAGAATCGATTGGACCTGCTTGCATTGTAACTAACAATGTCTCCGTCGCACACTCATTGTACTACTACTACACCACACACCACCAAATACCAAATAGTTTCATGACACCACATCATGGCACCTCTCTCACCGCGGAGTACGCAGTAGAATTAGCCATTACAACTACAACTACCCATTCATACCCCGTGTGGCTTCCACCGAATCATAAACTAGCCATCATAACTTTACATCAACCACCAGGGGTGGGCTGGGGAGGTGGTGTGGTTGGAGAGAGTATTTCATAACCACTCGCTTATTTAGAAGTATAAAATCTCACTCCTCACTCACATACAAGCCCCCATAAAGAGAGCTCCCTGGTTTTTGCTCCTCTCACCCCCTCTCTCTCTTTGTTTCTCACTCTCTCGGACATTTACAATATCAATGCAAAACCGATACATAGACTATGCAATTATTCAACAAAACACAAACCATAACCTCTCAATCATTACCATGTCTCCTAACACCCCTGGATCAATTTCCACTTAATCCTTGGATCCTCTCTTTTAATTCTACCACCCTTTAGTCTCTCCGTCTCATTACACATCAACCCCACTCTCAATCAAGGTTCTAATGACAACAATGAAAGAAATGGTAGTGGGGATAGTTTACGTATCACTACAAAAAAACATGTAATTGGTGATGAAAAATTTTCGTCGTCGAAGGGTTAAATTCGTCGCCAATGAATCGCCTGAATTCGTTGGTGAAGGTTGGTCGCGAAAGAGCTGAGCAACGAAAAAAATAAATTTGTTGCCAATTATTCCTTTGGGCGACGAAAAGATTCGTCACCAAAATTAACCATTGGCGACGAAAAATTTCATCGCCAATTGATTTTCGTCACCATATGTAGCAATTTGGCGACGAAATTAAACAATGGGCGCTAAACTTCAAAGTTTAAAAAAATAAGGAAATCCCTTAAGGCTATTGTTTCTACAGGGTTTCGAACCCACAACATCCCATGTACAAGACATGACACCCAACCGCCACGCCACGCCACGCCATAGTTCTTATAAGAATATGAAAATATTTAGAAAATATAACTTTAGTGATTCTTTTTTTCAAAAACAAATACATTGCCTTTTTGTTTTTGTTTTTTATAAGTCTTCTCTAATCTTTTTTGTTTCCAAAAAAAAAATGCATATGAATTTCAGTTTTGCTTCTTTTTTTATTCCTTTGAATAATAAAAGTAGAAGCCATTTTAAGATTTTTTTGGTTATTTTTGGTGGCCCCTAACATGATAGCTTTGTATTTTGGCGAAAAATCCATCAATATTTGGACTTGGGTTTGGAAAAAATTATGAATATTATTTACCCAAAAAATGGAAAATGTAGGGATGTTTATGATTTCCCAGTGGACCTTTTTGTTTTTGGTTTCTTTTGTCCACTGTTTTTTAAGTAAAATTATGGTAAAAAAATTAAGTGCTCCAATTTTTAATCCGTTTGAACCGGTGCGAAGATTTTATTTTTTTGATCATTTTATCCTAAAGGGCCATAAATCATTTTTGACTCTAGAGCTTTCAATGAGAATCCTGAGAGAGTTATAGAACTAAATAAATGCGGAGCAGTTGACGAAAAAATATATTTTAATTTTATAATCTTATTTTATGATTCTTTTTCTATAATCTTATTTTTTTTTCTAGTTTTCAATTTTAATGATTTTCCCAAATTTCTATCATTATTTTATTTGTTATGTCTTTTTTGTTCTTTTTGTTTTCAATTTCTTTTGTCTACAAGTTTTGTAAGTGAAATTATGGTTAAAAAATTAAGTGCTCCAATTTTCAATCCGTTTCAACCGGTGCGGAAATTTTATTTTTTTTATCATTTTATTCTAAAAGGTCACAATTATTTTTTGGCTCTAAGGCTTTTAATGAGAGCCCTAAGAGAGCCTTAGAACTAAATAAATAGAGTAGATTGTAGGAAAAAATTCATGAAACAAAATTGGGGACGAAAAAACAATTCGTCACCAATTAATCCTTTTGGTGATGAAAAAATTTGTCACCATTGTAACAAAATTAGGGACGAAATTTTTCGTCGCCAAAGGTCTAATTGCGTCGCCAAATTTAATAAATTGGTGCCGAAATTTTTCGTGGCAAAATGTGACAAATTGGCCGGTTTGGTACATACGGCGACGAAATTAATTTTTCATCACAAATGTGTACTATTTGCGACGAAAACCAATTTCGTCACCTATTACCCAGTTTCTTGTAGTGTATGAACAAGTTCTTTGTTATACTATTGCAAAAATAAATGAGAACAAACAAGGAATAATGAAAGAGAGGAACACAAAGACAATTATATGATGTATTAAATTCAACCTAATTGAGCCTCTCTAATGGTAAGTCATTTTTCAAGCCAAATCCATTATTTGGCAAGAGGTCTAAAAACATGCACTCCGCTTGGTTCTCAACTTTGGGAGTAACTTTTAACTCTCGGCACAGTTTTCAATAATCTCGCCCTCTCTCTCTCCACTCATTACCACTCAATTCTCAAAAATAACTTTCTAAGACTTAAACCAAACAAAGTCCATGATATCCAATAGTAGGTTAATTCTCAAGACCCATTTTTTTTAGTCAAATATGGTACAAAAATTGGCAGAACCTTATATGACCCCATCATAGCAAATCCACCTACAAGTCATTTAGACTGCCTCACTGCCAAGTCTGAATTTGACAAAATGTATGATAAAGTGGTGCTCCACCCATAAACTAATGTTACTGCCAAAATATGGCACCCAACTTTTGGTGTCAAATTTGGCACCAAAAATAGCTATGCCAAGTTTGTCACATCATTTAGACCAATAATCTTCATAAAAATATGAGAGATGTGCTTAATCCAATGGTTGGAATTTGAGATTGTGCCAAAAGACACCAAATCAGTGCATCAATATAGCTATATTTTTTACTTTTCCACCTAGGAGCAAGTCATACAAAGGGCTTTGGCAAAATAATTTTGACACCAACGCAAAGACTTGCTCTCCACATTCATGTGATGCTATAATCTTCGATGAAATCTCTGGGATTTTCTAGTGATCCAACGGTTAAAATGGACCAAGTGATAAATGGCTTTGACACCGTTAGAGCAACTTTGCTAAAATTTGACAAGATATCCCTCTATTCCAATTTGACATACATGCCCTTTAGAAAATTGTTTGCATCTTACAATTTATAATGGTTTCTAAAATTTTTGAAAATTATGTGTAATAAAACTAGTTAAGATCTATCAAACAATATTCATCCCTTCGTCGCTTTTTGTTTGTTCATTATTCTTTTTGTCTCTTTTGCTTCAATTGACTATATCTTTAAAATTTTATATTATAGAACAAATTGAAATCTATAAAATAATGTTCATATTGCTTATTTTTAAAGATCCCCATTGAAAAATACAGGCAATTGAAACAAAAGAGGGAAAAAATAATAAACATACAAAATGGGATGGAGGGAGTACATTATATAGTGAAAAATGGACAAATTTTTCAAGAAGTCTGAAATAATAAAATGGGACAAATAATTTGGAAGAGTAACTTTGGCTCAAACCAAACCGTTGGATAGATGATGTTATGCATTATTTTTACTAGAGGAGATCCATAGAATTACACAGTCGGGAGGGTGAGAGTGTATTCCAAAGATATTCAAGGGGTTCCCAATGTATTATTTACTTTGATGTTTCTTAGTTATAATCTTGGTTCACCGTTTCTAGTAGACAAATACAAAAGTTAAATGTTTGGTAATGACGACTTCATCATAATGTCAATGTAAATGAATCTCTTTCTTGCTACACATGTTCATGACTGATTATGTGTTCTTTTTATTTATTTTTTTATAATTCAGATGTCTGGACCAGTTTATGAGCACTGATTAAGTGTTCTTAAGGAAATAATCAAGTATAAATTATCCTCAAATACCCATTGGGCACTGATTACATGTTCTTAAGGAAATAATCAGGTATAAATTGTACTCAAATACCCTTTGCTAGATAAACCTAAGAGTTTTGGCAAAACATATCCAACGGCATTTCCAAATTCATAATGGCCACTTTAATCCTGTACTGTAAAGTAGAATTCTGTGAGAACGTATCTGTTACTACTACAAAACAATAAAGGTAGGAGTAGAGATTTTCTTGTCCCTTCTTTTATCAGCGATTTGTGAAGTGACAAGACTCGTGCTAGGGTTTTGACCTAATTTAAAGCAAGTCTTACATGTGACCAATCTAACCATGTAACAGCTATGAGAAGCGCCGCTGGGGCTGAGGAGTGAGGGCTCAATAGTCCGCCATTTAACTGCCAGGTGGTGCGGCCATAAGTTTGGGTCTACTGGCATGCAATTGGTGGGGCCAGACACAAGCTAAGGAGGCAGAATGTTATAGGAATTTTAAATTAAACCCACTAAAACTTCACCAGTGCTGAAAGTGCGTTCTTCCTACTCTGTGACTAACACCTGGCTAGGCAATGGTTGTGCCAGAAAGAAGGGAACTTAGAATAAGAGACAACCAGCATATCACCATTCGCAGCAATCCAGGCAATTTGTAGCAGACAAGACAGATTTACAACCCTTATTTTATTTCTTGCGCCCAATTGTTGCGCTTGCTTTATCTAATACCAAGAAATCGAAGCAATTCATGGTATCATAACATGTAAATCCAAAAAGCAATCCAGGAAAGTTTCACTACAATAACAGAATCAAACCCATGCGAAGAAAGTGGCAAAAAACAGAAACAAAGCACTGAAACAAATAATAGTAAATGTTAATGACATAAAATTGAAGTTGTAGGTCAAGAACTCTTACCCTGGATGAGGATGGAATTCGAGGAATTAGCTCTTTCCTTTCCCCTTGTGGTCTGATTGCCGGCCGCCACCATCCCCGTAGCAGAGTTGCAAGCGGCCGTCAAGACCATCTGGGAACTGATGATGATGATTTTCCATAGGAGCAGCATTCTGAGCCGCAAAAAAGGGTACATTTGATCCGTCAATTGGAGATGATAACCTCTGGAGGTGAGGCAACAGAGAAGACGGCTGTGAATTGGACTGAAGGGTCCCCCTGTTCAAACCAGCATGAGCAAGGCTGGTGGAAGAGATAGTGAAATTGAGGTTGTAGTCACTCTGGTCTGGGACGAAGGCGAAGTGCTGCTGCATCTCCGGGTGGTGATGGTTGAAGGGCGAAATCGCGGTCATCGACTGTTGCTGCAGCGTGTTCCCCCCCATTTGTGCTGAAAACCCAGATAAGTGATGTTGTCGGGAGGTGGACGGAGAGAGAAGCCCCGAGGAGAAGTAATCCATCGGAGCTGCCGTCACCGAAGACCAATGCCTTGTCGTCTTCTGGAACTGTTGACCCGATCCATTCGGACTACCGTTGTTGTTGTTGCTGCTGCTGGTGCTGTTATTCACGTTGTTAATCCCACCGGTGAGAAGTTCAGTGAAAGAGCTCTGGGAAATGTGGTTCATATTAGGCCGATTGGAAACCCGAGTCGTGGTTTCACTCCCTTTCTCCTTCTCTTTCTCCGCCCTCCTCTCCCTTGCCCGTTCTCGTGCTTTTGCCCGATTCTCAGACCGTGATAGAGATAACCCAGATCCCTTACTGGTCTCCGAATTGCTACTACAAGCCGATTTAGACAAAGAACCATGCTGCTGCTGCTGATAATTCGGATTCAAATCACATTCCAGTTCCACCTCAGCAGAATCCATTAACCTGGGCCTTTTTTCATCACTCAACTGCTTAGTAGGGGTGTCGGGAAACGAAGCGCTTATCGGGCCAAGCTCGTCGATGGACTTTGCCGCGGCCTTAAGAAGCCACTCCACGGCCTTGCTGGGCTGATCGACCCCCAACCGGTCCTGAAGGTCGTAAAACTGGATGGCGGTGGTGACCGAGAGGCGTACGCGGCGGTCGCGAAGCCCCTTCGATGTCAAGACCTTGCTGTGACGGTCTTTCCCCCCGGAGGCCCTCGAAACCCTAACGATTCGCGACGACGGCCACATGGAAAGCCTGCCGACGCCGCCCATCTCACTCCCGCCCCCTCCGATTTTGACCTCTCCACCGCCGTCGTCCTCATCGTCCGGGTACTGTTCCACCTCTTCCCCCTTTTGCCCTATTCTGTTGTCCCAGTCGCTGCCTCTGCCGTTGTTGCCGATCCTCGGAAACTTGCATCCCTGAGTTTGAACTTTGTCCACCTCCATGCCGGTTTCATTCCATTTCCGCGTATCCTTTATTTTATTATCCTCCCATTTGTAGAGAGAGAGAGAGAGAGAGAGAGAGAGAGAGAGAGAGAGAGATGGGGGAAGCTAGCTAGGTGGAATCTAAATTAGGGTTTGGAGAGAGAGAGAGAGAGAGAGTTGTGTGCATGTGAGGGGTGTGGGTGGGTGTCCTTTGCATTGATGATGATGATAATACAGGGGAGTTGTTTGGCTTTTGTATTGATACATAAAGGCGCAGCACAGCTTCTTTTCCGCTTCGATATATCACGTTCGGGGTCAGAGGGAGGGAGGCTCCGTTTTAAGCTTTTTGCAGTGTTATTTTTTCAAAAATTGCTCAGTACTGCTCTCTCAGCCTCCTGTGAAGAGTAAAAACAAAAAAAAAGAAGCATCAGATGCTGCTGAGTTTTTATACCATCACAACAAGTGACCATAATTATTTGCAAGCTTAATGGAGTCCAGTACACAAAAAGATCTGACCTTGTTATGGCTAAGTACATGCATATGTTATGTATCTCATAAAGCTTTAAGAAAAGCTAATGAGAAGTCTACCTCTTCTACTCTCTCTCTCTCTCTCTCAGTCTGTCTCTTTCTCTCTCTTATCTAGATCTGTATAGCTTTTTCTGCTGCAAATTCAAGCTGGCGGTTTATGATAAAAGCTACTGTGGGAAGAAGTACTAATTGGCTGCAAGTCACCGATCTGTGCTTTTTAACCTCGGTCTTTAAAGCTCCGCTGACCCAAGATAGCAGATATAATTTTATAGCGTGCAGATAATAATTTGCTCAACAATTTTCAATTATTCTTCACAACTTGCTGCTTCTAGAGAGAGAGAGAGAGAGGGAGAGTAATTTTTTACCCATTGTTTCTTCTTCAGACGAAATTACGCAACAAAACATACAGATCTGACTGTTTCAGCTCCTGCAAAAACATTTCTAGATCAGATTCAGGCGGTGAAAATTAAATAACGTTGAAAGCTTAAAAAATAAAATCCAAAAAAATAAAGACTAAAACGACCGAAAAATCCACAATTAATTTTCAGCATGTTCTGGAGAATACGCATAGCCATTAGAAAGATATTTTTCAGTTTCCAGTTTGAAATCAGTACTTACTGGAAATAAACTGAGAATTAAGAATAAGGCATAAAATAGTACAACGGCAAAATTTTAGTGGATTCCGTACGGCTCTCTTTTGAAAATGTTTTCAAGCAATCGAGGAGGAATTTAAAAGCAAAACGACGACACGAAGACGGATCGAAGAGGAGGAGACAAGCCCTACACGGCTACTATATATACACCTACTACTACTTCGGAGTCTGTCACCCCGAATTTCCTCTACTGTTGCTCAATTCCTCGAGTTTCAAACCCCTCTCTCTCTCTCTCTCTCTCTCTTTGCCCCTCAAAATGCTCATTGCTCGCACACACTCGGAAAAAGTAGACAGAGAGGGAGAGAGATGAATAATGTATACTTTTTTTTTTTTTGGGTTCCTCCGCGGGCACTTTCGTTTTCCGCAAGTACTACAACCATTCCGAAACCTAGGCACAGCTGACCGCCATTGATGGAGCTTCAATTGGGAGAGGAATTGAGGTTTTGGGAGATCGGGTTATTCGCATACACTGCTATCGGTATTTTTTTTCGTGCGTGCGTGAGAGAGAGAGAGGGAGTGAGGAGACGATTAACAGGTTGCTTTTGCCTGAAAATTCAGGAAAATCTAAAAGGGTGAGAGAGAGAGAGAGAGAGAGAGAGAGAGCGTGCTCGGGGTTCAATGCCCTAAGGCTTCCCCCATCCGAGCAAATGACCAGGCTTATCGGTAAACGACAACCCATTATAAATATGTCCTTTTATTTGGGATTTTTTTTCTAGGAGTCCGTTCCGATTTAAAAAAAAAAAAACTTTTAAAAATGAAGATAATTTTAAATTCAAAAATTATGTATTTACGCAAATAATTTTTCTATCCAATATAAATCTTGTTTGATAAATCTCATTGAGATCTTTTAAATGGTGAAAAAAATTAAAAAATTATTTTTTATTTTTATTATATTTGAGCTTAAAATTACCCTTTTTTAAAAAAAAAGAATGTTTAAAAAAAAAACGAAACGACACTTAACTCTTATTTCAGATTCTATCCCTCCACTATTTTTCTGATTACCAATGTTGTGTTTGTATGAGGTTTTTAAAATTTTATTGAGTTTGATTTTTTTCAATATTGAGTGAAAAGAGAAATTGGGTAATAATTTGAGATATGAGTAATGAGTGAAAGGAAATAAAGAGAGAAATAAAAATAATGATTTGAAATATGGGTAATGAGTGGAAAAAAAATTTTAAAAAATGATTGAAAGTATGGTAATGAATATTTTTTAAGTTGAAATTTTCTCCCCAAAACTTGATCCAAACAAGGCACACTTCTAGACACCCAAGTCAAAAGAAAAAAACCTAACTCCAGACACAAAAACTTATCAAAACTTTTACTAACTAGATAAGGTGAATTTCCTATACTCACATTAATTACAAGTGTTTTAGGGAGCATTTTGAAATTGACTAAGGCTTCATTCTGCTAAAATTCTTATTTTTTAAAGTACTATTTTATGTGATAATTCATTCTCTCACAATACTGTGGGTCGGAGCCAGAAATTTTGGTTAGTATGATCAAAATTAGTCATATGCAACTATATTTTTTCTACGCACAAGTCCAAAAATAACTAAATTAAGAGGTTAATTATAAAATCGATATGCACAAATAATTTATTTTTGCCTCATAATTGGCTCAAAAAGACTTATTATATATGTAAAATAGTGCATGATAGTCTCATTTTTAGCACTATCAACTCTCGAAAGAAGAGAATACTTGAAATTTCTATGCATTTGAAATAAGTTGGGACAATTTAGAGATTTTTGTGGAATTAAAATAGGAAAATGTAATTGCAAACTATCAAATGTTCTAGTGGAAAATCAAAATAAGCGGGGTCACTAGCAAACAATCCAACCCCCAAACCACAACCCCCCCCCCCCCCCCCACTTGTCCCTTATTGTCTCCGTCCATGATGATACATCACTTTTAATTCAAAGAATAAGTACTTATTCCCTTAACGGAAAAGGGCATAAAACTCTCTTCTTCTTTTTTTCACGAATTTCTAGGTACATCATTTTCTTCACATACATAACTAAAATACTTCATCCATCGCATAAAGTTAGCCTCCCTATAAACCACATGTAATTTTTGAATTTAAAAATAATGGATTAACTAAAATAATTTTTACTCTTTTTACACCGTTCAAAAGATTTTATCAAGATCTATCAAATAACATCTATATTGTACAAAAAATTATTTCGATAGGTATATTATTGTTAAGCATAAAAATTGTACGTACTTTGATAGGAGACCAACCATATGAGAAGAGGAAGTACCATTTAGCGAAAATAATTTGACTGTTGTCATTAACATTTTTTTAAGCTTATTAAAAACAAATCATCCGTGAGTTTTACCACTCGTAATTAATCTTATTAATCGCCTCCAATGCTCGTGTATGAACTGTCATATTATTACATCTATAGTATAAGGTCAAGTCTCGTAAGATTCGATCCATATCTTAATTTCTTCAATTTTTTCAAGTATCAATGTAGGTGGCTTTCATCATTGATCGATAACTTTTGCATAGCGGCTATCAAGTAAAATTTTGTGTGATCCAATATCGCATACAAACTTTAATATACTGTAATACCCTAATTTTAATTTTGTGAGTTCCACAAAGTCAGTCTAATTATATACCAACAAAATGTGGTAGGTCTTTGTAGTTATATGAGAAATTAAAAGTTATGTGAAATTTAATTTTGTATGTTAAGTTCTACGCTTTCCACAAATCTTGCATAAATATACGCTAACTAATTACGTTAGGATATAAAAAAAAAACGTTAGGATATCGTGCTTTTCTTGTACTAAAAAGTTGTAAGTTTGGAGAGAGGGGGCCTCACTGCCCACCTCATGTAATGAGAAAAAAAGAAATGAAAATGGTGGAGTACATGATGATAACTCATCCATGAGAGTATACATGAAAAGAGAATGGACAGTTTAGACTGTTACGAACTTGAATCATCCATTTTTCTTTCATGTACATTTTCATGAATGGGTTTTCATGTACCCTATCAAACCTCCCAAAATGGTCGAGCTTATTGACGACATTGAGGATTGACGGCCTTGTGTTTTTTCTCTCTTTCCAAATTTGAGCCGTCCAAAATCGAAATATACAACCCGGATGCACCAAGCGGACACCACGTGGTACCCGCTCAACACTGAAAAATTTCTTACATATTCCAGGACAAGGAGTGCAATTTTGTTCACACTCTCTCTCATTCGTTGAAATAGTGTGGATTCTATCACAAAGTGATGTCATGCTTACCATGTAATACACTTTTTGATAAACATGACATCACTTTGTGGTAGGATCTACATCATTTCAATTAATAAGAAGGAGAGTAATGTTCACCCTCTTAAGTTGAGGGTGAACAAAATTCAACTCGAGTATAGGTTGGATCCAGAATTATAACTCAGCCTATCTAGAAACTAGTATAGGGTTACTTTTATTTGAAATGAAGGACATCTCTTTGATGACCAGAGCCATTGGCCATTGCTAGGTGCCACAACCACCCCGGCTAGGTGCCACAACCACCACGGCACCAAGCTACCGTAGACCAGATAAAAAGGAGAGCACAATTGCGATCATTTTAATTAGTCACTGTTGAGTTGCACAGAAAGACTGAAAAAAAATTTAAAAAAATAATATTTTTATGTGTGTTAAGTTACCAAAAAAAGTTAGAGTAAATTACAGTAAACCCCCCTCAACTAACCCAAATTTTCACTTAACCCCCTC
>BPLS01000518.1:826980-886376 GCA_019656275.1 Rhododendron kiyosumense
GCACCCTCTAACTATCCAGAATAAACACTTAACACCCTTTTGTTAGGTCTCCGTAGGAAAAATGCACCGACGGCCGTCTCCGGCCACCGGGCGGCCGATCCGAGTCGTCCAAAAATTTTATAAAAAAAAACCGAGTGGGCTAACGCGGGAATCAACGGCATCCGACGTGCGTAGGTGCTCGATCTAAAGACCCCATTTAAATTCTTGGAGTGTTTGGATCAAGCACCTACGCACGTCGGATGTTGTTGATTCCCGCGTCAGCCCACTCGATTTTTTTTTATAAAATTTTTGGACGGCTCAGATCGGCCCCCCGGTGGCCGGAGACGGCCGTCGGTGCATTTTTCCTACGGAGACCTAACAAAAGGGTGTTAAGTGTCAATTTTGGATAGTTAGAGGGTGCACACTGTTGGGTTTTGTAGTCGGAGGGGGTTAAGTGAAAGTGCAGGTTAGTTGAGGGGGGTTTATTGTAATTTACTCAAAAAGTTATGAGGTCCATATCTTTATCTCTTTTCACTAAAAAATACTTTCTTACAAAATAAATAGTGTCAAAACAAAAAATAATAATAATTTTTCTGCAAGATTCTTTGTAACACACACAAGGGATTTCACGCAAGAAATTTTGTTGTCCTTATTTCACGTCGGCTTCACTTTGTTTTAAGAATTTATTTTCATATAATATTCTCGACAACTGAACAGATAGCTTAAAAAGGTGACTCAACTATAAATGAGCACAAAAAGTGGAGTTGGTTTAATTCGGAGAAATGATAAAAAGGAGAGCACTAAAACTCGTGCAAAAATTGGAAGGCCTTCCCCCACCCCACCACTACCCCAACTGTCAAGTTGAGAACTCATGGACCTAATAAATCACAATTACTTTTAACAAAAGCTGTTTTCATCAAACAACTTTTAAATAAACTAATCAATTTCCAAAAAAGTAAGGGCTTGAAGGCATTAAACACACACACAAAAAAACAATATGGTACAAATCAACTCAAATGAAATAAACCATCAACTTCCGTACAACCAATTATGGTGTCCCGTTGCCTCCTGCCATTTACTTCCGTCCCAATTCTTTAATCCGGAGTTTGTACTATTTTCATTTGATTATATTTTATAATCTATTGTATAAATTTTTTGGTGATTTTGAAAATATTGTTTAAAAGAGTTCATTAAAATCTACTCTAACAAGATTTATATTGCAAATAAACAGTATTATCAATTAAAAGTTATAATTATTTTTTTATTTGATTGGGATAGAACGAAGGATGGAAGAATGAAAACAAAGGAAATAATTAACTTATTAATAGCAATATTATAATTTACAGTGGAAGGTAGGGGTGTCATTTTGATGGGCCATTTGAAGCAGCAGAATCCCCGCTGGGATCCCCATAATTCCAATTTCCATGGCTACCTGTCACAAATGCACTGATGGTGAGTAAATCGGTATATGAGGCCCATTTTGGAGTCCTATACAAACAATTCAAGTTATTCATTAATTTTAAAATAATTTTTAAAATGGCATTACATCAAATGGGCTCTAATACTTGTAAATGCTTGATTTGATATGTCCAACTTTTCTTAAAACTTCATTTATAATTCATCAATTGAGGCCTTTCTCTCTTTCTTTTTTTTGTGTTTCCTTATTTGAATTTTTTTTGTAGTCTTACGTCAAATTTTTATAGATAATTGATTCGTTTTGACGAGAGGAATCGAAACATCAAAAAAAATTTAATTTACCCAAATATTTTCAAAAGTTGGTTTTTTAGTCTCTATCTCAGATATTTCCAAAAAATCTTTGGGTAAAAGTAAAAAAAAAAAATTTATTTTCTCGATTTCTCTCGTTGAGATAAATGAATAATTCACAAAAGTTTGGTAAAAAACTAACAACGCGAACAAAATTCAAATAAGAACAAAACAAGCAAAAGCCCCAAAAAAAAACTTAAAAGAACAAGGCCTGAAACTGTGGACTAAGAATTTATAGTTAGTTATAATATTTCGAAGTACAAAAAGAAAAAGAATTTGTGGTTATCTAATGAGGCTAATTTTTTGCAAGACCACTAGAAAAATTAGTTGAAAATTACTTTACGCCTCAAATCATTTGTTTCAAATCTTAAGTGAGCCCAGCTCATACACCACACCAATCTGTGCACTATTGGTACATTTTTCTCCGGTTCCCATAGTCAGGTCCTGTGATCTGCTCCCATTGAGAGAACTTATTATTTGGGCACTCACACATTAGTTATGTGTGAGTGCCAGATGTACGCATTCTAATAGGAGAATGTAGATATACATATTTACAGAGGAGGAGCCCGAACAGGTGCGTATTCTACATTCTAACACATTATAGAGACTATAATTCATAGTGAATCGACCCGTTTACAAAAATGAATAGGGTGGGTGCCGTTGGGAGGTCTGATCTTCTTTATTCCGATATTTTTGTACCAAGGAATTTTTTGACCGTTAAATTGTGTGATTTTTTTTTTTTATGTTTTAAATCCAACGATCGAAAAATCTATCAGCACAGAAGCACAAGGGTTTTCGAAACAAAGGAATCTCCTTCGCCATTGGGACCATTCATTTTTTTTAGAATAGACGCGAATCGGTAAAGTAGAATCTAATCAACCTGAATGCTTGGATGTGTGAATTGTTTAGATTATTAGTACTAAAATACAGGCCATTGTAAACTAATTCTCAGTCCTTCTCGGTATTCTAATTATTCTATTAATTTGATCGGAAAAGAGCCCGGTGCCTTCAACTATACACATCCAGGGATTGCTCTAGTGGTTTGGGCGGATACCCAGGCTTTGGAAGTACTTCTTAAGGTCTGGGGTTCGATTTCTCACCGGGTGAGTATCCTGAAGTACGTACGTGAGGGGAGGTGACTGACTGGTGTGGCCGCGCTAGTTCTCCAGAGGTTTGGATTGCACAGTTGGGTCCATATAGTAGCCTGACTGTAGCGTTGTTCATCTATTACCAAAAAAAAAAACAAAGGTATATAAATATTATTGATATAATCTCAGGTGGAATGGTCAATAAGATGCAAAATTCTTGGTTGAATGAGTAATATGTCACCTTACTCGATTCCTTAAATCCCCCCTACGTCAGTTGAATGACAAATCAATGAGATATATTGGTGATTTTTCTATCAACTTCTTAGTTCAATAAAAATAAATATCAATCTAATGAGATTATACATGTCCTTTACTGCTATTAGTTCCGTCAAATAAACACGATCTATAAAATTATAAAATTATCGTGTAACTGAATTGGTTCATCAAGAATTCACCCCATTGATATTATATATCTATCCATTTTCATAGGAGCCGCCAAATAATTTACTTGTGGGGCATGTCTCCTTGGTATGATTGCTAATGTCTGATTGACCTGATTTATTATTCACGACCTGAACACAATTTAGATGGTCCTTCTCAAAAGTCACCACAACCCTTCTGTTCACCATTCCGTACGCAGAGCCCATTGTTTTGCTGCGATGGTGTAGTGGATAGGGGCCTTATACAAAGCTCAAGTGTACTTGGCGTTGGACCACATATTTTTTTGGTCCTCTATAGATAGTCGTGATACAACTGGGACTCGGCTCCCCTCCAATTTGCATTTTGTGGGTCTGTGTAAGGCCCACGTTAATGATCGGAACCGTTCATCGTGTAGAACTCATCAAGACAAGGGACAATACCAAAAATCTAGTTCATCGAATATGTATTGATACCTGATAGGAATATATGAACTTACAACCAATGGGTTTCTATCCAGTGTGCCCAACACCATTTTTAACAAACAAATGTGATTCAATGAACATGATTTTTTGTATGGTCACTCGTCTCGTTGAGATCTACGTGATCAATGGTTTTGATCATCGACGTGGGCCCTATATGGGCCAACAAAATGCAAACCAGAGGGGAGACTGGAGGGTATAAGACACGGGAGGGGAGCTGACTAGCTGAGTACAATACAACGACGTCATTTTCATTTTATTTTGATGGCTAAGAACGAAAAGGCCACGTCAGTGACAGGTTTTTTTTTTTTTTTTTGAATCAGTCAATTCCGTCAGTGACAGGTAAAGAAGACACAAATTCTTTCCAGTTATTTTTAGTGGTAATTCCCAAACTTTTGGTCCTTATCCGTAATTTTTCAGTAATTTATATTTGACCGTGTTGAAAATTGTCCACATTAGTTAAATATAACCTCAAAGTCTAGTATATAAGCCTGAACGACATCTCTACTCACGTAACATATGGTGGTAAAAAATAATAACTTGTGGGTGTTGCAGAAAAACCTTGTGAATCAAGTTACACCAATAATATTTGCTTTAATTTGAAAAGCAAAGAAAATGATTTTATTTGTATTCCTTATTCAAGGACAAATTAAATCTTTTTTTTTTCATTTTCACTATATATACGCGTGTCTTTAATTACTACTATATGTTATAAATAACTGAGCCTTATATGTCCTTTCATTATTAATCCCATAAAAGACCGAGCCTTATGAATTTTTGGATTGCAAATGGCATGGAAAAATGTTATAAATAAATCAAAGTGGTGTACAATTACAAAGAAAATTGTTATTTATATCTTATAGTATGAGAGAAAATGGCGCTTTAATTTCAAATATATGACACCAAATAACATGTGGAGTATTATTATTCATACGAAACAAACTTGTGTGATGAAACAGTTCAGATTATCATTGACAAACGATAAAATCAAATGGTTAGGTTCATTCCAAGCACATGGTGGACACATTTTGAAAGTGTGTGCTCAAATTTTTTTAATTTTGTGTGTGACATAGGATTATTTATATATATATATAGTGACAATATAATAAAAGGTGTGGGGTGGGGTGGGGTGGGGTGGGGTGGGGGGGATTAAGCTAGGTGGTTGTACTATGATTCTTATCCAAATCATGGTAATGTTCCCCACACCAATTACCAGAAAAAAGAAATCATTATTAAATTAAGTGAACTTTTTGTTAAATTTACTTGCTCGGGCGGCATGTTCACCTAATTCCAAGCTTCAATCACTTGCCGGGTAAAAAGAAGCCAACTTTATAATATTCCAAAAATATACACTAGGTTTTCAATAATGATTTCCACACATATGTTTTTGCACATATCTTACATATACATTTTTGCGGGGCCCATATTGGGGTCCTCCAAAATGATCCGAGCCGTTCATATTTTTTAAAATATTTTTTGAAGGGTTCATGTAAAAAATCAACTTCAGCGGATATCGGTAAGGATTTTCTCAGAAATCGTATGACAAATCATTTTATTTTGTCTTACGAATTCTAAGAAAGCCCTTACCGATATCCGTTGGAGCTAATTTTTTACAAGAACCCTCCAAAAAACACTTTAAAAAAGATGAGCGGTTCGAATCATTTTATGGGATCTCGATATGGATCCCATAAAAATGTATGTGCAAGATATGTGCAAGTAGTATGGTTGTTAGGTTTTATGGAGTATTTTTTTACTCCGTAGTATGTATTTGCACAACTACGTACAGGCTGTATAGCAGTGCAAAGAAGACGTACAGGTGGAAGATGCGAAAAAGTTGGTGAGAACAGGGTGGGATTTTTGTGTGTATAGATTTTAATGAATGAGAAATTATTCAAGTGCATGTTACGTTCTTTTCTATGATTTGGTAGATAAGAAAAATGGTAGACAAGCAAACCCGAAACACAAAAAATATTTCAGGAAAACAATTTTTACAATCTCTTTTTGGTGCAATATAATTGAGGATCTTTACGTCATTTTAGAGTGTTGGTAAGGCTCTTGAGTCTATATAAGTAGATATGTCGTAGGTGTCTTAATTATTTGAGATTAAATTATTTCCGCCTTAGGTGAAAAATGCCAAGTTTTCATCACCGTTATTTATGGGTCCACCGTGCAATTATTGAGGTAATTTGAATAATTCATTTTGTAGGAACTGTAGAATAGAATATTCATGCAAAAAATCAACTTGATTCAGATATCGATAAGTATGTCAAAAATTGAATTTTAATGTGTAAATTATTTAAAGGTAAACTATTCATGTTGGTATAATTTATAAATCAAAATTCAATTTTTGATATACCTATAGATATCCGATCAAACTGATTTTTGTATGTAAATATATTTTTGTGTGGTTCCTACAAGCTATGAACATTAAGATCAATGCAATGAAGCACAATAGAGCCCACAATAGGTGGCGAAAATCGTGGGTTTTTCATCTCATGTGGAAAGGATTTAAATCTTGTCTCGTTTAGTTAAGTTTTTAACTTTTTGGGAAAATGACGGCCAAGGACGTGTTTGATAATTAATACTGTCCAGGACATTTTCAGCATTAATAAATATTTTCAACATGTTCTTAACGGGTATTAATTATCAAAATACATTCTGAACCGTCATTTTCCCTAACTGTATCATTTTAAGAAGATATTTGAGGGACCGTGGGTCGATGTAGCAGTGAGGACTGCTTGGCTAGAAACTACAACTCCTTGACACTACACCGTTTTAGGGCTAAGAAGTCTCACACAAATAATTTAAGTTGTTCTAAATTTTAAAAAAATTATAAGAGAAGTCTTGTAAAAAATCAGCTTAATTAGATAATTGTAAGTAATTGATCCAATTTTTTTATTCAGAATTTAGGATCCTGAATATTGAATGAGTTTTGAAGAAAGATTAGACAATTATGTGTTCAGTATTCTCATGATCTGAACTGCAAATATTGTAGGGCTTGTTGATAAAAGTATTCATTAAAAAAATATCTTGATTGGATATTGCTAAGTATCAAACCGGTTCATATTTTGGAAAATAATCTTTGCATTTTGATGCGATTTTCGATCAAGATTTTTTTTTATATAAAAATACACTTATCAACAAGCCCTATAATATCTGCGGTACAAATCACGGGAATACCGAACACTAGACAAACAAATGTTCAACTTTTGTTCAAACCTCATTAATAAAAAAATTGAAAGATTTAATTAATTATTTATAATTATATAACTAAGCCAATTTTTTTACAGAGCATTTGAGTAATTATTTTAAAATTATTGAACGGATGAAATTAATTATACGAGGTTTCAGAGTAGGCTACACACACCATCTGTACGATAGGGGAGAGGGAGAAAAAAGCAACAAAGGAAAAGTGGTGCTTTTACTTGGCCCAAAACGGTGCAGTGTTGAGGCTTAGCAGCAGCCTAGAGTCCTCGCCTACAAGGCTACGAGGACCCGGGATCCACTGGGTTGTGGGTTGCCTGTAGCAATCTAGCTGCCAACAGTAGTGCCCAAAAGCTACGCCTTTTTTGGGGCGAAGTTAAGGCAACCACTTTTGCCTTTCTCCTATATTTCTCTTTCTCGTGTGCGCGCAGGGTACGGATGATTACGTGAGGTCCGTTTTGAAATTTCACACAAACATTCCAAGTTATTCAATAGTTTTAGAAAAATATTTTGAATGATCTGCTACAATATTATTATCTCAATCAGATAATTGTAAGTAAGTGATGTAATCTTTCATATTTTTTTTATTCAAAATGTAGGATCCTCAATACTGAATGAATTTTGAAAAAAAGTTCGACAACAATATGCCCAATATCCCAATAATTTGAATTGCCAATATTTTACGACTTATTGAGAAGGGCATTCATTTAAAATTATATTGATCGGACACCAATAAATATCAAAATGGTTCATATTTTTAGAACAATATATTTTACTTTTTAATACCTATCGAGGACTAATTAAACCCCCCCGAAACATCATAAATATCCCTCAACGAAAAATTAATCAGTGCCCCCAGGTGCAAGAATAAATGGCTCCCCAACCCTAGCTTTTATATATCATGGTTCCGGCTATAATGTTTCAAAGTGGTATGAGAGCACGATACTCCCATTAGTAAATGGCATTGGTATGTATAGCCATATAATGTAGTTCAAGCTCCCATTAATAAATGGTATGTATAGCCATATATAATGTAGTAAGTATAATCATATAGTAATACAGTAAGTGTAGTCATATAGTGTGGTCATATTATATAAATATTTGTATCTATCTAATATAGTTAAGTGTTGCCTTAGTAAATAGTATGTATAGCCAATTTATGTGGTAAGTATTATTGCAGTTTTTTTTTGCAAGAAAATCACAAAATCATCATGTTTTCAACAAATCCAATTTACTTTTTGTGAACAGTTTTGATCTAATGACTGATTTTTCTATTTTTGAATCTTATAGTCCATATTTAATGGGTGTATGCTCCCGTGCCACTTGAAAATTGGGAGCATGATAGAAGTTTTGCACATTTATTATGTGTTCTCCATCACAAAATGTAACGTGAATGTGTGGTCGTAATAGAGACATGCATCCACTTATCCCTGCCCTTGCCCCTCGGGGGCACTGGATAATCTCCGTTGTCTCAACGGGTGGGGAGTTGGGTTGTGGGTCATACTGATACAGACTGACACGTCCGAGAGAGTATTTTAAAGGAGAGGCACGTGTCAGGGGATGAGTGAAGCTGAGGCGTGTAAGCTACCAATGCGTTTATTTTAGGCTGGCTTCTCAAACAACGGGCAGAGCACGTGTCACGGTCTTCGTGATGCATCATAGAAAGGAGAGATACTTCACTCACTACTACAACTGTTAGTGTGAGAGAGAGCCTGCCTTTATTTGATGCTTCCATGCCTCCTTTTTTTAACCACTTGCTTATTAGAGTAAATAAATACAGTAAATCTAACCCTTTCTTTGTTTATGCTTTCTTTTTCTTTTTTAATCAATACACAGAACCACGAAAATCAGCAGAACCATGTTGGTTTTTTTTTTTTTTTAATAATATCAATATGAAGTTGTCAAAGTGTGTGTAATTACATTCGCCGATCTAACTTGTCAAAAAAAAAAAAAAACATTCGCCGATCTAAGAATAAAAAGAAAATAAAAATCCTAAACCGATCGACTTCTAGGTGAATATCTTCGATGACAACTTTCACTTCTGCAGAGCAAGAGCACACGTTGATGGTAAGTCAATCCAACCGATCTGAATTGTCATTGGACCACCGCTGTCATTGCCTTGTTTCATCAAAGGACCATCACAGCCACCTTTACCGAAACTTAAAACGACATTCTCTCCAGCATTCCAGGGAGAATGTCAACCTGAAACCACACCATATCTAAACCCAATGTAGCAGGTCCAAGGCTAAGCAGAAGAAGAATCCCAAGGAGTTTTGGCGTTGTGGCAGAGGCATGAGATTTAAGGGCTTGGACCCTCTTATGTCTTAGGTTCAACTCTAATTGTCAAAGCTATCTTGAGGCCACCTCACGTCTGCACATAATTGTGTGAAACGAATGTGGGAGAGCCTGTATGGATTAATTCGAAGTGTGCACAAACTGTCCTGCACAACCGCACAAGAAAAAAAATAAGAGGAAGAAATCCTCAAAGATTTGGCTGATGAGCGAAAATGAACAACCAACAAGCAAAATGAGATGATTGAGTAAACAGAAGGAAGCATTCCACGAAAAATGATCAATAATCAATGGCAGTTCAATTAAATTATTAATAATCAATAATTAAGCATGTCAGAGAAAAATTCCGGAGAAAAACTTAATTATGCGTCTCCACAAGATATTCTTGAGAATCAGCATCTTAAGGCCACCAATTACCTGGCCCTAGACCTCACCCCCTACGACGAAAAGACATACAGGAAGGAATAAAATAAGTAAATATACACAGTGAAATAAAAATAGTATTTGAGAATCACTTTTTACTTTTGTACCCTCTTAACATAATCTGAGTCATAATGTAGCATCTTGTGCCCCTTTTCGAAGCATGGCTAATAAAGGATGGAAAGAGGCTTTGTAATGACTGGTGAAAGACCTCAAAATTGATACTATAAGGACACTAGCCACATATGTTGCTTGTTTAGAAGGCATTGGAAATGCAGAATAGCTGCACAATTATTGGGACAACGTTCTCTTTGCACTTAATTTAAAGGCGGTCCAGTGTTTCATTGGTCATAACTAAGACTCGAGGCATGAAAATCAAGAACCTAAAGAAACAGATTTAGGTGTTACTCAGTTATGAGGCTTTGTTCCAGTAACATTCTTATCTGCAAGGGGTACTTGGTATCACATGAAGATTATTACACTCAAATTACAACAATGAAGAACATTAATACACAAAATTTAGAGGCATTGATTTCGAGCTCACTTTAATCAGTGCAAAATCAAGGTTTTCATCAAATAGAAGAAGGAAGAACAATGTTGTTTAATGTACCTCCCCAGATGGCATTTGGCCACATTGTGGTTCTGCAATAGCATCAGTCATCTTTTGACATATAGAAGCAGGGCCGACATCTTTTGTCTCTGAGTTGGTGTATGAGTCGTATCATCCATCAAAGCAAAGGTATTCAAATATTTGCAGCTTCGAATTTATCAACCACCATCCTAAAATCCTCATCAACGTCAAAGACTTCCATTCTGTTCTTGCGTTCAACCCAGCTATAACCTGGATTCTTTGATACCTGCTTATCACCCATCATTTTCCTAAAAACCTTTGCTTCTTCCCATCTCCCCAAAGAAGAGTACATATTGGCTAGAAGCACATAAGGGGCAGAGTTTTGTGGGTCCAGACGAAAAAGCTCCTCTGCTGCTCTTCTAGCTAGGCTCACATTAGCATGAACCCGACAAGAACTAAGTAAAACTTCCCATACAATAGGATCATCTTTGTATGGCATTCTATCTATTAGTACTTCTGCTTCATGGAATCGACCAGCACGTCCCAGAGCATCTATGATGCATGTGTAGTGATCTAAAAGTAGGTCCACACCATGTTCAAGCTTCATCGAATTGAATATTTCGATCCCCATATCAACTAGTCCTGAATGGCTACACGCAGTTAGAACAGCAACAAATGTAATTCCATCAGGTTTCTCACCTGATACAATCATGTCTTTATATACACTAACAGCCTCTTCACCACATCCATTTTGTGCATATCCATGGATCATCTCATTCCAAGTAACAGTATTTTTCAAGGGCATCTCATCAAAATATTCCCTGGCCCCATCTACATCACCACATTTACAATACATATTAATCAGAGCACTCCCCACATATGCATCAGTCATATATCCATCTTTTGCTATCTGGGCATGAATTTGCCTCCCTTGAGACAAAGATGATAGATTTGCGCAACAACTCAAGATGATAGCATAAGAGAATTGGGTGGACAACAGCCCCTTTCCTAGCATTTTCTTGAATAAAGAGAAAGCTTCCTTGTCTAGTGAATTCAGTGACAAACCTGCTATCATAGAATTCCAACAGGCACTATCCAATTCCAGCATGTTATTGAAAATACATTTTGCTGTCTCTATTTTATGGCATTTTGAATAAATGCCAATAAGTCCGCTGGCAAGATATATATCAGTATGAAACAAAGCCCTTAGTGAGTAAGCATGGACCTGTTTTCCACCCTCCAGAAGTCCTATTCCAGCACACGAGCTTGTGATAATAGCCAAAGTAGTACGATCAGGCTGGACCCCTCGAAACTGCATCTCTCTAAAAAGTTTTATTGCCTCTTTATGGTTTTCGTTCTGTGAATACCCTGAGAGTATGGCATTCCATGAACTCAAGCTTGGGCATACGATCCTATCAAATATTTGACGCCCAATTTCAATATCTCCAGACTTGATGCATGCTGCAAGCATATTGATGTGAGTGACCTCATCAGGTTCAAAACCCTGATGCAGCATCCCATGCATATAATCCATGGCCTTCTCAGTGTCATGATTCTGCCCATACCCACCAATCATTATGTTCCAAGAAACAACACTCACTTTGGGTAAATTATTGAAAATAATCTCAGCACTCGTCATGTCTCCTTTCTTTGAATACATATCAAGCAATGAATTAATTAAGTGAAGATCTCTCTCAAAACCAAGCTTAACACTAAGGCCGTGTATTTGGTGCCCATGCATATTACTTGAAAAACCATAAGCCTCACTAGTGATACCAAATTGTCCTCTTCTGTCTCTGGCACAAACACCCATAACACTCGACAGTGAAACGGAATCGATACGAATTCCTGTTCTATGCATTGTTCTAAACATACTAAAAGCCTCCTCAACCTGGTCACTATCTGCTAAAATTCCCATCATTGCTGTGAAAGAAACCTCGTTAGGTATGGGTAAGTCGCCAAATGCCCGAATTGAATGCTCAATGCACCTACACTTTGCATACATGCACAATAAAGCATTAGCCACAAACGCATTTTTATCAAGACCAATCTTGATAGCAACCCCATGGCACTCCATACCACAATCTACATCCACCAATGCACCACAAGCACTGAAAACACTAGCCAATGTGAAATGGGTAGGCATAAAACCTTCAAGATTCATCATGTGATAAACATCCATTGCTTCTTGCTCTAACCCACTTCGAGCTAAGGCGCTAATCAAAGTGTTCCACGACACCGTGTTTCTTTCGGGCATTGCTGCAAATACTTCACGCGCGTCTTTCAACTTGCTGGCTTTACAATACCCGTCTAACATTGCGTGCCAAGAATAAATGTTTCTCATCGGCATTTTATCGAATAGATGGCGTGCGGTAGGTGTATCACCGCATTTGGAATACAACTCAATGAGGCGGTTGGACATGAAGGTGTCGGCTGAGAGGCCGTTACGGAGCATGTAGCCGTGGAGGATTTTGCCTGAAAGGTTTGCTTTCTTGTCTATACAGAACTGCAAGAGATTTGCCAAGTGCGTAAAGATGGCCTTGGTTTCCATTTTTAGCTGGTGAATCAGAGGCCAGATTTTATAGTACAGCAAATGCGCCGACTTTATCCAGAATCCAGTTTTATGGAAAATTTTCAGTCTTGATTTTTTCACACAATCCGAGGTTTAACATTTTTGTTGGGGTCTAAAACAATCTACAATCAGAGATTCAGAGGTTAACTCGAATTGCCTGAAAACAGGTTTGACATAGCCCATAGGATCAATCCTTAAATGCTGGTTACTGGTTAGAGGGTCCAAGATAGAAACTTTTCTTGAAATACTGTACATGTGGGGATACTGCAATGGGTAATGGAGGGGAATCCACAAGACACAATGCTCGAACTTTTGAACGTTTTGGTGCATTCGAAAGCTTATGGCTTTTGCGTTCTTATAAACTTAAACTAAATAAGTTTTGTCTTTATTATTTGAATTTTTTTTGAGTTATTAATTCGTCTCGACGAGAGGAATTGAAAAAATAATTTTTTTTACTTTTCTGATTCCTCTCTTCGAGACGAATCAATAATCAAAAATTTTTTGGCACAAAACTAACAAATGCAACAAATCCAAATAAGAACAAAATTTTCAAATTTAAGTTAAATTCATAAGAACCAGGGGTGGAATCAAGATTTTACCCTAGTAGTGGTAAAATGTATACTAGAAAAATAAAAAGATGCATTACAATATGTGGTAGCGTGATTTCTCTGACGGAACCCTTAGGAGGAGATAGCTCTGGTCAAGCCTGCACAGGAGGCAAACAAGTTAGTGCCCAAGCCCGGATGATGGAGATCCGGGGTAGGCACTCCGACGATCAAGTTAGTTCAAGAGAATTCCAAGGTGCGAGAAACTTCTGATCTAATGTTTTTTCCGTCCCTTTACCTCTACCTCCTTCGCTCCTTTTTATAGGTCCAGGGATGGGAGGATCCACCCATATCCGAAGATCATGGGTTGATTACTACGCCTCCTCAAATCAAGCAAAAGATTTGCATTAACCAAAAACGGTCTCCATGATTTGCTCCAATCGTTTAGGGAAACGATACTGCGCCATCTGTCTCCCCTACCCAACACTTCCTTTTTCTTCATCAGGGAGTAGGGGACGTTCGGTGGCTGGGAACTCTGCCGATCAGACCGACCTGGCTGCGGCGACATCATGGACTCGACGGGCTGCCGTTGAATCCATTCTTTGTGTCGGACGCAGTCCATCCCCCGCGAGGTGCTGTCCCACGATATGCTCGGCGAGAACCTGCCGAACCAACTGTCTGCCTCAATCCGTCGGAGGATTTGGCCCATCGGTGATAACCCGCCGAACGAAGAGCACGCCGTCCCTTCTGTTAGACGAATTGTTCGAGGCATTCCTAGACGCAATACGCCGAACCTACCGACCGAACCGTAACTTTCGGAGCATCGCCGAGCGCCATCCGCCACACAATATTAATAGTCATTGACTCCAAAAAAATTAAAATAACATAACAAAAACTATAGTAAATGATGTTTTTACACATGGAGTATGAAAAAAATACTAACTTTAATTTTGGACATCAATAATGTCACTTCCTAAATTTATAATGTCACTCTCCAGATCCCTATATGAATTTTTCAAACTGATAACTGCACCCCCTTTTTGCCTTTGGGAGTGACATTATAATTAAATTTTCTTAATTTTTTAGGATAAGTTGTTTTAGGGTTAGAGTGTGGAGTTTTTTTTCCTTAATTATACACATCATCATTTATATTATTTCACTTTGGCCCATTGAATTTAGTTTTGGAATAGTTTTTTGGATCCCCTTTCTTGAAAAAAAAAAGATTTATGATTAGTATATAATAAAAAATAAGGAAAAAAAGCCCTAGTAATGGCGAGACTATATATGTTGGGGATAAAATTATTTTTTCACATATAATAATTGTATTTTCTAAAATTTTTGTCGTGGTGGCCACCGTCACTAAACCCCCATTGGTTCAATCGTTACGCAAATAAGCCAATTGGCTTATCTTTTTGTCTATATTCAATTTTTTTCGCATTTGTTAGTTTTGTGTCAATTTTTTTATGAATTATTGGTTCGACTCGGTAAGAGAAATCGAAAAAGTAGAATGTTATGGTCCAAACCTAAATTTTTTGAATAAAAATGAAAAAATTAACTTATTGGCTTATTTTTGTCGTTATTCAAAAAAAAAAAAGGATTTTGATCGTAATTTTTTACTTTTTAGATTCCTCTCGTCAAAATAACATAATAATCCACAAAAAATAGACGAAAAAATAAGATTCGTATGGTTAGTGGGGTCAAAAATTAGATTCATATGCAACTATATTTTTTCTACGCACAAGTTCAAAACTAACTAAATTAATTAAGAGGTTAATTAAAAGATTGATATGCACAAAGAATTCATTGTTGCCTTATAATTGGTTCCAAAAGACTTGTTATGTTTCTAAAATAATGCATGATACTCCCATTTCTAACACTATCAACTTTTGAAAAGAAGAGAACGCTTGAAATTTCTATGCATTTAAAGCAAGTTGAGACAATTTAGAAATTTTTGTAGGGTCAAAATAGCAAAATTTGGTTGCAAACTATCAAATGTTTTGGTGGAAAATCAAAGTGAGTGGGGTCACTAGACCCCCCTTATCCCTTAGTGCCTCTGCCCTTGAATTTATTGGTCAAATATGCAAACCATTTTGTCCAACGAGCAAAGTCAATTGGTGGCGTTCCACTTTTCAAAAAAGAAGGCTTTGAAAAAAAGAAGGTAATTTCAAGATTAAAAATTATGTGTTGACGCAAATAATTTTTTTACCAATATAGATTTTTTTGATAGATCTCATTGAGATATTTTAAACGGTGCAAAAAAAATTAAAAATTTATTTTTCATTTTCGTTATATTTGAATTTAAAATTACATATTTTTAAAAAACTAAAATTTTGGGAGAAAGCGAAATGGGATCTTAAACGTGTGATCATGATGTAATAATAGAAAACTTCAACAGTATAACTAAAACAGAATAACGCCAAAATCATTTTCCCAAAGTAGCTACCGTAAGAGAAATGTGATGTTTGGCTAAAAAATTAATGGAGCTCCTAGAAGAAGTTTTTTTCGGTGGTCTAGCAGCAGCTTGCATGGCTGTGGGCAATCAGAGCAGAGCATTGAAGATGGCCCTTGAAATGAGGACCTTATCACTTATTATTAGTCGTTTGAAGCATCTCAACCACGCTCCTCCATTTCATGCCTATATAAACCTGTTGCTTGCTCTCTCCTCTTGTAATGGTGTGGGGACAATACAGAGAGTTGAGAGAGAAATTGTATTGAGTGTGTGTGAGTTGAATGATTGTAAATCCTACTACGTATAGTGAATCCGCTGCCCCACTCGCCTGAAGGCTCCTATTTCCATAAATCTGAGTCTGGCGTTTGCTGCTTTGTCGCTCGTGCAGATATATTCGGTTTTGGAGAACCATGTAAATTTGTTGTGTCTCTCTGTGATTGCTTATTTTGTTGTGTGCGCTTGTCTAGTTCACAATCCCGTTGCACAACAAGAAAAACCTTAATTGTGCTCAAACTTCCAAAAACTACAAAAAAAAGAAAAAAGTATTGTTCCAACATTGATCATGAGTCGATTAAGTTTCTGAACATTAATCTATAAGCTTTGTGGCTGATTGAAAATCACGGAAAGTGGGAGGAGTACTGTCATATCTAAGACAGTTGGAGAGTTGGATTCGCTAATTCCGATGGAAGCAATTCATCAAACAACTTAAGTGCAGTAAATATTTGTTGTGACAAAATCCCTCATGATACAAAACAACATTATATTGACATCTTAGAGATTGCCTACCGTGTGAAGAGGCAGAAGATGCGGCAGGAAGAGATTATGGAAGATGGGTAATGGTGGACGAAGAAATTTCGATCGATCGTTGCAAGGGGATTGTCAATAGAATCGATTCTGGCGGCGTTGTGTGAGAGACGTTTTCACTGCTTCGGTTTGGAGGCAGGGGAGTGGTGCGTTGCTTTGTTAAGCAGCACAATGGAAACGGTGCACAACGAAAGATGATGAGAAGGGAAAGCTCTATTTTTAATTTGGGGTGGGTCGTTTATTCCTAGTATTTTTGAAGGGGTATTTTTGGAAGGAAAAGTGTGAAAAACACCATCACGTTTTTTTAAGTAGTAGATGTGATTAAAAGCTACACTGGATATGACAAAAAAATTTAATGGACAAATTCATATATGAGCACAAATTTGCGTAAAAGTTTCATTAATAGCATTGTTATAAATTTAATTCGGAGGGGAAAATAGCCTTGCAAAATTTGAGTTTTCCTTGAATATTGGAGTAAAAATTTGAGTGAAAGTTAATTTGGTACATGTTTAAATAAAGGAGTGGGGTGGATTTTGAGGAATTTTACTCAAATTCTAGGTTAAAAAAATGGGTAAGGGTTGGAGATACTCTAATAAACCTATTTCTACTCCAATATCCAAAAAAACAAAAACTGATTGAGTTTGAGAAGGTCTTTAATTGATTTTCTTGATTTTTTTCCTAGTTTTCCCTGACAAAACCAAGATCACAGTTTCCTTACAATCAATTAAAGACAGCAGAACTGAAATCATGTAAATAACGCAATGCCAATGGGATACATCTGAGAGTATTTACAAGTATATCCCCACACATTGAACCTGAGTTCTGAGACTTTATATCAGCATTCTTAAGACAAACTAATAGCAATCTAGGTAGCTAGCTAGGCAATTACCCTTCCCCCCACTCTTCTTTTCTCACACATTTTGATTCTTCTTGAGTTCTGAATCACCCCTCTTCTTCCAAAACTTCAACTGCAACCCTCTCATCTCCAACATCTTCTCAATCTCCTCGATTGGAAGCCCCTTGGTCTCTGGAACAAAAATCAGCACAAAAAACAACGCCACAACAGATATGACTCCAAATATGAGGAACGTCCATGAAGTCCCAATTGCTTGTGTCAACGAGAGAAACGACTGTGCGACGATGAGGTTAGAAATCCAGTTTGCTGTGGCAGCTATCCCCCCACAGACCCCTCTGAACCTTAGTGGGTATATCTCAGAGTTGACAATCCATGGCACTGTGCCCATTCCGGGAGAGAAGAATATGATGTAGAGGGCTAAGCCAATCAGAGCTAGCCACCCATACTTGCTTGGACACCCCCTTGTGTACCACAGCTTGTGGTCATCGTGACAGGTGTCCTTCACGGTGTCGTTTGAGATCAGACAGGCTCCGGGAAACAGCTGCAATGATATCAGACCACGTTATGGATGTAATGGAGTTTTAAACAAGAAATCATCAGGAAATGCATATTTGGCTAATGACCTAGATCAAAGTTATCAGTTTGGATCAGTTGCATTCTCTGGGGGAATGATGTAACTTATTGGGGATTCAAGACATATGAACAGTAGAGATGGACATAGAACTTACATGTTATACAGAATGTATCAAGCATCCATGTCAGACATTAGACACCTTGAGATTTTATCATTCGAGTTTGCAACAGGATTATGGATAAAACTATGCTATATTCAAGTTGACCACCATTTTACCCTTAAAAAAAAAAACTAGGTTATTAACTTCCTTATCTTTTGTCAAGTCTTTGTGTATGTGAATCTGACCCGAACTAGATATCCCTACCCGTGTCCATATGACATAGTGGGTAACGAGGCCTTGGTTAGCTATCCTTACTAGTTGATGAATCGCAATGTATTTACCTTATTAGTAGATGAAGCACAGAACCCACAATCAGGAGAAGAGGCCTTCAAGCACTTCATACAGTCCCAGTTTCCACCAGAACTTCCAGCAGAACTGTAATCTGGACACATATACCCTCCAAAACTAGCTGTCTCAGCTGCACTAACAGCCGGTGAGTGAGTTGTAGTCTCATGAAATACTGCCGACAAAACACCAAGGGAAATAATTACACCACACAAGCTGAAAACCAGAAGCTTCTTCCTTCCCATCCTATCAATAAAATATATGCTCACAATGGAGCCCAAGGCATTGAGCCCTGCGGTGACAAGAGAGAGGAGGAGGGCTGTTTGGTTAGATGCAAAACCGGCTAGCTGAACTATGGTGGGGCTGTAGTACATGACCGTGTTTATGCCCACAAACTGCTGGAATACTTGGAGTCCTACTCCGGCTATTAGTCCTCTTCTTACTGTTTTCGTTTTCAAAAGTTTCACAAAGTTGATCTTTTCGGAAGAACCCTTTTCTTGAATTTCTGTTTCGACTGATTCCTTTAGGGCTTGGATCTCGGCTTCCACGTCCTCTGCTGGGTATATTTTCCTTAGAATGGTCTTGGCTTCTTCTTCTCTACCCTGTTGTGTGTTCAATATTAGTTGACAAATTGAGAATTTGACAAAGCAAAAGAGTAATGCAATACAAGCGTTATTTTTCCATGTAGTTTTCCTAAAGACTAATGTGGCAGTGACACATGTAGTAAACATATTCCGGTGCCACATTATTCAAATGAAAATTTTGCGTAAAATTGCTGTTTGTGAATCACTTTCCAAGAGAAGAGAGTACGGTTTTTGTGAGAAATTTAGCAGAGAAAATTTACAAATTGGTCAATATCTGAAAATTTAACAGACAAACAAGATAATGACATACAAACAGAATCTTGGTTCATACTTTTTGCACAGAATGATGCGGCAATGCGTGATATAAAAACCACAGTGCCACATCGTTCTAGTGGGATTTCCGCTTTGAAAATGCTGTTTGGGAATGGTTTTCCAAGAAAAAAGTGTGGGAGGAACCTTGCGGTAAAGCCAACGGGGTGATTCTGGAAGCAGGAGCATCAGAATGAATTGCACCAAAGCTGGAACTCCGGCAACTCCTAGCATCCATCGCCATGTCCCTGGAGCCTATTTACAGACAACCAAAAGGTAATTAACATCTTCTATGTTATGACTGGTTTTTGGAACCAGTTTCTCATGTGGGAATTGATTTCTCTTTAGATTCATGTGACAAAGATCACAAGACAAACCCAAGGGGTGGTCAATAGGGAGCATGGCAGCAAGTAAGGAGATCACTCCCCAAGCTCGCAGGTTTGACTCGTATCGCCAACAAACGAAGACAAAGGAAATCTATGACAAAGGAAGACAAGAGTCTTTTTCCCACAGGTTGGACCGTTGGAGGAGGAAGCACAGCAACAGACGAGAAAACGAGTTTGATTGAAATTCGTTCTGTCACTGCTTCGGTTAACTTTAGAACTCCAGAATTAGTCAAGTGTGCTAAGCTAGTCCAGACTCCCAATTATCCAAAAAGACCAAAGATCACAACACATGCCTAACAAAAGCCTATGAATTGATGCCTTACCCACATAGAATAGAACATTTGAAATACCTACGTAGACCTCAAATACATTTGGAACATACCTTGGTAAAGGCCAAGTTAATAAGGTAAGATAAGAACTGCCCACCAGTGATCAAGAACCCATTTGTACTGACCAATGCACCACGGATTTTCGCCGGAGAAGCTTCCGATATGTACAGAGGGGATGTCATTGACGCCATTCCGACACCGAGACCGACGAAAACCCGTCCAACGATGAGAAGAGATGGATTTGGAGCTGCAGCCATGATCACAGCTCCAATGAAGAAGAGGAAATCAGCAATCAGGATTGTTGTTCTTCTTCCATATCGGTCGTTCAACCACCCACCGACTGCTGCTCCGATGATCGCTCCGGCAACTGCCATGCTTACTATGCTTTCCTATTAAAAATGTCACCATGGAAGTATTTGATTTATAAGTGAGTTGGACATTAAAAGTCACTGTTTTCTTTCCTTTTACATGTAAGAGAGTAAGACAACCACATGATGTACAATTTAAATCCAATTTATTTCAGTCGGGAGTGTGACCTCATGATAAGATTTTTTATATTTTTTTTGTCAATCTTTAGAGGGTACTTTCATTGATACGAAAACCATACACAAGGAACGGGCAGCCACCCCCAAGGAGGGAGGAAAACAACCACAAAGGAGGCCTAAACTCACAAAAGAACATTCAAAACCTCACACAGACAAGACTCGACCTCACGATAAGAATTGAACCTTCAGTTATACATATAGCCACTTATAGTATTAGCTTTGACAGACATAAAACTTGAGGATTGAAAATTTGTGAGTTCCAAGATTATTTTGTGTTTCGGTTGAGAATTTAAGAATTTGATGGTACTGATTAATTCTCAAAATCATTTCTTTAACCAACTACATCCAACATTTACTACCACGTCAAGTTTCTTTACTCAAGAACCCCACCCAGTCTGATTACGGTTCAATTTTGAGTGTGAGTTAATTAGATAATTTAGAAAATCAGGGTTGTATTTGGATCTTTGATTTGCAGAGGGAAACAAAAACTAAAGACAAAAGATGAAAAATAATTTGGCTCCCTAAATTTCAGGCATTTTCTTTTCCTCAACGATTTTCCAATAGTCGAAGATCCAAACACGGCCTTAGGAATGTCTTTAAATTTCGTGTCTCACATTCATACTAGCCAACAAATTTTACAAAAAACCGTCTCTCGTTTATATTGCTTCCAATATCGGATCAGTGTGAAATTTTTTACTCACGAGACGAACTGAACAAAATGAACAACTCGAATGACTCTTTTGAGCCCGTGAAGAGGCCAGGTCACAGCAGAGCCTGATATCATGCTAAATTGGACCTTGAAACATTCAGGATAAATTAATGGCTGAATACTTAATTCACCACTTTTTCTTGAGGTGTTATTTCGTAATAATTACGTATACTGCTATACTTTGAGGCGAGCAGAAGTTGGTAACAGTTAATGGTTACAGTTAATAATAGCGATGGTCTAAGCAGACAGTTGAAAAGAGCAAAAACAAAAGTAGTACTACTCCTGGAAGAAAACAAATGGAAAGGAAAGGAATCACGGGGTAAAAAAGTCTGTCCATCTGATTCGAGAAATTCCAAGAAACTGATGAGTTACCAAAGGAAATAAAATACTAATACTAATACAGTCTTGTTTGTTGATGAACGATATCTGTTTTGTATTCGTATGTGATACGGAGTACGTATAATATATGGACAAAAATCTTCTTACTGGAGGGTCTGTGAACAGTTGTCTACATAAGTGAATCGGGACCGTTCAAAAATGTTTTTGATGATCTGGATGTTAATGAAACTTTAAATTCAAACCGCCTAAAACCGAAATGAAAAGTCGAAATCGTGCCACTCAGTAAATAAATAAGGCCTCCGTGAATAAGCCAACCACTGAAAATATTGGACTGACCTGTAATACGGTCTCCTTATCCACAGCCTTGAAATCATCTCTGATATACAAAAGAGCCCCTGATATTACCCCTGCAAAACACCCCCACCGGCCACCGTAAACATGAGAGAGAGAGAGAGAGAGAGAGAGAGAGGAAAGGATTACTGCTAGTAAAGTAATTACCAGTGTCGTAGCCAAAGAGAAGGCCACCAATTCCAGCAGAGAAAGCGAGACGGAGTACATATGGGTTTCTCCAGGCTAGGGAAAAACAGTCCCTGAAAGCCGATGTGTCCGTTGGATGTATTGCTCCTTCCATTTCTTTTTTCCGCCGAAACAAAAAAGTTTGGGAAATGAATTCTGCTCTACACTCCAAACACACCCTTTTTATCGGCTTATTGGTCTTGACACACACACACGCACGCACGCAGAGAGAGAAAGAGAGAGAGAAGAATTACTCTGCACGAACTGTAATTTAGTACTAGTGGCTTGTTTTTCAGTGAAAATGGAGGAAAAGATTGCGGGAGAGAAAGGGGTAGAGAGCCTTTTCTATTTCTAAAGACTGACCCACACTCACGGGCGCGCCCAGGGAGATAGAGAATACCGAGGAGCTTGGGACGCTTGCAGGAGACATGATTTATAATATTTGAAAGGTAGTGTTTGGTTGAGAGTTTAGCTTAGTTTAGTTTTGATAGAAGGTGAAGAGAGAAATAGATTGGAGATAGGGGTTATGATTGGAGAGAGATAGAGAAAGATGAGAAAATAATAGTTGGAAAAAGAAGTAAGATAATGATTGGAAACAAAACTAAAACTAAGTTAATAACTGAACAAACCCTTTAGTTTTCACTCCTCAACTCAATTCTTACTATGCTTGCGCTCAATTTTTACGACGCTTGCGCTGTCAAATTTCTCACTTGCAAATTTTACTTGTTTGGTGAAATTTTAAAAGACACTTTCATACTCTCGCACCTGCGTATGCATTATGTAACTAGGGAAAGATTCAATAGAGACGCATTGGGGTACTTGGGTAAGGTTTTGTCTTTTGGGATAATACTCCTATGTGCTAGAGATAGGTAGATAGAGCTAGATGTGTGAATATAAGGCTGATTGGCATTAATATTGTAGAGTCTTGAGGCGAATTTTGAAGAAGGGGCTCTAGTTTTTAATTTTCAGTTTATTATATGTTGGGTACTTAAAAACTGTTTGAATGTTGGGTAAAAAAAATAAAATAGTTAGGCTCTAATTTTTACAATTTTTTAGGGGGATTTAAGCCGGTTGGCTTTGTGTAAATAATAAATGGAAAGAAAGTTTATTGTTACTTTAATGATTCTCAATAAAAAAAATAAATGGAAAGAAAGTTTTTGGGATATACAACCCCTACATTATCATCCGATCTCACGTGACTCTCAATATAGTGTTTAGTGTTACTTTAATGATTCCAATGCCATAGTATAATTTCAAACACTACAAGCTCAAATTCTAACAAAAAGCTTTCACAAAAGTAGAATATTCCTCTTTCTTAGCTTTCACAAATCTTGGAAAGGAAAGTTTCAATTATCTTTCAACAATGACCACTCTTTAGTCCATGACATAAAAGCAACAAGTCCATTAATTTATCACTACTATTCCAATCCACATTTTAGTTGCAAGGTGAAAGAAAGGTCGTAGTTTGTTGGCGCAAAGCCCCAAAATGCACGTTACCTCTTCTCTAGTGAGTGACGTTTTGCACTTTGATTTTTCTTTTTCTAAAGTTTGGCAAGTTGGGCTCCATTTTAATACTCTCTCCGTCCGAATTTAATAGTAATTTTTTTGGAGTTTGTGTTATTTTTTAATTAATTATATATTTAAATTTATAATGTTTTACGTGATTTCGAAAACATTGTATAATAGAACTCGTCGAGATCTATCTAACAAGATTTATATTCGATATGAAATTCATTACGTATTCGAAGATATAATCCGTTTTTTTAGCCGATTAGAATAGAATTAGGAATAATTAAATCCGGATGGAAGAAGTATATAACTTGAATTAATGTTCGATCTTGTCTGGTTAAGGCAAAGATATATACTCCCTCCGTCCCAATTTACTTGTCACAGTTCTATTCCAACCGGAAAAAAGAATTAGTTATATCTTTAAATTGGTAATGAATTTTATATCCAATATGGATCTTGTTTGATAGATCTCGATTTGTTCTATAATACAATGTTTTCAAAATCACCTAAAATATTATAAATTACAAGATATAATCAATTGAAAAGTGGCACGAACTCCAAAAAGTGACAAGTAAATTGGGACGGAGGGAGTATGAGTGAACACATATCTATTTGGAACGTCTCTGAAATCATACGTGTCGAGAGGCTGTTAGCTTTATGTGCGGACATTTGTGTTCAATCATTTTTCAAACCCCATTGGGCATGCGGCAAGATATTTTTTCCCCAATCACCAGGTCAATTACGTATTTATGGAAGTAGTTAAATTTCAACCATTTGTTTTGTTTTGTTATATAGAGAGAGCAACGAAATACAAATGATCACTGGAAAATTCCTCGTAGACAAGTGCTTGGATCAATTTTATCTTCCATCAAAGGAGCCATTTTTCAAATTATACTGGCATCTATACCGTTGGAACGAAGAATTCAAGTCTAATGGTATATTTATTTGAGTATAAATGTAGTGACAATTACAATCCGATTAAATTGATATTTCACTTAGGATCCTATAAGGGATCCTGCATGATGTTACCGTGTGGGACTCCCCTTTCCCGAGTCAATTTCAACAATAAAAAACTGCTTGGATCAAGCTCTTTCCGATCATTTTTTTTGCTGATTTATTGCGAGTACCCTTAAAATTACGTTTTGCACACTTTGAGCTGCTTGAATCGTTGAAATTGACTCGGAAAAGGGAAGTCCAGCACAGTAGCACCATGCGAGATCTCTTATAGGATCCGGACTCATTGATATTTTCCATATTAGTATTTAATTTTGTGGATACGGACCTGAAAGGGAACCCATCACCAAAGTATAACGGGTAGTTTAGTTTTTTTCAAATGAGGCAGGATCCTCCATGCAGAAAACCTCTGTACCTCAGTGTCAAGGGATTTTTCAGCCATTGGATTTAACACATACAAAAAATCACACAATCCAACAGCTAGCCGGAAAATCTCTCGGCACAAAGATTTTTGGAACAGAGAAGATCGGACCCATTTTCAAAGGATCGTGGTACAGTCGAGGTCCAATCTTACGGTAGTCAAATGATCTAATATTACAAATATTTCACCTAACTATAATTTCCAATTGAAAATTAACAACACTTTAAGGTGGGATCTCCATGATTCTGGATTGTTCTTGCAATGTACTCCCTCCGTTCCACCATTCCATATTGACGGTCTAGTTCGGTCTCCAATGCAAAATTTAAATTGTTAATATCTTTCAATCTACAATGCCTTTAAAGATTTTAAAAACTTCGTATAATAGAATTAATTAAGATCTATCATATAAAATCCATATTGCACATAAAAATTATTGTAGATTGAAAGATATTAACAATTTAAATTTTACATTGAAAACCGAACCGGACCTTCAATTTGGAACGGAGGGAGTAATAGTCTTCACAAAAGGAGAATCTTTCTTTTCTCTCCTATTGTTACGACCTGTCCGCCTTCTCCTTATTTTTTTATTTTTTATTTTTCCCCTTCCGAAAGTCACCAGATAATTGTGATAGATTTAAAAAGGAAAAAAATGATTGCGATAACCGATAAGGTGAGGGAAGAAGACAACCATTTGATAACGAGGGGGATATCCCTAATAAAGTAGTAGGTAGATGCACACTCCTTGTCATGCATGGACCAACCCTTGTGGAAAAATATCCTTTCAAAATATGCAAGACGGAGCCAGGATTCGCATTTTGAGGTGGGCTGATTAAGAAAGACATGTTTTTTTGTAAGGTGATATTTGAAAATTAACTTTGAATCTACTTGCCAGTTTTTTTATTTATGAAAGTTTTTTTTACTACAAATTTAATAATTAAATCTAGAGAAATTGTTGATACTATACAACATCAATGACATGTGATATCCTTTATGTAATATAAATCATGATGTGTGCGGATAGAATCTTAGAAAACTTAGTATACTAAGGTAAAATGAGTCAATGTAAAATCTTTTTTTTTTTTGACTGCGTGAAAAATATTTTTTTTAAGAAATATGGTGCCCGTGTAGCCTGCGGGAATTTAATACCATGTCCATGTTGTCGGAGAAGGTGGCCGGAGGCTGGGATCCCGCCAAGTTCTAACAAAGTACTAGAGGTACCAACAAAGTACTAGAAGTACCCTCAAAAGTCTGTTTGAAAAAAAAATAAAATATTACTATGGTCCTTACGGATTCTAAAAGATATGAATATTTCTACTACGGTTCTTACAATTATCCCTCTAAATAAAGAACATAACCGTCAAATTTTCTTAATAAATGTGCTTATACGATGGTTTTTCATAAAAATATCCTGCATCTCCCAGCCCTCTTATATATGTATCCAATGATAATGTATGTATTGCTCCTCCTCTTACATTACTTTTCATTAATTAGTCACTAGCGGCGAATGAAGCATGTCTAGTTTGAGGTATTGCTGTGTTTTTCAGCCTAGTCGCATTGCAGCTCTTGTTTGTAAAATAAAAAAAAAAGGAAAATGATAAGGCCACGACAAAATTGTCTACTGCCATGATCATTTGTGTTGTCTTACAGTATTACCCTTCAACCATTCTCCTTGTCTCTCGTTATCGTATTCGTATACACGGCGAATATGGGATACCTGTTCACTACAGATCGACTGCCACCGCTGCTCCAATTTCATTACGTGGTCGGCGATTATCGTTGAATGGATCTATTCCCTGGCGTCCCCCGCTTAATCAGTTCCACTACCACCGCTGCTCTTCAATCTCTCTCTTTTTATCCAAAAAATCAGCACGTTACAGATGAAAATTAAACGTGTCCATAAAAATCACATGAAATTGAAAGATTTTGGAACATCAAACAACGCATGGAGGGAGAAAATGGTGGAATTCGCTTATGAGATCTATAGAAGAGGGTTCAATGTGGGGTGGTGGTGGTTGGCTTTCAAGTGAGAAAAAAACAAAGTGGATCCGATGGTGCAGGAGCTGAACTGAGGAGATAGACCCGAGAGGTGGGCCGCGGTATGCCGTCGTTGAAAATGGTGAAGCAAGGGGAGTGAGAAGCTGGAAGATACTGAGATACAGTAGAGTGAGAAAGTTGCATAGATAATAGTTCTCTTTGACTAAAGAGGTTAAAATAGTCAAAGCACATCAAGCAATCGTGGCATTAGAAAGTGTGATCGTGGCATAAAAAAAAACGTACAAAACATAAGAAAAAGAGATCGTAAAAGATCATTTAATTACAGAATCGATAAAAAAAAAGAACCGAAGATATACCTATAGTGATACCAAAGACTAACACAGGTGACCATTCTTCGTCTAAATAAAAACCTACAAAAATAAAATAAGAGATCACATGCATACAAAATCAGAAAATGAAACCAAAACATTGTAAGAGTCAGATTCATACAAATCTATATGTGTTTTAAATTTATTTGAAAACAGGGGGAGAGAGTGTATTGAGAAGGAAGGTAATTCAAAACTTGGTGGAGTGGTGGGTCAATTCTATTTATGGATAATTGGAATAATATATGGTTGGTCGACAATTCTAATTATGGTGTACTTCTGATTTATATGGTATATATATTCCTTCCTTTGAATATGCATATATTAATCATCGACTCTAGGCAAACAAAAATGTTACGCGCACAACTGTTGTGTTGGTTGTGCACGTAATTCTGGCCGTCCAAATGTATTTGGACGA
Organism: Rhododendron kiyosumense; assembly: GCA_019656275.1. Taxonomy (NCBI): domain Eukaryota; kingdom Viridiplantae; phylum Streptophyta; class Magnoliopsida; order Ericales; family Ericaceae; genus Rhododendron; species Rhododendron kiyosumense. The sequence goes on from BPLS01000518.1 coordinate 854,822, forward strand.
TCTAGATTTAAAAAAAACTTTTATAGGGAAAAGTTTAACTTTTCTGGAGAAGAGTTTGAGTGAATCTTGGCCATTTATTACAGCAATGGACGGCTAGAGATTGGTTGTGTGTGTGTAGCACTTTTGCTAGGCAAAACAACTTGTCAAAATATTTCCTAATTTATGAAAATTAATCAAACGTATATATGGATTAATCTACCTACCATTCTTCCATTTTATTGAGCCAATAAAATAAATTTTTGAAATGTATAAAATTGAAAAGTTTAAAGAATTAGGTGTCATAATTCTAAGTTTAGTAATTTTTCAATTCTAAATTAGGTATTGAAATTCAAAATTCAAATCAGGTCTCTAGAGATATACCTATGGATTGGTATGAGGTTATCTACGAATTGATTTTTTAAAAAGGGCCAATCAAATAGCCATTTAGGTTTCCATTTCAGCTTTTATTTTCAAATATCCAGACTAATATTTAAGTATTAGATTTTTCTATTCACACTTTTTGAGGTGTTTCAGGTAGTGAAAAATTTGTAGATTTTTATTTGTGGTCGAGAAGTTGTTAGGTGTTTTCGGTAGTGAATAAGTTGTTGAAAAATATCAAGTTGTTTCCGGTAGTGAATAAATTGATGGTTTGTGAGTAGAGTTATTGTAGCAAAAAAGTATTGATCGACAACTTTTTTGTTAGTGAAAACAAAATGGTAAAATACGTTAAGTTTTTAGTGATTTTTGATAGCGGGAATGAGCCTAAATAGCTATAAGAGAGATTATCTTGCACCCAATCAAACATCGCCACTTGTCACGACGTAAGACTTTCCCACTAATAGGTACTTTTGTTTAATATATACGTAATAATATCTACTCCCTCCGTCCCAAATTGATTGTCCGGTCCGCAAAACGGAGTGTTAAAAATAATGCAATTTTTGCAAGAAAAAATCAAAAGTTTTTCAACAACTTACTAGATATCAATGAGTATTTTTAATTTGTGGAAAAAATTTGAATTTTTTCTTGAAAAAATTGCATTATTTTTAATACACCGTTTTGCGGACGGGACAATCAATTTGGGACGGAGGGAGTACATAATAAAGGAAGATGGTTTTTATCTCTCTATAAATCCTAATCATTAATTTGCTTCATAAATTCTACGGCTCTCCCCCCTCTCTCAAATAATAGTAATTGCACAATTGCCACTAATTAGATCTCACGTTCAAAATTTATATCTCACTCTCTCCTCCTCCTCCTCCTCCTCTCTCTCTCTCTCCAATTTTTTTCTTCGTTAAAATAGCTATTTCGATTGCAAAGCTCTCACCATTGTTCAATCTGTAACAGGATTAATTTTGTCGGTCTTTGGGTCGAGATTTGATTTTGCAATGATTTCCTCAACCCCCCCCCCCCCCCCCACCCAAAATAAATAAATAATAACCAAACGTTCCATATTCTTTGTGTGTGTGTGTGCTATTTTGAAATTTTGAATGATCCCTCAGTATTACATGAACAGGTTACAGTATTGATTTGTATGTGTGCTAATTGTTCGATTCGCGTCTTTGGACACGAGCATGCACTAAAAGAACTCTGTTTGAACCTAATTTTAAAAAAATTATTCCCGTATAAATCAATTTTGTTAGCGGGAATAATCAATATATAATTTCGTAATTCATTTTAATTGTATTTAAAATGCGTTGCATCGTGCCTTTAGGCACGAACAAATCCTGGTAGATAGATGGATGATTAACGATAGAAAATTGAGGCGTGAAACGTAGGTATCTAATTATCTAAAACGAAAAAGAATGAGAATCTGTGTCCTTTTTACATTTCTTTTGGAAGAAAAAAGGGAAGGAAACACAAGTAGGTTAGAGGATAACAATGACATACTAATATAGGAAAGACATACTAATGCAAAGGTGCAATACATCCATAATCTGAGTCGTTCATCTCAATAAATAATGATTTAAATTTTCTTTTGATAATGGACAATCTACATGAGCTGAGATAAAATCAAGACCATTGATTATCGATATGTACGACTTGAATCGTGCCCAGGGGACTCTGGTTTTTTGAATTTCATGACTCTTAGAATCCAATCTATTACTACAGTTTTTGTCATTACACAAAACCACTACAACATCCACTACATTTTTTGTGGAGTCTATTTCGGATCTCATAAAAATACAAATTTTTTTTTCTATAAATTCTAAAATAATGTTTTATGAGGCCTTATAAAAAGTCAGCTCTAACAAATATTGGTAAGTATTATTTTTTGATTCGTAGGTGCTCTGATTTACAGAGCCCATAAAATATTATTTTAAAATTTATGAGTGTTTTTTTATATTTTTGTGAGACCCGAAGTGAATCTCACAAAAAATATAATAAATGGTGTAGTAGTTTGGTATAGACTGCAGTGTACATGTAGCATCTCCCTACTCGTTAATATAGTAACATGCTCCAGTGGATAGGATGCATTGAGTTTAAGGCCCATCTAGTGCGAAGTGTTTCAGACCTCAATGCCCATCTAGTACAAAGTGGGCTTTCATAACAATAGCCCTGGGCCCGTACATTAAAATTCGGTACTCGTGTAATATGGACTACTTTTGTTAGAAAATTATGCCCATAAACTACTCACTCTGTCCCTTTTATCTCTCTAGGTGTGTATTATGTTTTTAAAATTATTATATTATAAAAATAATTATGATTTATTAAACAAGATCCGTGTATCATATTTTTAAAGATATACATTCTGAAATATAAGCAATTAAAAAATGGGCAGTAGATGCTTAAAAAGAGACGGAGGGAGTAACGTTTTATCTAGAAACAATAAAAAAGTAAAGTTAAAATGGTCACATACGGATTTACTGTGAAAATTTATATATATATATATATATATATATTTCAATTTTGCTAACCTCTGCTCACTAGGCGGAGAATAATATGTTAATAATTCCATACAAGTTCGGATATCAATGAATATCTCATGAATATTAATACACTTTTATAAATATCAATACACCATTCTCAAATGTCAATGCACCTTTTACCTAGTATTATTTTACACTCTTTAGGTGGAGGTTAGAATAATCTCCCTCTTTTTTTCCAGTCGGGGCCCATTGCCTTCGTTTACATATTTGTCATGTCTGGGCCTTGGTCCAAAGTCGAAACCAAGGGCTAGGTTACAGCCTTGGTCGACTATGATCAATGTTATTTTTCCTTCATTTAATGTTATTCAGATAGCAAGTGGGATTGAGCGCAGTTGGTGGCTATTTTATACTCCCATGCATATGGACAGAGTTCGATTCCTGTGAGCACCCTTCTCCCTCCCCAAGTCCCCTAGGATAGAATAGATTAGCTTTTAATGAATATGGGAAGGTTTGGAGAACAGCTAAAAAAACACCCCAAATCTCAATCTCATAGTTTCCGATCAAATTTTTATGATTTGAACCGTTCAATGTGTTTGTTTTAAGGGTACCTGCTAGAAATCAGCTCAAAATATGACCGAGCAGTGATCGATCCAAACAGTTTTTCATCAAACAATTTGATCGGAAACTATGAGATTGAAATTTGAGAGTTTTTTTTGAATGTTTGTTCAGTTGTCTCCGGAACCGCCCTTGACATATGTATAGTTTTTCATAAAACATTTTGCCCTCCCATGAGGCTTCATTTATATTCTACGCTGAATGGCCCAAAAGAGAAAAGTTTGCCCTGCTCTCAAAGGCCCATTGTGTTCCTTTTGAAGGCCTGAATCCCAAAGTTTTGATTCATTAATGCCTTGTTCTCATTGGTTTTCAAAAAGCATTTTTTAAAAAATATCCATAAATTCTCCCTATTTTCAATATTTCTCTCTCTATCTCTCTCCATTTATTATTCCTACTATTTTTCAAAAAAAATTTCAAATCCAAATTCAAACACAGCATAAATTTTTAAACAGACACAAATATGATTTCCAATATACTTTTGTGAATGTTGACCATTATAAGCCACTTTTTAATTCAACAATGCATATTTGAGGATGTTGCGGATATCATATGGAAATGATATTTTTGAGGGATAAGTTGCGACACAATATGCATGTTGATAATTTGTGACATGACATCATATTGAGTACGTACTAAAATATATATCCAACTATCAACATATTGGACTTTTAAGCCTTTAATTTTGGGTGTTTGAACTGCGTTCCACTTATGTTTATTGTCTTATTTGGGTTTTTAGGCCTTTTAGGTGTTGGGTTTGTCCCTTGATTTACAAGGGTGGTAAATTAAATCATTTATGTTGTAACAGGTTCACATTTTTCTGTAACTGATCTCACATCTTAAAGGTAATCAAGCATGTTAACAATTCTACTTGAGAGTTCCAATTAAATATATAGAGACTGGTCCTTGTTGTATCGTACGTAAAAAAAATCAAATCCCATCTCACAAATTTTGTTGTGAAAAATTAGCAGCCACAAATGTACAGGATTTACCCTTTTAAATTTCTAGAGGTGCATATACCATATAAATTACGTATATAATTTCCCATGAGGAGGAGAGCCATGTCCATGTGAATGGAATAAACCCTATAAGAGAAAATGGTTCCCTGCCGATAATTCTCTCTTTGATATAATTGTAATAATAAGTATATGGAGTATTTTTTATTGGAATGTATACTTATTAATTATTTTATACAGTTTTGATTTTCAATACATTATATTTGTACATTATAGACTAATGCAGTTAAAATATACAAATCATTTTATTCTTTTCTTTAGGCAACTTTACAGTCACGTGATTATTTTCTATTTATGAACGAAATTGAGAAATGAGAATGTAAAATAACTGGAGTTTTTTTTAATCAAATCAAGCTAAAATTATTACGATTATAAGTAGTTATACATGAATAATTATCAATAATATTTAAAATCAGGTATACACAAAATAAAATTTTTGAAACTCGGGAGTTTGGGTAGCTGGGGCCACCCCGGGCCCCAACATATATCCGCCACTGCTTTGAAAGGCTAGTTTGAGTTATCTCTGAATTGATGTATACCCATATTGTGAATCTGCGATAGAGTACTACTAGTGAATGCATGATTTTATGGAAGGCAAAAGGCCACAGTTGCATTGTTTGTCTAAATGGGCCTCCCCCCACTTTTGTTTGCATGCTTGAGGCACCAGCCACCATGTGCATGTGTTGATGAAATATCAAAATTATTGCCAAGTACTTCTAACTCATTCAAGCAAATGGGTGGGAAAGCTACTTCCGCGAAAAAAGAGTTTGTTATATGTAATTAAGGTATAGATGACAAAGAAGATAAAGTTTGTTTGATGGTGGTTTCTACCATTCGGGATAATGATTTTGCTGCCACATACTTTGGTATCAAGTTGAGAGAGAGAGAGAGAGAGAGAGAGAGAGAGAGAGAGAGAGAGAGAGAGAGAGAGTCTAGCCCCATCTGATCATGTCCTCTCATGTACAAGGAGAACATCAATGGTTGATGTGCATGGCAAGGGTTAATTCTCCTCTTGATAAAATAGGATTCGACCATTGAAATCTCATAGGAAATGAGGAAAATAATTTTATTCAGTTTACCTGACATTTTGGAGCTTTTTTTGTTTACGTGTTTTTGAGGCTGGGGATGTGATATCTTTTGTGCAATGTAAGGGAGCACATGCATAATTGGAAGGAATTTAATAATAACCATTTATTAATCACCCAAAATGATCATTTTTTCATCAGAAAAATGAATAAATATCAGTTATATTCTTTACTTAAATTCTGTTGACAAATCGAAAGCCAAACAGAAGAAATTATCAGTTAATCATAAGGTACAAATGTCCTTTTTTTTTTGAATGGCAAAGAAAAACGTCCAGTTGTTTTACCTTTAATGTTACATGTGTTGTTGAAGTTGTGTTACGGGTAGCCTTTAACATAACATGTGTCATTAAAGTCGTGTTACAAATACACGACTGTGGGGTGGTGATTTGCTTTGCTCGATATTTTGTGGGTCGGACCTCGGTGGAGTCTTCGTTTTCCTCAAGTCTTAGTTTGCAATACAAGGAATCGGTTAGTGCTGTTTGACTAGATTTAGTTAGAGGGCACTTTGATGCTTAAGTTAAACAATGGAACAAAAGAAAGGCTTAAGTACAGATCTTAGATTAATAAATGGCATACTTCTTTGGGGTTTATCCCGTAGGCTTTATAGAATAAGTGTACTTGTTCTCTAAGTAAGTTCATGCTAGGCACGAGCTCCACGAAGTCACTCGTAACCGTTTTAGGCAGGTGACAACATACATGATGTGCGCTCAGTGTCTATGTGGCTGAATACACATGATCGAAACATGATAATGGGATGCCACGTAGAATCCACTTGGCTGGTGAATCATCTCACTAGTCGGGCATGGTTCTGCCTGGCCCGAAGTACACACCTTTTAACATTACATGCATTGCTGGAGTCGTGTCTTACATGTGTCATTGAAATCATGTTACTGAACACGTCTTTAATTACATGTGTCCATAAAGTCGTTTTTACAGAAACACGACTCTAATGAATGGTGGTAGTGTTCGATTGCTATTTTATTTTAGTTTTAGTTTTGTTTTTCAATTATTACTTTAATTCTTTTTCTAATCATTACCCTATCTTTTAAATTATTACTTTCTCATCTCTCTATCTTTCTCTAATCATTACCCATCTTTTCAATCATTACCCTATTTCTCTCTCCACCTACTATCAAAACTAAATTCACAACCAAATAAAGTCACGTGTCATTGAAGTCATGTTATTGAAATAGGCATTTTACACATTACACGTGTTTGTAACTGAAAGCCGTGTTACGAATACATTCCTTCATGATTATGACATGAGTGGTTGAATGTTGCGAAATCGACTAAATCACATCACACACAACGCAACAAGAATAATCAAGAAAATAACGCAAACAAAAGAGAGGGGTTTTAAAAAATGACTAGTTCCATATAGAAAGTGACTTGTTCTCGCATATATAATTGTACCCTAATAAGTGGATTGCACTGATACTTTCACGGGAATGACTTCGGTGTCCCCGGTCATTTTGGGGACACCGTAACTTTTAGCATAACAAAACCATTATAAGTATAACCAAATTCATTACAAGCATAACCAAAACCATTATAAGTATAACCAAAACCATAACAATGCATAACTTGGTTGGTTATACCTTTGTTGATTTTTAGTTATGCCTTGATTGGTTTTTGGTTATGCCTTTGTTATGCCATGTTATGGTTCTATTATACTTGTAATGATTTTTGTTATGCTTATAAGGGTTCTGTTATGCCAAAACTTATGGTGTCCCCAAAATGACCGGGGACACCATAGCATCATCCTACTTTCACTAGCTATAAAGTTTCAAACACTTGGCAGTTGGCACTGTGATTTTGCATGTAAACTCTTCAACTTTTTTTAGAGAGAGAGAGAGAGAGAGAGACTTTTTACATTTTAGAAGGAGTCCTCATCAAATACGGTCTAAAACGTGGAATTTTTCAGTGTCGAGCGGGTATTGTCTACGTGGTATTCGTTCTGCATATTTGAGCCATTTGATACATTTTTGGATGGCTCAAATTAAAACACTCTCTCTTCTCTCACTCCAACACTTTCTATCTTCAAATCTGAGCCGTTCAAACGTGTAATGGACGGCTCCACGTGTTACCCGCTCGTACTGAAAAAATTTCGGACCAAAACAACAAGAGAATCATCCTCCTCCGAAATAGCATTGGGAATCGGACCCCCCTCGGAGAAAGCGTAACAAAATCACTACCCCTGCGCCCTCGAGTAATCATCCACTGCCCTTTTCCCCACCGTCACCTAATGCTCCAAATATTTTTAATACCACTGGATAACAAACTTTAAGTTGTATGATAACTCGATTAATATACAAGCATGGGAAGAGAAAGTAAAGTACAGAGTTAACGTAAAAGCATCCTTTAAAATATTTACTATATTGTCTCAAAAAATTTGTTTGGTCCGTAAAACGAAAACTAAAAAATAATTCATTTCTTTCAAGAAAAAAATTTAAATTTTTTTCATAAATTAAAAGAACTCATCGGTATCTAGTGAATTGTTGAGAAAAATAAAATTTTTTGTGCAAAAATAGTATTATTTTTATGTCATCGTTTTACGAACCGGACAAATATTATGAGAATGAGGGAGTTTTTATTTTTATTTTTTATATTGTAATTTGCGAGAACGAAGATGCATGGGAAGATAGAGTAAAGTGCCCTAATGAAAGTTATTGGTGATGAAATCAATGTATGAGCGGATAAAAAAAAAAAACCTCAATGTATGATGATGGAGCGCTCACATGTGACGGAGAGGCTACGAGTAGCAGCGAATAATTTCGTCCACGGCCTCAGCCTATGAACACTCCCGCCATCACACCTGTTCCCATCCCAGACCCGTTAAAAACCTTCCAATCCCTCGCCCACACGTGTCCTCCCTCTGGCCCCACTCCTAACCGCCATGTGGTTCTCTCGCATTCCCTCCCTCATCTCTCTCTCTCTCTCTCTACTCCCCTCACAAAACTCTCCGTCTCCTACCGAAACTCTATCATCATCATCATCACTTCAAGACTGACTCTCTCTCCCTCCCTCCCTCTCTCTCATTTTCTTTTTCATTAATTTTTTTGGGTACATATTTTTTCAAAAGGAATATGGCGGGGAACGAGTGGATAAACGGGTACCTGGAGGCGATTCTGGACAGCGGGGCATCGGCGATAGAGGATCAGAGCAAGGCGGCGGCCGTCAGTTTGAGGGAGAGGGGAGATTTCAATCCGACCAAGTACTTCGTGGAGGAGGTGGTGACGGGTGTCGACGAGACCGATTTGCATCGGACGTGGATCAAGGTGGTCGCCACTCGGAATACCAGGGAAAGGAGCTCCAGGCTTGAGAATATGTGCTGGCGTATTTGGCATCTCACTCGCAAGAAGAAGCAGGTTCATTTCAATAACTCCCTTTTTCATCCCCATTTCTCTCACATATGCATACGCTTTGATTGATTGGTGCATGTAAACTTGTCCGAACACTTGCCGGTGAGTGGAGGGTTTGATGAGAAACGAAAGGATTATTGATTTTGTGTAAATCCCTCCTCTCTTTTTTTGGTATGTGCAAGCAATGATGTGAAACAAAATAGACTTTGTAATTATGTGCCGTTTCTTATCATTTATCATCTTGTGTTCATCCAAGATGATGAAATTATCATCTATTTAAACTTAAGGGGTAATCGAGTATAGTAAGTCTAACGGTACAGAAAAAGTCTATAGATTTTGCGTACAGATTTTGTGTGGGGCCCACTACGGGTTCCACACAAATGATTCAAGCCGTCCATTAAATGTAAAACAGTTTTTTAAGGGCCTCCGCGAAAAATCAGTTCAATCCGATACTTATTGATGCCCAATCCAATTATAGAATGTTTCATTATCCGGGAATCGAAATCAAAAATTAGATGATTGGATTGAACATCTATATGTATCGGATTGAACTGATTTTTCGCGAGGCCCTTGAAAAACTAACGGCTCGGATCATTTGTGTGGAACCCTTAGTGGACCCCACACAAAATCTGTACGCAAAATCTATACACTTTTTCTGTACCGTTAGACTTACTGGATCGAGTATGAGCATGACAACAACTCAACAAGGAGCTTATTTTTGAAGCTTGCTAAAAAACTCTCAGGGTTACTGCAAGTTTGTCCGAACGTTAACTTTATCGTAAAATATAAGTGGAGGTGAGGCTAAACGGGTTAACCACCGATTTCAAAAAGGAATTTCATTTCTTCAATTTCTTTTGTCTGTAAGCCCCTCCATCCAATTGCACCGTAAAAGTATGCGTGTATATTCCTTATTTTGTATGTCTCAATAGCAGTTTCTCTGTTAAGTTGTTTTTTTTTTTTGCTCATTGCACTTCGTAGTTGTATTTCAACCTCATTTCTAATCCGGTGAATCAGATATTTCCAGACGAATGTGATATTTTTGTGTTCTTGTGTTTTCTTCTTTTCGGTACATGGTTCTTGTGTATATGTGGGTATGTTTCATATGTGTTTATTGCATGGATCCTGAGTCCATCTCTGTGCCGATTCTCGGGATATAGATTCGATTATGCAGCTGTGTATGTGTTTTGCCATTTGGGATGCGAGGACAGGAATTCTGGAGACAGAAGAAGATCCACAGCCTTGTTTATTGGGTGTTTGTTATTTTGCTTCTTTAGTACTTTTGCGAATTGGGTGACGTCCGTAGGGGGTGATTAGAGTATTGTATGTCTTTCTTTACTGTATCTCCCTGTTTGCGTGTAGATGTGCTTCGGTTTGAAATTTGTTAATATGCCCAATGTGTATCTTCGCTATGATTTTCAAGTGGACAAAATAGAGTTTTAAAGGGATTTTTCGTCTGATTGCTGTGTCTTCTCTGTTTGGTTTGACTACCAGTGGCGAGTTCGTATATCTGTGCACTTTTAAATCATGGTGATTGTGATATGTAACTGGTTTTTATTCCCCGTTTGAGTACCAGATTAGTACATGGCAAGATACTATTACATATAACTGGAGTATGCGTACCAAATTTTGTTTGTATTTCTCTATTTCTTCAATGATTATTTCCAAACAAAGAACCAATCATGAGTATTCAAATAGGTGGGGTTACAAAACAGCGATTGAAAAAAAGTGACATAGTAGTATTTTCCTTTTGTCAATTAACTAGGTTAACTGTTACTGGATTTCGTGATATTTTCAAAGAATTAGAGGGTTGAGTGTTGACTGGTTAAGAATTCGAGAGAACTGAAAATAGCATCTCTGTCTATTTTACGGTAGAAGCTTCAATTAGTGATGGGAAATTCTTTTCTCAACAATGCTATATAGGAACATGTACCCTCGGGACCATGTTACTTTTTTAGGTACACGTTATAGTTGTATAAAACTTTGTTCCTTGGATTATACCTTAGAAATGTTGCTGTCACCACCAGGTCCACCAATGATTATTGATATAGGTTTTCTCCTACTCGGGTAAAATTTCCAGTTCACTGTAAATTGTTTATTTTTTCTTTGGGAATGGACAGAATTAGAACACTACTCTCATGAATTGTATGTTTTGGCAATATCCTTATTGCATGTATTGCCAATGGAATCTGAGCAACGGAGACTGAGATGTTCTTCCTATGCAACTTTAAAGGGCCACCAGCAACTGCCCCGACTTTCATCCTGTATTTATCAAATTTATGTTTCCTAGACTAGCTGAAATTATTGAATCATGTCCACAATTGATCAAGAAGCAGAAGAAATAAAAGAAGCAGATCATGTTTACTTTGAATTTATGCCCCCGTTTATAAGTCTAAATCTACTTGTACATACAGATGATACAGCCCTTTTCTCAGATTTCACAAAAAGAAAAAGAAAAAAGAGAGATCGGTTTTGGTCAGATGAGACTTGATTCAAGGATCAAAAGTCCATCAAGGTATGTTTCAGAAACAAATAAAAATAAAAATAAAAATGAATCTGGAAATATGGAACTGTCATTGTTCAATTTTTATATCAGGTGTTGAAGCAAGTCAATGTTTAGGCATGTTACGACCGTTCAGTGTGGTTCTATGCACTTTGGTGGGCACTTCAGAATTTCAGATACCATTTATTTTCTTTCCGGTTTCCTTGGAAATAAAACGCTTTAGCAGTTTCATGGAACCAAAACATTATTTTTTGTCCTTGACTATAACTGACTAAGTTTCTATTCTGATTGTTTCTTTTTCATGAAACCTTGCTTCTAAATGTAATTCAAACCACTGGTATGGTTTCCCAAAATGAGATTATTTGCAAATGAAAAGTGGGTCTTTTTTTGTTTTCGCTTTCCGGTAGTTGGAATGGGAGGATGTCCACCGGATTGCACAACGAAGGTGGGAGAGGGAACAAGGACGAAGGGATGCGACAGAAGACATGTCCGAAGATTTGTCTGAAGGTGAGAAGGGAGATGTGCTGGGGGAAGCGATGGTAAGTGAAAGCCCGAGGAAAAAGTTCCAGCGTAACTCTTCCAACTTGGAAGTATGGTCTGATAGTAACAAGGAGAAGAAACTTTACATTGTTCTTATCAGGTACTGTTCTTTTAAACCACTCTTTTGTAGAATGCTATGTAGCAGGGGTACAAATACGGCTCAGACACGGATACAGAAACGGATACAGACACGGACACAAGACATGAAATTTCTTAAAAAATGGGGACACAGCAAAAATAAATAAATAAAATTTATTGTATGCCAGTGAAAATATAGTTAGGTGTATAAGCTTAAATCTTCAATATTTATAAGCAAGCATCATATATACATTGTAAAACATAATGTTTATTCCAAAATATATGAAGCAACTACATAGTTACCCCCCTAAGTTTTAAAAAATTGCATATTTCACTTTTGCCGTGTCTCCATATGTGTCCCTCGTGTGTCCTTGCCATTTCCCCCTAAAAAAACTAACTAAATTTATTGGTGTGTCCCATACGTATTTTGCCATGTCCCCCATGACACACTGGTCTCTAGTAGCGTCGGTGCTACATAGATAGAATGTTCATTACCATATTGGATTTGAGCCATTCTTCGAGATTTTGTTCTCATCATTTCTCTATTAATGATAAATTGTGTAGCGTTGAGATAAGATTTTAAATAGTAGAAAGCTGTTTAGTGAGTTTTTACTAGTTTATTTGGTATCGTAAATCCTAATTACTACTTAAGTGGTGGAGAAATTGACCTTGTAAAGTAATGGTTTGACCAGTCACTAAAATGATAACCATTATTGGTTTCGTAGAATAGGAGTATACTTTTGGAGGAAGTCCAAAATCAAAACAAGTTGTACTACATTTTGCACAACATACTAACGTGACACTGTTTCATTGATTATTCATTGATATTTTTCAACTCCCAATGAACCATTGTAATATTGGCATGTTACTATTGTGAAAATTCTTGTGTTTATAGCATAGCTCATACTTTTATTTCTGAGATGTCTCATTTACATACAATTTTATGAAGTAATCATTTGTCAAAGTTGCTTCCAAATACATCTTTTACACTACTTGTTTAGTAGTTATATAATTCAGCCGAAAGAAGTGTAGTGTTCACATCAGAAGTGATCTTCTTGACCAGTTTGCATGGTTTGGTCCGTGGGGAAAATATGGAGCTTGGTCGTGATTCTGATACTGGCGGCCAGGTAAATATTGCAATTTCTACAAACCTATAATCCCTTTCTCATGTCCTTTCTGTTTTCACCAAAGTCTCCTGCTTTCATTCCAATGGCAGATCAAATACGTGGTGGAACTTGCTCGAGCCCTAGCAAGGATGCCGGGTGTGTACAGAGTAGATTTATTCACCCGCCAAATTTCTTCACCCGAAGTCGATTGGAGCTATGGTGAGCCCACCGAGATGATCACCGCAGGTGCTGAAGATGCCGAAGATGTTGGAGAAAGCAGCGGGGCCTACATTATAAGGATTCCCTTTGGTCCACGAGACAAGTACCTCAGAAAAGAAGTGTTGTGGCCTTATATTCAAGAATTTGTAGATGGAGCCTTGGCACATATTCTTAACATGTCAAAGGTTTTGTGTGAACAAGTCGGTGGGGGCCAGCCTGTTTGGCCCTACGTAATTCATGGCCATTATGCGGATGCGGGGGATAGTGCTGCTCTTCTTTCGGGTGCTTTAAATGTTCCAATGGTTCTAACTGGACATTCACTTGGGAGAAACAAGTTGGAACAGCTTCTAAAGCAAGGAAGGCAGTCAAAAGAGGACATTAATTCTACATACAAGATTATGAGGAGGATAGAAGCGGAAGAGCTTTCACTTGATGTTGCGGAACTTGTTATTACGAGCACCAAACAAGAGATTGATGAGCAGTGGGGTTTATATGATGGGTTTGACGTCAAGCTTGAGAAAGTTTTGCGGGCGCGTGCTAGACGAGGAGTCAATTGCCATGGACGATACATGCCAAGGATGGCGGTAAGAGGCTGTTTTTTGACATATTTTTGGCCAACCCTGCCAGCCTTTTTTAAGCTATCTCCAGCACAAGTCAGAGTGTTGAATTGATAAAATGCTTGTTGTGGATAATCTTGACTGAGTTATATTGATTTTTGTACATGATTCCAATTGTTTGCAGGTAATTCCTCCTGGTATGGACTTCAGCAACGTTGAGGTTCAAGAAGAAGATGCTGATGGGGAATTGATACTAACTAATACAGACGGGTCTTCTCCAAAGGCATTCCCACCAATATGGTCAGAAGTGAGTATCTTAGTTGTTGTGTGCATACTTTTTTCGTTACTTACGTGACAGTGTGATTGAGAATTATCTTTGCAGGTAATGCGTTTTCTGGCAAATCCCCATAAGCCAATGATCTTGGCGTTATCAAGACCGGACCCGAAAAAGAACATCACCACTCTTTTGAAAGCCTTTGGAGAATGCCGACCATTGAGAGAACTCGCTAATCTTGTAAGTAACAGAGCTTTTGCAGGGTTTTTTTAATCCACAAGCAGTATTTCTAATCAAATCCATATGTGGATTGGAATTGAGCTAGTGATGCTAGATCATCCCTTTTGAATAAGTTAATATGACACAGTTTCTATTTGAACCACCAAACAATGTAATTAGGTACTGTGTACCAATCATGCTTCTAGAGTTCTCAGTACTTGCCAAGCTCGAACAAAGTTGCAAACTCATGAAGTTTAGAAGCCAAGATTGAGTAACTAGTTGCTTGGTGCAACTTATTACTCCTTATACTCTGGTTGTTTATGGCCCTAAACACAACTAATTATCTCATAACACATTTGTGTAAAGTGCAGACCCTTATAATGGGAAATAGGGATGACATTGATGAGATGTCGGCTGGGAGTGCTAGTGTCCTCATGACCGTATTAAAACTGGTTGATAAGTATGATCTGTATGGGCAAGTGGCTTTCCCAAAGCATCACAAGCAAAGTGATGTTCCCGAAATCTACCGTCTCGCCGGAAAAACCAAGGTTCATCAAACTCACAGTTTTCAAACTTGCTTTACGTGATTTTATTGTCATTTCCTTAATCCTGCAACTATGACAACAGGGGGTTTTTGTAAATCCAGCTTTAGTTGAGCCTTTTGGACTTACCCTAATTGAGGTTAGTTTGAATTATACTCAATCATCTTTTATGGTCTTATCTTAATCCACTCGTGAAAAATGAGATTTTCAGTTTATCGGTTTTGGAAACATTTAGGCTGCAGCCCATGGACTTCCAATGGTGGCAACTAAAAATGGTGGCCCAGTGGACATTCATAGGGTAAGAAATATATATATTTTGACCATACTCCATCCGCAGCATCACATATATTAATTGCCTAGTTTTGAACTTGCAATTCTATGTCACTCTGGCTGGCTGGTTGCCAAGAGAAAAACAGAACGGAGAGTAAACTCTCAACGGTTGATTCTTGACGGTGCACTTGGTATTTTCTTTTGTCATTTCAGGCTTTGAATAATGGTCTACTTGTTGACCCTCATGATCAAGAAGCAATTGCTAATGCGCTGCTTAAACTAGTATCAGAGAAGAACTTATGGAATGATTGCAGAAAGAACGGTTGGAAGAACATACACCTATTCTCATGGCCGGAACACTGTCGCACATACTTAACGAGGGTGGCAGCCTGTAGGATGCGGCACCCACAATGGCAAACTGACACCCCAACCGCCGATGACTTAGCCGCTGAAGAGTCCCTAAATGATTCGCTTAAGGATGTGCAAGATATGTCCCTTAGGTTGTCTGTTGATGGGGAAAGAACATCACTCAATGAATCACTTGACCATGTGGCTGCAATTGGAGGTTACCCTGAGCTGCAAGACCAAGTGAAACAGGTACACGGTTGCACCCACCAGGGCCGGTTGGGGCAATTGACACCCCAATATTTTGGAAAGAGTGACATGATATATTGTTTTTTTAGTAAATGATCATAAGTTATGTAGGTTCACATCCTACGTAGGTTGTTTTTTTAATATAAATACATGTCCCACAAGGATCTAAATTTTCATGATTTGTATGCGTTAGCTAGGAGAAGAGAACTTTTTTGAAAGGTTTGGAAACATTTTGAAAACCATACTACAGAGATTTTTGAAGAATTTCGTGTGTTTGGAAATTTTTATTGTTATATATTGATATTAGGTGTTGAAACAACTCAATGTCTCCATATCTTTCGTGGAATTGCAACATGTTTTGTAAAGTTTGCTAAGTTTTGGTGGAAACATTTGGAATTCCCCTAAAGTGCTTCATCCATTTGATGCACACAAAACAGAACTTTGTTCCTCGCTGCCACCCTGATGATGTCTATTTTGAATTATTAGTGTAATCTGTATGTAGATTTGCAACCCCATAATTTAATCTCATGTCTGTCCTTGAACAGGTACTAAGCAGGATGAGGAAGCCAGAAACAAGCTCACAAGATTCCCAAGGCAGCGAAAAACTGCTTGATAATGTTGTAAGCAAATATCCCATGTTACGGAGGCGGAGGCGCTTGATTGTCATAGCACTAGATTGCTATGACCCAAATGGAGCCCCTGAAAACAAGATGATTCGGATAATCCAGGATATATTCAGGGCTGTTAATCTAGTCTCTCAAACTGCAAGGTTCTCTGGCTTTGCGATATCAACAGCTATGTCTATGTTGGAGCTGACAGCCTTCTTGAAATCGGGTAATGTTCAAGTCAACGAGTTTGATGCTTTGATTTGTAGTAGCGGAAGTGAAGTGTACTATCCTGGTACATATTCGGAAGATGGAAAGTTATGTCCTGACAGGGACTATGTATCACATATTGATTACCGTTGGGGTTGTGATGGTTTGAAAAGAACTATTTGGAAGCTGATGAATACACATGAAAGTGGATCTCCTCATTCTTCGAGCCACATAGAAGAAGATGCCAAATCTAGCAATTCTCATTGTGTCTCCTACTTGATAAACGATATTAGTAAGGTATGGGAAAAAGTTAATTGATTTAAGCATTTCGAACTGATTAAGGGTCTCTTTGGTTCTCATGGCTTATTTTCTTATTTCTTGGAACTATTCAGTACGCAAAGTGGCTTGGAATCCACTTTGCTTATTTAGAATGGAAAAGGTTGATTTTCTTGAATAAGCAACTAAGAAATCCAACCCCCACCAAACAAGCTTTTTGCATATTGTGTTTTTCAAAAGGGACAAGCAAATAAGCAAGCAAACCATGCGAGTCCTAAGATGTCATTTATTGGTTATGGAGTGTTCATGGGGGTTGGCTTTTGTAGGCAAGGAAAGTGGATGATATGAGGCAGAAGCTGAGGATGCGAGGTCTACGTTGCCATCTGATGTACTGCAGAAACTCAACAAGAATGCAAGTTATCCCTCTTCTTGCATCTCGAGCACAAGCACTCAGGTAAAATATCTCATCATTTAGATTTTGACATCCCATCCAAACTTGGGATGGGAATATAATATAGATGTATAACTACCTATCCTCCTACTTTAGATTTTGGGAATTAGTGTTAATTTTGATGTTGTTACTATCTTTATTTGTAGAGGTAAATATTGGGCATACAATGTATATACATATCTTCATAATTTGTTGGTCCCCCACTGTTGTGTCAGTCCTGCATTCTTTTTTATGTCTATCAGCTTGTTTGTGTCATCCCCATGTTGTGTCTCGAGCATCATGTTTGTGCTTTTTAGGAGCTCGAGATTGGCACAGGGTCTTTCTCAAGTTATATACTGCTTTCTTCATGTATTGGAGTCGAAACAAAATTAATCGCTTATTCCATTTTTTCAAGTTATTCACATTTGAAACAAGTGCATTTCATTTTCCTTTCTGTTTACTCATCTCTTGATTGCACGTTTGGAATTCTTTATCCTAGTCAATTTGTTCTCATCCAAGGATTTTGTCGAATGATAACAGTATTCTCTTTTTATTTCACGGATTAGAAAGGACATAACACAACAATTCCTAATGATCACTGACACTCCTAAGATTGCCGTAGGAGTGTCATATCCATGTCAAAACTGTTGGGCCAAAAGTGTAATACATAACAGATTTGTATGTCTATAGGCATACACCAATGCATTCGATCAGTCTTGACTTAAAATATTTATGGTTTACAGCGTAGGTTTGCATATGTAGAAGTATTATTTTAATAAAAATTGATGTGTCCTCCGCTGTTTCCGTGTCCCCCATCTTTTGAGAATCACCATGTCGTGTCTTGGTCCCAGTAGCGTTCGTGTCCGTGTCTATACTACATAGCTAATGATTGAATTGTCTAGTGACTCCAATAGGATGGTTATGAATTGTTTAGTGTTCGTGACTTCGTGTCCGTGTGTGTTTCTCAATTTTGACTTGAGTCGTCTTTGGTTGTCATTAGGTACCTATTTGTTCGTTGGAGATTAAATGTTGCTAATATGTACGTGATTCTCGGTGAGACTGGAGACACTGATTATGAGGAACTGATATCCGGAACCCATAAGACCCTCATCATGAAAGGGATGGTGGAGAAGGGTTCCGAAGAGCTGCTCAGAACAGCCGGAAGCTATCTCAAAGACGATATTGTCCCCGAAGGCAGCCCACTGGTGGCCTACACCAGTGGAGAAGCGAAAGCCGATGAAATTGCTACTGCTTTGAAGCATATCTCTAAATCTAGCCCAGGAACGTGAGATAGCAATCTCTTGTTCTTTTCCGTAATGCAGATGACAAGTATTTTCCGTAACTTTTTCCTTATTCATTTTTTTTTTTCTCGACCACGTTTTGAGCACAAAATGCAGGTAAGCTAGTGTTGGATTCCATGAACTGTGAACTGGTAATTGCAAAAAAATTGGTTTCGTGAAAACAGTGTCACACGTTCCACTTATTGTTCTCTCATGATCCCACATTGGTGCTCCACGATTCCGCGAGTAACATCAATTGACTGTCTAGCTATCAATTGGCTTATTTGATGTCTTAATGGTAACATCTCGTGTAGGAATTTTAAGCCTTAAACGGTGCTAGTATTTAGAAGCCTTGGATCAAGACTCATTTCCTAGAAGGGTCATTAAGGGACTAATTTCTTTCTCATCTCAAATACCATAACGCTGTGTAATAATCAACATTCACACTTTATAATGGAGAACACTAGGTTCATATTATAGGAATATGAAAGTTGTGCTGATTGTTTGACATTCACATTTATTTCGCCAATTTTTTGAGGGTACAAATGAATTTTGTATGCGGTAAGAGCAACTTAAAAGCTGAATATCATCAGAGACAAGAATTTTGTATGCGGTAAGAGCAACTTAAAAGCTGAATATCATCAGAGACAAGAATTTCCCCCTCCTAATGTACAAATCTCATTTGTAAGAAAAAGGTAAGAAAACCTTAATCTATACGATAACTCAATATGCACTTCTTCAGTCGTTTTACAGTTCCTGCTACAAAAAGTAAGTTGACAATACTTTGACTGATCACTATCTACTACCAAAATCGTGCGATAATTGGATTGAAATGTCAGCAGCATGCTATGAGAATGAGACCATGTGCTTTGACAAGGTAGGAAACCTAAAAGCTAGAAATACTATATAGGAATCTTTTTTCCCGCCAAAAAAATTGAACATTGTAATGACCACCTCAAGAAAATCATGTTGAAAGGCAAAAGAGAAATTAAAAGTAAATAGGTATGGGATGGAGTATGGGAAAGGACATAGACAAACTACTGTTTGTATTGCTGTAATCTTCCAAGAAGTAGCAAGAGTTTGTAATGTATCCAATGGAAGTTGTTCTCACAAAAGGAAAACAAGAAAGAAAACTGGAAAAAATATACATGTCATTACCATTACGCTTATTTTGACATAAATCAAACTTCTGCATTCTTTGCATTGGACATTAGACACAAACTGCAGAGTTCGAGAAAGGGTGAAACAGATCGCAGGTAGTTTTTACCGAAATCTAATCCTAAATACAACTACTCACTCTTAGGTCAATGGAAGAATGCCAAGGCAGCCTCTCAGATTTCATCTTTAGTGTCTTTTGTACAAAAAAATTGATTTCTCCAAGCAAACTTAACTTGTTTTTGAGGCTGCTAAAAGTGACACAACTTATGATCCTCTGTTGGGAAGAAGAAGACGCAGCATTCCATACTCATCGCTATGTCAACATATTTCTTCAGCAAAAACGATGTAAAATATCAATTGCCTTGCACAGAAATATAACGACTTAGATATGCATTATCTTGACTTGCGGAAAATAAACTAATGGTAAGAGTTAAGAGTCTAAGACATCACTGAAGATACATAGTTACATATCAAATTATGGTTACCAGTACTCCTTTCCAGGAAGAAGGCAAAAGGAGCTACTAGGTTCTTGAAGTTCATGGTAAATTTTGCCGAGCAAAAAAAAAAAAAAAAAGTTCATGGTAAATTTCACCTGATGCAAGCTAAAGGTAGTACATACATCATGACCGGAACTAGCTGTTTCATAGGTCTTAAATAGAGAACCATACGCTAACAAACTTCTAAAGTACTCAGCATTATGCAACGAAACAAGTTTATAAAATGATTTCTTAAATCAAATAAATTGCTGAATACCATTCAAGGACATTAAGAAGACCAGAAAGCAATTGAAGGAAAAGTCATTCGTTCCAACTCATACGCACTTAAGATTCAGAATTTACCTAATTCTATCCTCACAAACTCGAGGACTAAAGTAAACTCAAAAGACTAATTGTGAAGCCAAGAGTTCCAACAGCGGACCGTGAAAAAGTAGCAATACATCGCTTTGCCCTGAATTCATCCTCATCTCATGGTTCTTTCTGAATTGTATTCCACACATAATTGCGCAAATTTTGCCTACTGATATTTTAATCTAACCTATGGATATCCTCAACATACCTTCCTCTCTAGGAATATTAGGTTGATCAACCAAGAGTTGCTGGAGAGCACCTAAATCACTGCCACTGTAATGACAAAACATTACAGTTAAGTCATCAATCCAAGAGAAAATCACACACACACACACAAGTCGCAACACCATTAGAAAAAGATGAAAAGTTTCAACATTTACTGATTGCAATGATATTTTCAAATAGAGAAGGCTAACAATACCGGGCTCCAAGGCTAGAACTGGAAGCGCTGATACAATTGACAATTTAAGAAGGTACCTGAAAATAGAACTGAGTGAGTTTATCGTGAATTCAAAAGAAAGCAAAACATAACTATTGGCCCTGTGACCTTATAGCTCAGTAAGCACAACTAAGAATTTTACCAAAGTATTGATTTTTCATCAAGACCAAGTCACAATATAAAAACATGGGCTCCAGCACCGAAACTAACATAATTTACTACCACAATAGTAGATGGTGGAATACGATATAAGAAAAACTCAATTTCTCACTGGCATGAAACAAATAGAGTTTGTGAACAATGAGATGTGGGAGCATGTGATGAATGATATAGCAAACTCACTTAAGTTAAATATCTCCATTAGCTATCTATACCAGCAACAATTCAGGATTGAAACTACAATTCCTTTTGCTTGGTCAACCCAAATATTCGACGATATCATTAGAAAGTGAACAAAAATGGATGGAGTATAAATGCCGTACTCTGATTGGTGCATCTCATAAACATGGCTTAGCCCATTAAGACAATCTGCAAGACATGGTTTTATGCCAATTCGCTGCTGTAGCTGTTTCAGTGTAGCCTGAACAGACCCCCCTTTAACTAGCTGCTTACCATCACAAAGAGTTTTCTCAAGAAAGAGAACGATACTGTCAAAATCTTTCCTGAATTTGTTTGCCACGATAAAAAATTTTACTTTCAGACTCCGACACTTGTCAAAGAACCCATTAACTTGGTTAGTTTGGATTGTGAAACAGTATATGATTACCATCAATACTATAATCGTAGGTAAACACCACAGTTGAGAATTGAGATGTATCATGAAAACTCTGTACTCCCAAAAAGGATGATTTGATAAAGAAGAATCGAAAGACATTGAGTTGTTTCTTTATTTACAACCTTCCACAAGCATTCACAGGACTGAGGAAAGTAACATCAAATTTCTTATGGCTAGCATTTCGAAGATCAATGCCGGAAACTAAAACAAACAATCCTAAACTGCTATGCACTATTTAACAAAATAATCTCAAGTTGTAAACATTGGAGTTTACTTTTTTGGCCAAGATTTGTTAGATAAGCAATGGAGAAGAACATGGAAACCCAATACTCGCATAGTCTTATTCATTGACAGCAAGATATTTTCCAAAGATTCCATCTGCTTTCTTAAGACTGCATCTTCAATGCCGTCAACACATTTCAATGCTCGATAATTCTTGGGATTTTGGATAAGATATGATAGAAGAAAATGCACAGGTACTCAAATCGATGAATAACTCAAAAGCTTCCTCACAAGATGAGTAACATCAGCAAAATGTGCATTAGAAGGACCTGCAACCTCTCTATGATTGATGATGCATTTCGGAACTGGGAAAGCAACCTAGATTGAAGTTCATCCCATCATTTTGTCTTTCACTTTCCTAAATTTCTGCTGATGCTTCTTCACCATCCCCTAACAAAATAAATAACATCCTGACTAGTTATGCAAAAGGTATTTCGGCCTTAGTTTCTACGATCAGAAGATACTCTAATATACATTGCCAATGATCACCCATTCAAAAGCTCACTTTTAGGACTTGGGCACATAGCCAGGTTAGAATGTAATAGGGCTCAAGTCTAATACGTTTCTAACAGTACAACTATAGCAGCCCTACAAAAACTTCAAATTTTATGACATTCTGGATTTAACGTATATGATACTTAAGTTTTTAATTCTACTTTTTCCCATTAACTCAGGTGTTCAGGCCATCTTACCCGCGCCCAGGGGCCCAATACTACCATCTACCAGTGGAGGGCCCATTTTAACCTACAATAATAACACAAGTGCGCGCAAACACAAGTCCAAGCATTGTGTTCCCTCTTTTTCAATGTTTGCTTCCCTGATTGTGCTATATCTCAAATGTATAATCATTATCAATCTCAAGTTACATACATCCCTTTGCACATGATTCATGATTCACAATGTCCATAAAGAAAATAGTTTATTCAAAAAAAAAACTTTTATCCTGTGCATAGTACGGAACAGTTCCTACTTATAATTCCATTATACTATACACCAGAGAAAACGAAAGGGGGGGGTGTTGTGGTGTTGGGGGGTGTGTAGTTACTGAAACAGATTGACAAGCAGTAGTAACTGCTAAGAATAGCTTCTGCAAAAACGACACTTCGACGGTGCTTCGAAAATGAGAGAGAGAGAGAGAGAGAGAGAGAGAGAGAGAGAGAGAGAGAGTCATTACCTTAATGGTGCTTCGAAATCAGCCCCACTTCGTCGGGAGGAAAAAACTGAATCTGGGTACGATGACAATACACAGTTCTGATAGAAAAATACACAATACTCATGGATTTTACACAGTTCTCAAAGATAGTTCTTACGGACAATACACACCTCTCATAAAAAATACACAATTCTCATATATAATTTTCATAGAAAAATACACAGTTTTCATATAAAATACAAGTTGTTATAGAAAATAAACACACGGACAAAAATCGAACAAAAACAAAAAAAAAAAATCAAAATCAAATATAGTTATAAATTCGGCCTGATCACCACTGAGTGAACTTGGTTTATGACTTGTCTAACTCAGTCTCCCAAAAACCAAACGGAGAGATAATAATATAGTACTACTAGAAAATTAGTAGATTGACAAACGAAAAATTCGAGAACGTTGGAACAGGTAAAATCTGGTTTATATACTTACCAAAGTATCATCATGTTCAACACACTTGGACATGCAAATCACCGCTTTTGATGACGGATTTCACATGATGCCAAATACTAGTAAAAACTACCAATAGTTGAGGGGTGTCATCGGAAAAATGTAATTTGGTCTCTCGATGATTTCCGTTTGCAAGATCCACAAACAGGTGGATATTCTTCTGTATGCGAATCTGGTTTTCAAGAAAATTCGAGGAGTCTGATGGCGATATTGTCGGAGAGGAGACGGCGACGGCAGCGGCGGTGGAGTCGGCGTTGCCCCATCAGTGGAGAGAGAGAGAGAAGGAAAATAGCAGAGGAAATTCTGCGAGGAGTCGATTTGGGGTAAAAAAAAGTCACTGTGTACCATAAATATATATGCGCAATCAAGCCTATCTAGGTTTGAGAATTATATTTAGGCTCCGTTCCGGAAAGAGGAATAAGTACTTATTTTTTAAGAAGGCAATTTCAAGCTCAAAAATCATGTGTTTACTCAAATAATTTTTCTATCAATATGGATCTTGTTTGATAGATCTCATCGAGATCTTTAATACGGTGCAAAAAAAATTGAAAAATTATTTTTCATTTACATTATATTTTAGTTTGAAAATGTGAAATAAGTACTTATTTTTTAAGAAGGTGTTTTGGAACGGAGCCTTAGGGTTGAGATCAAAACCAACATGAAAAGGAGGACCGACTTTTAATTTTCTATTTACAATATGCACTATAGACTTGTATGAATATATTCTTTTATAATTTTGTAAGTAATAAATTTTGTACTTGTTCTAGTTTATGCATAAAATTGTCATTATTATATACACAAATTCCAGCTTATGGACCTGATTGATGTAGTGCCAAGTTCGGTTTCGACTCATGTTTTAAATGAGCCTAAAATTCAGCTTTAGATTCGGCTCGTTTAATACAAATTGAACTCAAATAAGTCTTCATCTTGTCGAGTCTCGAATAATTCGTGAATGACTCGGTTCACTTGCAATCCTATTCGTAATAAAAACAAAAAAATTTACTTGGGTAAAAATGGTTATTTTTTAAAATACTTTGATAAAAGTAAAAAAAAAATTTACATTTTCGATTTTTCACGTCGAGACGAATCAATAACCTCCAAAAATTTAGCTCAAAACTAACAAATGCAAAAAAAAATTCAAATAAAAACAAATTTTTAAATTTATGTTAAGTCTGTAAGAACGCAGCCTAAATATGACGATCCAAGTTGATCACTTATTTAAAGCCAATTTCGCATTTAAAAACGTGCTGTGTGAGTCAGACATCCCTAGCTCTAGTCAAATTAGTTACCAAATAACCAATCCCAAATATTTCCAACAATAATAACTTGTCCACCATAAATGGCACTTCTATGTGGTAAATAATATATCAGTAGACAACTCTAATCAAATATATTAATGTAAACAGCAAATTGGTCTAAAGTCTAAAAGAAGAGGTTCCAAAGTAGTTTTAGTCCAGCTTAAGTTTTAATGATGTGTAAAGTCCATTAATGGGACCTCGTCCCAACTCTCTCTCTCTCTAAAAAAGAAAAAACTCTCTCTCAACTCAGAAGCCCTAGCCGCCGCAGCTTCAGGGGGGGGAGGCCCTCCGCCTCTCTCTCTGCCTCCTCCCCCCTCCCTGTTCTTTTTCCCCCGCCCTCCTCGCCTCGTGGTCTCCCGCCGCTGGCTTTCCGTGCGCACAGTTAAGGGTTCCTCCGTTGCTTGGCCCGACGTGGCCCCCCCGTTTGGCGGCTTCGTCCGGCGTGTGGTGGTGGCTCACAGTCCGTTGTTCCACACAGCGACTCCTGTTCTGTCTTGCTCGGAGTCGACGGCGAGGTAATAAGGTGTGCGGTTGGGTTGGGTTTTTTTTCCCCTTTCGGTCTTCTTCTGTTTACCGGCTGTTTCAGTCCGGGTGTTCTCCGATCTGGGTCCCCCAGATTCGGCCTGTGCTGGTCTGGGTTTCCCCCAGGTCCGGCGGTTTGGGTGGTGGGTGAAATAATTTTAGTTAGGTTTTGGTGGGTGGTCGGTTTTGTGGGTTGCGGTGGGCGGCTGGTTCAGTGGTGATGTGCGCGTGCTCCGGCAGTGGCAATTGGGTTGCCGGTGTTGGGGGTCTTCGTTTTCAGCACTGGTTCGGTTGCTCTAGGTCGTCAACAGCAGATCGAGTGTGATGGAGAGTGCCCAGAAACATCCCCGGAGTTTCTCCTTGCTGGAATGGTCTCTGTTTCAGTCGGCCGGTGGCCGGTGTGGTCTGTCCAGGAGGGCGGTTTCTTCCTTTACACTTGTATTCTGTTTGTTGTTTTCGATTACATCTGCTCTTTGTTGTGTAATGGTTTGTGCTGGGATTTCATTTGAGATCTTTCTGTCTTGTCCCGGACGGGATTCTCATATCGGCACCTAGTGTTGATTTGCTTTTGCAGGGTGTCCTAGGGTCCCGGATTAGGTAGTTTGGTACAATCCTGTATTTTGCGATGTAATCTTCGCCTTCGGGCTTAAATGAAATTGTGACTGTTTCAAAAAAAAAAAAAAGTCCATTAATGAAAATATTTTAGAGTTTAAGGTCTGTGAAAAGACCAAATTGCCTTTAATGAGACAAGGGCCTTGTTTGGCTAACACAAAAAATGTCTTTTTTCATTTAAATGATCTTAAATGAGACAACAGCCTTGTTTGACTAACACAAAATATGTATTTTTTTCGTGTTTTTCGATCTTGTTGCACTTTCATAGGGTACCCTAAGATTTTAGGCATTTTCATAGGGTACCATAAGGTTTTAGGCACCTTTATAGGGTTTTAGGGTTCATTTTCCTATTATAGGGTTTTAGCGGTTTAGGCACTTTCATAGGGTACCTTATGAAAGTAGGCATTTTCATAGGGTACCTTAGGGTTTTAGGCACTTTCATATAGGGTACCCTAAAGTTTTAGGCACTTTTATAGGGTTTTAGGGTTCATTTTTCTATTATAGGATTTTAGCGGTTTAGGCACTTTCATAGGGTACCTTAGGGTTTTAAGCACTTTTATATATAGGGTACCCTAAGATTTTAGGCACTTTCATAGGGTACCATATGGTTTTAGGCACTTTCAACACCGGTCAACCTTGGTCAACGCCGGTCAACACCGGTCAACGCCGGTCAACTTTGGTCAACGCCGGTCAACCTTTGTCAACACCAATCAACTTTGGGAGGGGTTATTTGTAAATCTTGAACATAATGTCCTTTAGACTTTAGAGGAAAATATTAATATCCTTATCATAGTAAAAACCCTTATACTATGTCCTCCTACTCAATTTACCTTAATGTAAAATATTAAATTAAACCAACAAATCGCGGTACCTCCAATTCTAACCGTGATCACAACTTTAACCGTGATCGTGGTACCTTCATTTCTGGTGGCCGCTCCCGTGATCGAGGCAGGGGTGGTCGTGGTCAGGATTCTCGCCCTTTTTATGGTGACCTCCAATTCTAACCGTGATCACAACTTTAACCGTGATCTTGGTACCTTCATTTTTGGTGGCCGCTCTCATGATCGAGGCAGGGGTGGTCGTGGTCAGGATTCTCGCCCTTTTTATGGTGACAATCGTTCTCGTTGCCAAATTTACAATGACTGGCTTCAAAAAAACAATAATTTAACCCAAACACAATCTAAGTGTACAAACTAACACATGGTGCTTGAGCATGTAACATCCTTCTTGTTTTTATTCTTTTGAAATTGATTTCTATTCACCATGAATTTCATGTATTCATGTATTTAATGCTATATGTATTTTATTTTAATTGTTTTAAATGGTATTGGGTAGGATTACATTTGTGAGGATTATAATGAACAAATCCACAGAGAAATTCTCAGGCATTCCGTACGTCATGACCTTGCTTAACTGCTTGCGTTCTGCTTGGTAAGTTCTTGAAATTGCTTTATCTATGGTGACCACATTTAAGTTGAGTTTTGAAAAGAAACTTTCCCTCCAAATTTTTAATTCTACTGTTTTTTTAATGGTAAAAATATTGAATATTGGTCTCCTTTTGGAGGTGTTATCGAAACATTTACAACGGTACTAATTCTTGTATACATCAAAACCATATATAATATAAGTTGTTTGCATTTTATTAAAATGGTGACCGGATCTCTATTTTTGTGAGGAGCCTTTATATTTGGAGACCCAAGCTAAGATCTCCATTTTGGAGATCTCAAATGGAGTATCGTTGGAGTTATTTTGATCTCCAAAATAGAGACTTCGAGCAAGGTTGGAGATGCTCTTACCCCATTAGAGCTCTATTCATTTCTTATAAATGTAATTTCAATTTAAGTATTGGTAATCGTATTTTTCACAACTCAAGTATTTTAATTATGTTATAATCAGCCTAAGCTTTTGCAATTAATTAAGTTAATTTTTTAATAAATCAAAATAATTTCAGAAAATATTCAATCGTCTCTGAAAATTGGAGCATTACAGAAATACCCCTAAAGCATCGAATTGTATTTGGTAAACATGCCATTGATTTCTCCTCACACATGCATAAAATGATGTACAGTAATTAGAAGGTGAGAAATATCCTGATAAGTAAATTGTGGAGATTTTTTGAACTTTCGCAAATTAATGTTTTAAATTTAATTTGGTTGTAACACATGCATGGCGTGGTGGTTTTGCGGTGGTGGCTGTCAGTGCTGGTGGTGGCTATCTGGTGGGGCGGTAGCTTTGGGAGGTGGTGACAAAAGTATTCTCAAATTTTTAGGGTTGTGTTTTGGGTTTCTTGAGCTGGGCTTATTTGTAATATTTGTGCTTTTAAGCCTTCAGGGTTTTTACGGGCTTTATTCGTTTTATCTGGGCTTTTAGGTCATTAGGTGTTATGGGTTTACCCATTTTGGTGTATTTTCCAACTCTTGGTTGGAAACCCTCTCTCTCTCCCCCTTAATAAAATGTTACTTTTGCCGATAAAAAAAAAAATGATCTCCAATTGCATGCATATATCACCTATTACAGAGTGGGTTTTACTAATTCAATTGCCATCTCAAATGGCTCCATTCCAGAGATGCCTCTTTAGGCTCTACGGAAAGGTTTCGACGATTATAATTGGTTCAAGTGAACCCATATTAACCCATATTTTTATACGATCGTTCGTACGTACGTATTGTATAATGGGTTAATATGGGTTGAACCCATATTAACCCATATTTTTATGGGTTTAGATGGGTTGAGAGTGGGTTTAATATGGGTTAGAATTAAAAATGGTCCACCACTCCTTTTTCTTCGTTGCCCGCACAGCTGCACTGCTCCCCGACTTTTCAAAGCTCCCCGACTTTTCAAAGCATATTAAATTATTAATGACTACAATCCAATCACATTCACCCATCTCTCTCTCTCACTCTCCAATTCACCCTTCTCTCTCTCTTTCCCTCTCCAATTCACCCATCTCTCTTTGTTTTGACAACAAAAAGACAAAACTAATATAATTACAAGACCAATTCTTTGAGCTCCTCTCTCTCTTTTGGACTTTTTTTTGTCTTTATTCAACTTTTTCACTTTTATCGTTTTGTGACAAGTATTTTACGATTTTTGATTTGCTCCAATCATAAAAGTAAAAAATTATGACTTTTATCGAAATATTTTTAAAACATTCAAGATAAAGCCTAAAAAACTAGTTGTTGGGATTTATCTTGAATATTACAAAAAAACATTGGGGTAAAAGTAAAAAAAATTACTTTTTCGATACTCTCGTCGAGACGAACTAATAGGGATAAAAAGTTTATCGCAAAACAAACAAATACAAAAAATTTGAATAGAAACAAAAAAAAAAAGTTGCTTGACTTTTTAATCCACATCTAAGCAGTGGCTTCGGTGAATGCAACGAAGACCGAAATTGTACAATCGGTGCAATCATCGCCCTCCAGACAATTCTCTAATGCGGCCTCTAACTTCTCGTTAAAATTAAGTTATTGTTTGGAAATGGAAAAAAAAAAAAAAAACTAAATCTTTAAAGCTTTTTTAGCCTCTAATTGCTTTATTTTTATTCAAAAAAAAATTGAATTTTAATCATAAAATTTACTTTTTTGAATCCTCCGACAAATCAGAGAAGGGGGGAGAAGAGAGGTGAGGAAAAAAAAAAAAAAGAAGAAGAGGGAAAACCGGTCGGGTCGGGCGGGTTTGGGTTTGGCTTGACCCATATTCAACCCGACCCGTTTCAACTCGTTTACTTTTTGACCCATATTTGACCCGCCCATATTTGACCCACAACCCGTTTCAACCCGCCCAGACCCGCCCGTTTGCCACCTCTACGTTCAACCATGAACGTACGTACGTACGAACGATCTCCTCCCTCAGCTAAGCTGTTGAAATTAATATACGTACCGGACTATGCTCAGGCAACTCCCCTCTCTCTCTCTCTCATAAAATATTATTCAATACACTTGGGGCACCGCCACGTAATACCCCAAAACCTTTTTCATCACACATTTTGGTATGAGTCCCAAACCAAGCTGACTTGGGCTATAGCACACCCTTCTATACATGGATGGATCTAGAATTTAATAAACTTACCCCATATGTCCACAATTTCTTAATTAATACAATTTGCATCGGTATAATAACAAATTGGTGATTATATGTGAAATAGTATCTTACAATAAAGAAAATGATGCGTTTGCACAAAAAAGATTGTGTGAAAATTCACACTCTAAGAAATAGATCATACAAAAATCCTCGTAAATAAAATGAAGAGTAGTTTTATTAGAACATTATCATAAATTTATTAGATATAATTTAGATATTTAAAATTAGTAATATTTATTTTATAAAATCGAGTGGAGGCACGTGCCCCGCGTGACTGCCCTTGGGTTCGTGCCTGCTTCTATACTCATAGTTCCCCCCTAAAAAACAAGTATGTAGACCCATTCTATGTGGGCCGTGGGGTGGAAAAAGGGCGTGAGGTGAGATACCATGTGGCGGTGCCCGGGCATGGAACAATCTCTCATTAGTCGGGCTTCACTGAGCAGTGGGTCGAATACTGTATGTTTCAAGTAATTTTACTGATGCCGTGCGAAATTTCAAGATCGTTGGCATATTTCAGCAGTACTGTACTAGTTTTGAAAACCGCGGGTACGTACGTGTTCCTTTTTTCACCTATTTTACATGATCGTACTCCCATATGACTATCCCAGATTGACACGGAACCGTGCGATCACATTCCTCCATTTCAACAATTAATAGTTAAAATTTGTTTTTCAATTTTTATCGATAATAAATACTCTATTACTGCTAATATATTATTTTTAATCCAAATCGCCCAAAACTCTTTTGAATGATCGAAATTAAGTTCTACGTAAATCTTAATTACAGAGGCTATCTGTAATTAAGGTTTTTCTCATGAGTATACATGCACTTATATGTAAGCGCGTCTAAACTAGTCTAAAGATGGAGGTGAACCGACATAACTCTTGCTTTTACCAGCTACAGGTCTTCTCTCTCTGAAATTAATCCTTTTTAATTTGGGTCAAATCAATTTTTCATGATATAAGAAAACCGTTGGTCTTTCTGGTTATTTTGACGTAAAGGAGAAGTTGAACCAATGGGAGAGAAAATAAGCAGTTGAAGCGAAGATACCCTCAGAAAAAGGAGTTTAAAAGTCACTAGCTACCATCATTTTCTTCTTTCCATATCCTAGTCCCCTTTAAAACCTTCTTCCACTCTCGCTCCTTTCCATTACCAACCTATGTACGTTAACTGTTTAAGTCCCCCAAATAAAAACCCAGAAACTCTCTCTCTCTCTCTCTCTCTCTCTCTCTCTCTCTCTCTCTCTCTCTCCTAAGAGTT
>BPLS01000518.1:886386-962341 GCA_019656275.1 Rhododendron kiyosumense
TCAACATAATGCAGGTAGTGAACCCATCAGGTGTGCCGATGGAAGGAAGCGAAGGAGCGGGGAAAACAGGAGCGACTCACGACCGAATCCGCAAACTGGCCGCCGGAAACGCTGTGGTGGTGTTCACCAGCAGCGGCTGCTGCATGTGCCACGTGGTGAAGCAACTCCTCTTCGGGCTCGGGGTGGGGCCCACCATCTTTGAGCTCGACCGCGACGATGCAGGTCAGGAGATCCACGCCATCCTCCGCCGCCTCTCCCGTGGAGATGGCCGGCAGCAGGCCGTTCCAGCGGTCTTTGTGGCCGGGAAATACTTGGGCGGCATTGAAACCGTCATGGCTTGTCACATTAACGGCACTTTAGTCCCTCTCCTCAAAGACTCTGGAGCTCTCTGGCTCTGATCACTTCTCTTGGCCATGAATAATCTGAGAATCATTGCTGGAAAATATGATAGGTGTTTTTATATTAGTTGTGATTAGTATTAGTTACGCCATATTAGTGTGGTTTGCTCGGAAAAGGAAAGTTGCTTTGTTATATCATGTAAATGTTAAGCATGATCAAGCTAAACGAAATACGTATCGATACTACTAGGATTGATTATGGTAAGAAAAACATGTTTAAGTTATTTCTAATACTCGTAATTGTCTTTTAAGTTTGCCCACTCCAATGGCTATCGCTCGCCTTATTCTATTCACGACTAGTAGTACTACTGTTTTCAGTCTTGTTGAAGAATGTATTGGTTATATGATGATCATTTATTTTTGTTGTCGCGGTCAATTTATTAGTTTCTGGTCGGTTAATTCATTGGTCCTTAGTTCTCTTGTTTTTACATATGTGTAAGTTTTTTTTTTTTTTGAGTTCGTTACTATGCATATTCGATTACAAAATCATTTGGAAATCTCCAATTAACACGAGATTTCAAATTGGAAAATATACAGCCAGAAAACGTAGTAGTACTCTCCACTTGGATGCAAAAGACTTGACCAGATAGAATAATGCACGTCACCCAGTCAAAGCATAGAGTGTATGACATTGCAACGGTTGGGATTACGGGATTAGTGTGGGTCCCACTAACTAATAATTACTATTGATCTGAAAGTCCAGTCCATACTGATGTTATGACCCTATATATATACATACACGTACGTACATGCAGGATAACTAGGAGTGATCAAAAAATCCGTCAAATCGCGAATTCAATCCAAACAAATTCAAATTGAAAGATTTGGTTCCGTTTTTTAATAGTGTGGTTTGGTTATGGTTTTAAAAAATTAGAAATCACATTATATGGTTTGGTTTGTGGGTTCATGTTCGCGGTTATAGTTTTAAACCGATACGAACCGTATAGTATATATAAAATAAGTTGGTTGCTAACATCCTACTACTGTCATTTTGCTGCCTCATTTCAATTTTATAGTTTTAGGAATTATCTTTGCCTTTTTATTTGGTTAAACTATCATAAGGTGTTTAGTAGGTGGTATTCTTAGTTGGTTCATTTTAGTGACTTACCAGTATTTCATTTTATTAGTTTGAGGCAAATGTTGATACTCTACTCTTAAATTAGTTGTTTGATGTTAGTTTGTTTTGGTAATTTGAATGAAATTGATTTTAATATAAGTTTTTTTAATTTTTTTCGTAATTTTAAGTACTTCAAATTTTTTTTAGAGATGATAGCTTAGTTCAAAATAAACCGTGGTTAAAACCGAACCGTAGTTTAATTGATTGGATTGGTTTGGTTCTATGCTTATTGTGGGTTAGTTTGATTCTGTAAATTTATACTTCCTCCGTCTCATTTTTATTGTTCATTTTCGTTTTTCGTGCCGTTCTTTTGACGCTTATATTTTTCAATATGAATCTCCAAAAATATGCAATATAGATCTTGTTTGATAGTTCTCGATTAGATCTATAATACAAAGTTTTCAAAATTATGAAAAATATTATAGATTAGGAGATATAAGCGTTAAAAGAACGGCACGAAAAACGAAAATGGACAAAAAAAAATGGGACGGAGGGAGTAATTCGTAGCCGTAAGTATTGGTTTGATTCTTGATTTACTATAAACCGAATCAATTCGAATCATGCTCACCTCTAAGGAAAACTGTTTTACATTTTGCACTACAAAGTTCAGTTCTGGGTTGGGGTGGGTAAAAGGTTTGGCAGTCGATCGGGCAGATATGAATGGCGCGCATGACATGCAAGAGGCATGGAGAGAGAGAAGGAAGAAGAAGAAGAAGAAACAATATCAAATGAAGCATGTCTTTATCCGTGACTCCGTGCAATCTACGAGTATAAAGAGTATATAATACCAGTACTCTCTCTCTCTTTTTTAATCTATATATATATATTGAAGGGCATCTTTTTAAAGATGGGTATTTTTAAATTTTAAAATTAGCTCAATCGCATATCGATAAGAACGTTATTTTAGTTCATAAAGGTGAAATTGAAAATTATTTTGAAATTTTTTTTTTTTTTGTATTTTGTATTTTGTGGGGGCTGGAGTGGCCTCATATGAAGCGGTGGGAAGGAGTATTGGAATTTGTCTCACATTGATAAATTAATTATCTTCTTCAAAACTAGCATATATGGACTTGTGTGGTCTTTATATTCATTGCCAATTAAATTTGAGTTGAATACCACAACAAAGAGATTTATAATAATAATAATAATACATTAAAGAAAGAGTTGAAGAAAAACAAAACGGTGCATCCGTTGGTATCCACATTGTTTCAAGTGTTCTGATACGCAAATTATGTTCAAACACAAGGGAACTGATTATCGAAATGGGGAAATTACAGTTACCCCCCCTTTAACTATGCCTCGGGAACACTTATCCCCTCTAACTTTTTTTTTGGCACTTAACCCCCTCAAACTAACGAAAATTCACACGGTCATAACTTCAAACGGTCATAACTTCTTCGTCCAAAATTGAAAATATGCAAATTATATATCGATTTCGAGGTCTTGAAGTCAGCTTTCTAATGACATCAAAATCACATCATAATTCAAAATACACAGAAAGTTATGATCAAAAGAGTAAGGGCTGGTAGACAGAAAGACCGTTTTGATCATAACTTTCTGTATGCTTTGAATCGTGATGTGATTTTGGTGTCATTAGAAAGCTGACTTCAAGACCTCGAAATCGACATATAATTTGCATATTTTCGATTTTGGACAAAGAAATTATGACCATTTGAAATTATGACCGTGTGAATTTTCGTTAGTTTGAGGGGGTTAAGTGCCAAAAAAAAAGGTTAGAGGGGAATAAGTGTTCCCGAGGCATAGTTAGAGGGGGGTAACTGTAATTTGCCCTATCGAAATATGAGGACTGGTTTGCTGACTGACCGTCCAGCGAGGACGGCATGACTGACGTCAAAACTATTTGTCGGCTTGTCGATTTCCGATTCCCCCTCCCAGCCTCTCCCTCGTCCCTTTGCAACTCACACTAAACACAGAAAATATCACACTTTCTTGTGAATTTTCTAATTTCGACGTTGAAAGCATATCTTTTGAACTGGAGAAAAAATTAGTTTAAATGTTTGTAAATTGACCCGAACCCTTCAGACCGTCGAAGAATATCACACTTTCTTACGAATTTTTTAATTTCAAAGTTGACAGCATTTCTTCCGAACCGGAGAAAAAATTAGTTTAAATGTTCGTAAATTAATCCGAACACTTCAGACCGTCGAAGAATATCACTCTCTCTCTACACATAAGAGGAAAAAGTAAAGGAGAAATATGATCATACCGTTTTTTATCAGCTCTGCGATTGAAGGCAGCTGTACGATGCTCACGCAACTCTCTTCTCTTCTCTCTCTCTCTCTCTCTCTCTCTCTCCAAATAATTTCTTTCACAGAGTGATGGCACGCGGATTATTTTCTGTTGGGGTACTGCCGCAATGGTACTAACTTGCGGGGGCCCCGTTTGACCCGACAGTTATTTCACTCTCATGAACCTTCTGGGGCGTAGACATGGGAAAATTATCAGGTGGTCATGAGGCACCGCTATGGATTGTTCCAACACTCTTTTCCATCAGGCATATTTCGTGGAGCTCATCACTACGTGTATGAATCATACTAAAATACAATAAGTTGTGAAAAAGAGTTTGGGATACCACACTAAGGTGTTCCGGATTCTAAAAAAAGGGAACTTCTAGAAAAAGAAGGTAATTTCAAACTCAAAAATTATGTGTTTATCAAATAATTTTCCTACTAATATAGATCTTATTTGATAAATTTCATTTAGATTTTTTAAACAGTGCAAAAAAAATTAAAAAATTACTTCTTCATTTTCATTTTCATTATATTTGAACTTGAAATTACTTTTTTTTTTTTTAAAAAGAAGGTTTAAAAAGAAAGCGAAACGGTACCGTAAGAGACTCCAAAAACCACTGAATACTTACACATGACCAAAAGAACACTATTATATGCTTATTTTCTCCTAACCATCAGGACATTTGAATGACTGCAAAATCCACATTCTGTTTGCCAGCCGAACCATCATAAAGAACCCACATGCATCATACAGAGGAATTCATGGTTATAGACCTGTTAATGTAGCACATTAATACCATTTGTTACTTCTGTTTGAGACATGTGAAGCCGAAACCGGATCAATTCTTAGTTCGGTTGGACCGGTTTAGTTTTCACCAGTTCGGTCGGTTTTCTTGGGTTTTATCGGTTGAGGCATAAAATCTAACATGGGTTTTGGCCAGAAGGATAAATATTTTCCTGTCCAATGAGGGCCAAAATGCCACAAGTTTTTTTCGATAACTCTAGTGTTCGGGCCAATTAACTTTCTCGCACTTCAACTAATTCTGGAGGACCAACCTCATTGCTTACTCACGGGGGCAAAATACCACAAGTTAATGGAGTGATCAAAACATCATTTGGGCTGCGTGATGGTGCACTATATAGCCACAAAAAAACGACACAAGTCACACAACAAAACAAATAACATGCATCATCATATATATAAACACGCACACATATAAACAAGCAGCATTTTAAACTGAATTATTATAACAACAAAAAAAATCTAGCATTATGGACTGGGGTTACTTGCCGAGCTACGGTTCATATAAAATGAATCCAGTCCGGTTTAGTTTTACACGGAGTTTATTTTGATTAAACCAAAATCGAACCGGTTATAAGTTTTTTGGAAACTCAAAATCAAACAGGTTATAATTTTTTTGGAAACTCAAAACCGGACCGGTCCAACAGTTTAAGAAAGCCAAAGCAAACCAAAAATTAATTTGCACCGTGTTGTTGGGTTTATTTGGTTTAACCGATTTTTATTTCACCACGTAAATCAAAATCAAGCACTAGAGATATAGCAAGTTACGAATTGATATTTTCAGTCGATGCCATAGACAAAAATGTGTGTTACCGTTCTATTGGTTTCATGTTTTAGAAAACAAATTCAAATTATCGGTACCAAGCCGGGGGGAAAAAAATTCATCTGTATCAGAAATATTTTGACCGGTATTTCAGTGCATTTTCAACCATTAAAACCAGCTACGAATTGATATTTTCACTCGATGCAATAGACAAAAATGCACTAAAACGAAGTGAAATTAATTTTGTTCCATCCTAAAGTCTCAGGTTCAATTATCCTTACCAACAACTCTTGGGGCTGCCTCAAGTCCACGCGTATGTGTTTGAAATGGCTATGGGAGGGGTTATAGGGATTAGTCCGAGGTGAACGCAAGCTGGCCCGGAACGCCAGCATTATCAACAAAAAAAAAAAACATTTATTTTTTGTTACCGAAAATTTCAGGGGCTAGAAGACTCTCTAGCACTCACACGATCACCACCTTCATATAAACCCAACCTTGAACCGGTACTTACGATTCTCTCTTCTGTCCTAATTCCTAAAGCTTCATTTTCCTCTCTCTCTCTCTCTCTCTCAAATACAAGACCATACAGCTAAGAAGGATGTTCAACATCATGCAGGAAATGAATCAATCAGCTGATCATTCGCCAATGGAAGGCACAGGAGAAGGATCAGAGGCGGCAAAATTAACAGACATAACATACGAGCGGATCCGCCACCTCGCTGCCGGAAACGCCGTGGTGGTGTTCACCGTCAGCGGTTGCTGCATGTGCCACGTGGTGAAGCAGCTCCTCTTCGGCCTCGGCGTTGGCCCCACCGTCGTCGAGCTCGACCGCCACAAGGCCGGCGGCAAGATCCATGACGCTCTCCGCCAGCTCGCCGGAGATGAAGGCCAGCAGGCCGTTCCCGCCGTCTTTGTCGCCGGGAAGTTCTTGGGCGGCGTCGAGAACGTCATGGCGTGCCACATCAACGGCACTCTAGTCCCCCTGCTCAAGGACGCCGGAGCCCTCTGGCTCTAACCACTTTCCCACCGGAGTTCCTTAGTGTCATTGCCGGCCATTCTGACACCGTTGCCGGAATATTTTAACTTTACCTCATATTTTCTTTATATATGAAACCATAGTCTAATTCTATAAGGGATTAAGGGAAAAAAAAAAAGGAACAAAACTGAGAGCTGATATGCATATGTAGGGTGGTTTGTCTAGAAAAGGAAATGAAGTTTGGTTATGTGGAAATGTACGTACAGGCACGAGGTATATTGGAATGTAAAATGTTTTTCATGACTGACTGTGTGGAAAAATTAACCTTTGGTTAAAGTATGACTGCACTTTCTGTATTTGATTTCCTTCCAAATCCTGGGTTACTGGTTTCTAGGGCTTGCAGCTTTGAATAGCTTTAATTTGCCTGTGTTGCTCATGCATGATCCAATGCTATTTCAATACAGTAATATTGTTAGAAAACATGACACTCAATTCATGAAACTGTCCGGAAAAGTAAATGAATGGTTTCATCATTTCATGGATTGAGTGTCATATTAGGCTTCTTCTTTTTTTTCCCATAAGGTGATATTAATTTTTGTTCTTTAATTCTTACAAAATATTTTGACAAATTAAAAGATTAAATCTCAAGAAATTCTTGATACCACGTATCAATAATTAGTGTGAATTTTTTCTATGGAGCTAAACAGACTTATTTTTCTCGTATTTTGTGCATGAAAATAAGTTCTTTTAGTCCGGTAGGAAAACTCACCCTAAGTTATTATCGCAATACAACATTAAATTGCCATGAGCAAAAATAGACCCTTCAAATTTGCGTATATTAAGGGTAAAATAGACCCATGTGTTTTTTTATATAACTATGTGTTTTTTGAAGTATGTGACAAAATTGGGCGAAATCCCGCAGGCCCCTAATACCTCCTTGTCTAATAATTTTTACATGAAGATAAATGAATGCTTTGTTTGAGACTTGTGGAAGAGAATGGAAAAGAAGGGAATTAAAAAAACTTCTCCTCTCTTGTTTGGATTCCTATAGAAAGAGGTGGGAAAATAAGAAAATGAATTCAACTTTCTCCATATTTTCTCTTCAACTTTCTCTCTCAATTATTTTTCCTTAATTCATTTCTTTTCCTTTGTGCAAGTTCCAAACAGAGCAGAAGGTTATAGTGCTACTCATGTGAATTATACCAATGTCCGATCAATAATAAAGTTGTTCCTCCCTCTAACAACTTAAGCTTTTAGATGAGTTGGAGGTTAACGATCTAATATGGTATTAGGGCAGACAATAGATTTTGTGTTCGAACTTCACTGCCTACTTAATATTGAAATATTTACATGTGTTTAGCCCGCATATGGAGAAGAGTTTGGCTACACGTGAGGAATGGTGTTGAAAGTATAAATAATAAAATTGTTCCTCTCTCTAATTAATAGTTTAAACTTTTAGATGAATTAGTGGTTAACAATCTAATATATTTTAAATAGAGCTATTGTCTACAATGTCAATGATTCAAATTGTCAAATAAGTCAAAGTTCCCCTTAGCTTTAGTGGAAATCAAGCATTTTGTCCTTATTCAAAAAAAATTAGCGTTTGTTGATTTTTTGCCTAACTTTTATTGATAATTATTGATTCGTCTCAAAGAGAATAATCGAATCCTACCCATGTGTATGAGAGTATAAAGGAGGTATTAATTGTACTCCATTACACTTGCGGAAATATCACTTTATCTTGAATATTTCCAAAAATATTTAGGTAAAAGTAAATTTTTTTTGGATTTTTTGATTTCTCTCGTTGAGACGAATCAATAATCTAAATAAATTTGGCATAAAACTAACAAACGTGAATTTTTTTGAAAAAGAACAAAATACCCAAAAAACCACTAAAACTAAGGAGAACAAAGCCTACGATAATGATGCATGCTACTAGTACTACTCCCTTCGTCCAAATTTATTGATCTCTTTTCGGGATTTCAATTTTTTTTTACCATGATCTCAACTTATATATTAGGGGAATATCATCATTGCACTTGTCATTTTTTTCTTTTCTAATTCAGAACATCACCATTGCATGAATTTAATTTCAAAAAATAAGGGTGAGAGTAAATTTACTACTACTTTTTTTCCCATTTTTTTTTAAAATGGGACTTTAGAACAATAGAAGGTATCAATTGGGACTAAAATGAGGGACGTATATTGCTTTGGGGTTCTTATTGGCCGGCCCCGTTTTGTGTCCGCATAGCCGTCCCAACCCACCCTGCGTCAAACCCTTTCCGCCCAAGCCCCATTTCAAGTGGTATGCCCAAAAATATCCCCACAGATCCCGGGAACCTAGGTATTCACGAGAGAGACGGAGGGTTACAGATCGAGGATGGTGTCGGCGACCTCTTCGAGCTTGATGACCGGTGCTCCGGTGTCTTCGTCTTCGCCGGCGGCGGGTTCTTCCTCGTTTGTGCTTTGGATTGGCCATTTGAAAAGAAGAAATAGAGTGCTCGATTTACTGAAACGGGCCAATTGATTACTCGCGTCAGTCACTAGTTCAAGCTTTCTCAAGGCGAAAGCCAACTCAACAACTACCAAGATCTTCCTTCTGGTAATAGCAACATCTTCTTCGCTTCATGTTTAGCGTGCTCATGCATCAGTGGAATTGGCGATTAATCGCGTGAGCCCTCTCGATTTTGAACTTGCCCGGGGTTAATAGGAACATGTATTCATCCTCGGAAGAACGCATCCTTTTTCAACAATATATGAGTATGTATTTGTGTATGGAGAGAGAGAGAGAGAGAGAGAGAGAGAGAGAGAGAGAGAGAGATTTGGGATTTTTTTTTTATTTGAGATGGTTGATGTGAGTTTGTTTTGTTTCTGGATTTTGGAGAGAGAGAAACCGACAGATGCAGAAAAAACCAATGACGAAAGGTGTTTGATTTTTTTTGCACTTGCTTGGGGAAGTCATTT
Source organism: Rhododendron kiyosumense (assembly GCA_019656275.1). Lineage (NCBI taxonomy): Eukaryota > Viridiplantae > Streptophyta > Magnoliopsida > Ericales > Ericaceae > Rhododendron > Rhododendron kiyosumense. The sequence goes on from BPLS01000518.1 coordinate 895,659, forward strand.
CAGTATGAGCTTTTCATTTAGGTGTGAATTATGTCTTTTTTAAATTGTGAATTCTTAATTTGGAGATGTGAATTCAGTAGACGGGATGTGAATTGTGTAATCAGATGGATGTGAATTGTGTAGATGAGTTGCGAATTCATGCAAATGGTGAATTCCAGATGAGTGTGAATTCTTGAAAGGGATATGAATTATGGGGGTATTAGTATTAATCCATGTCTACGGCACTACGCATACGCATTGGAAGGAGATGACAGTTGTGTGATTTAGGTAAAAATCATGAGCACAGAGCACTTAAGTGGAAAGTAGGAGGATGCACTACAGCCTTTGAATCAAATGAATCTAAATTGTTCCAAAAATTTATCCCCACACACTTCTGTTTTATAATAGAGATTGTTTGGGCTAAATTAGCTCAACCTTTGACAAGATAATTGTGTGCGAGCGTATTAGAAAAGAATAGAATTTATCATTTTCAGATTAACTCAGAATAGCTAATTTAATTAGGCAATTGTGATTATCCGTTCAATTACCTCAAATAAGAGGATTTCTCTAAAAGTATCAATCAATAATAGATTGACGTTCTTCAATCAGAAAAGATAACTGAATATAAACAAGTTTGAATTTAATCAAAAGCAAGTTTATATACGATTACTCTTAAGATTTTGACAAGAATAATTCAAAGATATAGGCACATTTGAATTGAATCGAAAGCAAATCTATATTTGACTACTTTTAGGCAAGAAAAAGACAGAAAGATATAAGATAATTTGAACTTAATCAAAAGTAAGCTTACATTCAAATAAGTCTTCAAACTTGCAAAATTTTAAACTACTTTAGATCTCTGAGCAACCACTTTGTATGGATTGTTAGATGATGAATTTTTGACGGGGGATCTTTCTTCAATTGTCTCTTCTATTTATAGACGATGGGTTTGTCTTTAACTTGCATTCTTTATGTTTTCTTTTAGCGCCCACGTCTTTGTTCAAATTTGATTCAAAATGTCCTTCGTTCCCTCCAAAAACGGTTGCAAAGGTCTTCCAACTGTTGCTTGACTAAGTCTTTTCAGAAAAACTCTTCTCCTTCCATGTTTGTTGATGTAAATGTGGCTAATTTCTGGGTAGTGATTCCTGTTTTTGTGCAACATGGATTAGTGATTCAAAATAGTTTACTCAGATGATTCACTGTAAACATAACCGATTTCTGTTGATGAAACGAGACTTTAATGACACCGTTCGATGGTTTGAAGAATTAATCAGCGGTTGTGCTTAATTATCATCTTAATATCTATCATTTGATTACCAAACGTGGTCGTTTTCAATTTAAACGATACGGTATAGTACTAAAATAACATCGTGAATAAATCATTTGATCTTTTGTATCTTAGGCTTAATCACTACGTGTTTTGATTGGATAATACACTATTTGGTGCCATGTGTAATTTTCTTATAGGATGACATATTTTAATATGTATACAAGTATGAATAGTGCAGATTGGACGTGAATTTTGCAAAAAAGATGTGAATTTTATGGGTGTGAATTCTTAGAGGTGTGAATTCTTTGGGGTGTGAATTTCTAGGAGTGAATTCTCGAATGTGTGAATTCTTGGGGTATAAAAAGTGATAAGGGCAAAATAGTAAAAACATTTTTAAGAGCATCTCCAACCAAGCTCTAAAATACAAAAATAAAGAATGAATGTAACATATTAAGGGAAGATTTTATAATTTATTATCTCTTTTTGCACTTTATAAGAGAATCTGGGAGAGACCTATCGTTTTTTTTAGAGATTTGATCTCCAAAATGGAAGTATAGTCTATATTTTAGGAGACCCACAAGTAAATTTGGAGACTCAAATATTTAAAAACTATTGTAGGTCCCTCCAATATTTTCTCACAAAGTTAAAAAAGAGTGAATAAATTATAAAATCTTTTCTCTGTCACATTCATTCTATACTTTTGTGTTTAGATGATAAGATGGAAATGCTCTAAAAAGGATCCAAATGGAATAACACTTTAAAAAAGAGTTTACATGAAACCCCTTGTAAAATTTGGGACCGGCCAGGAATTTCCCTTATTGCTTCTTGATTCAAGAACAGCACTCCGAGTTTGGAGTGAAATCAGTAATTTCTAGGGCTGCTCGCGGTCTGGTTTGGTTCGGATTTTTAGGAATTCGAGGGTCGAACCGCTGGTCACGGTTTTTACAAAATAAAATCCGTGTCTGAACCAAAAGTCCTACGGTTCGGTTCCAATCCGATCTGTGACTCGCGAATCGGTTACGGTTTTGTTCACGGATTTTAGCAAAAATAAAGTTCAGGCATATATTCTACAATAAAAAGGAAGAATGTTACATTCAGAATTAAGTTTAATACCACCAGAAAGTATTTGTAACATAAACTATCAAAGGCTTATTTCAGAAATCAAATTCAAAAGAATCTAAAACACTAGTAGGATTGTATCATTATAGTACATTACATAACATAAAATAACCGGAAAAAAAAATGAACTATTGAAACTCAACTAAGGTTACTCGTAATTTTTACGAAAAAACTACGATTTACTGCCTATATTTTATGTACATCTACACTATATCCTATTATTAAAATTGGTTGAAAAAAATGTTAACATTACTAACAATTTATTATATAAATACACATATATATTATTTATATAAAATAAATATCTCATGGTCCGATTCGGTTAATCCACGGTTTTGTAATGAAAATCCGTAAACCGAACCGTGAGTCACGGTTTTTAAATTTTTCAATCCATGCGAATCATTAATCCATGGATAAAATCCAAAAGGTATGAATCGATTCGGTCCGGATCGATTTCATGGTTTATCAGATTTTTTGAGCAGCCTTAGAAATTTCCGAAACGGTCCCCGTATTGTCTTAAGTATTGGGAAAGGCCTAAATCGTTAAAAAAAACATCTCCCAATTTTCAACTGAAACAAATCCAGCACGTTAAAGCGGCCACCGTTTATCCAAATTCCCTCTCTCTACATTTCACACTTCACCGCTTGATTGATTACCGCTAATTAACGAAAACCATAATACTCCGATAAAACCGACAGAAGATATGGTGAAAAGCGAGGTCGACACTTCGAAGGGGCGACGAATCCGATGGGCCTGGCCCGTCGCCGCTGCTCTCGTCGCCGTACTGTTAGCCATCGCGTTGGCTTCGAGAGGAGCGCCTACGCTCTCTCTCCTCGATTTCACGACCAAACGCTGTCCCTGTGCTCCGGTACGTTTTATTTCAGCTTTGATTCATTTGGTTACCGAGAAGATGCAGTAGTCGTCCATAAATTAAGAATTCTAATATTTTTTTATGTTTTGTTCGGAAAGTTTCTGCTTTTGATATCATACGTTTTTTGTATCTCTTCTTCTGATGCGATACTTGGGAGAAGACAATGGATAGTTTGAAGAGTTTTTTTTTTGCTTTTATCCCCTCACTATCTGCATTTTGTCTACTCGGTCCCTAAACTATGTTAACAACAATTTTGTCCCATCAACTTTCTGATTGCAATGTATTTTGTCCAATTTCGAGTTAAAATTCCCTAAAATAGGGGATAAAATTGTTGTGTACATAGTTTAGGGACAGAGTAGACAAAATGTGGATAGTTCAGGGGATAAAAGCAAAATTAATTCTGGATAAAAAGCCCTTTTATCAAATTCCTAGGAAGTAGGAACTACTGCTATTCGAATTGGAATTAGGTTCTTTACACTTGTTTGGCAAAATTGTGCCGGGAATACAGACTGAGAGTAAGAGTGATGCCATACTTGGGAGAAATAAATTTATAGATTGAATTGTAATAGAGTCTACGGGAATGTTAAGAATAGGAGATCGGGCATGTTTGGAGAAATCAATGCAGGGAACAAATAGATAAAGTGGCATAGTGGAAGATATTCGGTGATATCCTATTATTTTCATATTTCTTTTGTTTGAAGGGTTGCAATATTATTTTCGTATTTCTTTTGGAACTATAAAATCGGAAAATTCTGTTATATTCATTTTGACAATCAGTTTTCAATGTAGAATTTGAAATGCATAAGGCCATGTGAACAAGGCCATGTTTGGGAAAATTGATCAGATTCATTGGAATTCGATGAATGGCAGGAGCAAGGCATGTTTGGCAAAACTTATGAATAGATAAAATTGTAAGGGCAAATGTAGAATCTTGATCGAATGGAATTTTACAAACAGGAGTAAGGGCATGCTTGCCAAAGTGGTGAAATGTATGGGATTTCTAATTCCTCAGAGTAGGAGTAAGGGCATGTTTGGCAAAATTGGTGCAGGGAACACATACGCAAAGGGGCATAGTGGAGGACTGTTGCTGTGACTACGAGACGGTAGACCATCTGAATGCGGAAGTATTAGATCCATTGCTTCAAGAGCTGGTCAAAACTCCATTTTTCCGGTACTTCAAGGTATGCAGTTGTCCAGTAGTGACTCTATATTATTCTTCTAGTCATGAAATACTGCAGAATAATTCTTTACTTTTGCTTCATTAATTCTGTCTAAGGAGAGAGCTAAAGTCAGTTGCTTAATCTTGTTCCTAAATCTAAATGTACTGTTGCTGCATTCTGACTTCAGGTATGTAAGGGCCTGAATATGTGGTTGAGTAATAACAAAACCTTGACCTCTACAATCAAATTTTTTTTCCTCATTATATTGCATGCAATGACCCTAAATTTTATTCTGATCCATCAGTTCTTGTTGCTCTATTTGTCTATTGACATGGTGCCTTCCTACAGTGGAGTGACTCACATCTGATTCTGGTCATAATTTGTCTGGTAGGTTAAGTTATGGTGTGACTGCCCTTTCTGGCCAGATGATGGTATGTGCATTTTGCGGGATTGCAGTGTTTGTGAATGCCCAGAACATGAGTTTCCAGAACCACTTAAAAGGCCCTCCAGTCTTGGCCTTTCTTCAGATGATCTTGTTTGTAGAGAGGGAAAGCCAGAGGCTGCTGTCGACCGCACACTAGACACTAAAGCTTTCAGAGGTTGGATTGAAATAGACAATCCGTGGACAAATGATGACGAGACTGACAATGGTGCTTCCCTTACGACTGTGCATCTGTAACTTTTAGTTTTGTGAAGTTTTCCCCTTCTATTTTTTAGGGCTTATCGAACCATGTCTTCTAGTGTCTTTGAAATGAAAAAGGCCATTTCATACCCATGTTTTGCAAGTAACAATTCTATCGAGGACTGTAGATATTGTGGCGTGACTTTTTATGTTCACAAACATTTTCAGTGTTGTAGTATCATCTTATTCGCTCATATTATTTGTTTTCATTTATCTGTGTACTATAATCTTTTGGTACTTCTATGCTTCAGCTTGAAGATTATTTAGCAACTGATTGCTAATTTTCTTTTGCAGGTGAGATGACATATGTAAATCTTCAATTGAACCCAGAACGTTATACCGGCTATACCGGTCCTTCTCCTCGACGAATATGGGATGCTATTTATACAGAGAACTGCCATAAATGTATGTTGTTTTTCCTTCAGGTATCCCTGGATAATACTATTTGGAGGAACATAAATACTGTTGATTTATTTGATTTCTTCACGACTCCATTCATTTATACTCTCCATGCAATCTACGACTGACATGTCTGAGTTTTCAGCGTCACTCTTATTGGTTAAAACTATAATAACCTACTTAAGTGGTGATATTTGGTAAGATCTTTCCTCAGAGGTTGTTTAGATTTCAATAGACTAGGCTGTCTTTTCGCTTCCATGGCTATTGAGCTTCATGACGAATATTTGCTGAACAAAAGAGGACCTTAGCTTCTCACTCATTTTGGACTTAGAGGTTATCTTCTTTCTTACCGGTGATGTCAAAGTCAACCTGCAAAATGGTGTTAGCAAATCCTATTCCAGATACCTATATTTGGATGCTTTAGCCTTGGCAGGGGTCTTGCCATCCTGCCTATGGCAAGACTAAACCTTGACCTCCTAGTAATGAACAAGGATGTCAACTGCGCAAGCCCCCAATGGTTATCAAATCCTATGTTGCTTCAAACAAGAAATATGAATTGTAGGTTGATCTAAGTTTATAGGCTTGTAGCCTAGCAGCTCTACCCTGCAGTAAACCAAATTGGTCTTGCTGGATGTATTGAAGTGCTTATTGAGATGATTGAGCTAGGAAGGGTTGGGTATGGGGGTTGTGGAGAAGGTGGGGAGTCAAGGGATGCCTTGTTATTTTGGTTTATGGACTGTGTAACAAAATTTTGAAGTGTGTATCGAGTAAGACAACGAATTAACGGCACCTCAATAATTCATATCTATGTTTGATATGCTCTTTTTATGTTGTATTGGAGTGGATTTTTAAGGTTACAACTCCTTGGCTGTCTTGCTATTTGACATTAATTGGTAACAAACAAATAAAGTACGAACTTCTATAGACAATTCGCAACTTCACACTACTGTGGGGTTAAAAAAGGTACTAACCAGTTCTATAGGTACCACCGCGGATTCTTATCCCAGACATTTTTGTAATTATATGCACATTATTGAGAAATATCCAGGTTTCTTTGCATTTTGGCCCAAGTATCTGAAAGTTCTACAGAACATTAATAAGTATGTTTAAACCTATTGAGTGTAATGATGATATTCATGGCTGGTTGTTTATTTATTCTAGTATTCACATTGTGTGCATGATAAACTGCTCAATTTCTTGAGAAATACGTCTGGTATCTCAAGGGTAATTGCGAATCCACTGCTAAATATGAATTTCCTAACTAGACGCCCACACTTGCTTGTATTGATAATAAAGATGACCTGCAGATCCATCCGGAGAGTTCTGCCAAGAGAAAAAGATACTGTACAAATTGATATCAGGTCTACATGCGTCCATTTCCATTCACATAGCTGCAGGCTATCTACTTGATGAGGCAACAAACTCGGTAAATTTTATGGTTCATAACTTTGTGTTATCTCTGGTGCTGGTTATTGGATTGGTGTGCGGAACATTGCCCACCATCACATGTATTACTGAGATGATGGTTCAAAACAGTTCAATTAGGAGCTATACTATAACCATGAACGGCCGCTTTGGATGGTGAGGATTGAGGAAAGAAACGAGATGAGAATCCCATCCCTTGTTTGGATGAGGAATAAACTATATGAGAACTTGTGAGAAATGAAGAGATGGCGGTTTTTTACTGGCACATTTTGTTTCTCCCCATTTCTCACTGTCCAAAGTGGCAAGAAGTTTCCGCAAATCAGCAAAGGCCATGCTAGAGGATAGAAGACTTCGGTTATTTTTCATTAAACTATTGAGGAATAGGCTTTCCTTTTCTTTTCTTTTTTGCCTTTTTGCTGCTTTGGTTTCAGTGGGGTCAGAATCTTACATTGTTGTATGATCGCGTCTTAAGATATCCAGATCGTGTCAGCAACCTGTACTTCACTTTTCTTTTTGTTCTCCGAGCCGCGACAAAAGTGAGTTGCTAATCTAGTAGTACTAATACCTCACTGCCTTGATGGTTCTTCTCTGCGAGTCTGTCATGATATTTGTCCCTAATGCTTTCTAGGCAGCAGATTATTTGGAGCAGGCTGAGTATGACACTGGTAACCCCGAGGAGGACTTGAAGACGCAGTCCTTGATGAGGCAGCTTCTCTATAACCCTAAAATACAAGCTGCATGCCCACTCCCATTCGATGAAGCCAAGTTATGGAAGGGCCAAGGTGGACCGGAGCTGAAGCAGCAGATACAAAGACAATTCAGAAACATTAGGTTTCCCTTAAAATCCTTGTAAAATGCATTTTTTAATTAGATAATCTAGAGTTAGTTCCCTTAATCAGTTTCATGTTCTCAGTTTATGCAAATATGCACTGTCTTGTATTCTAAGGTACTTGAAGAAATTTTACTGTTTAATTAATGATCTGAAAATATGGATTGAGATGGAAAGAGGCTCAAAGTTCATCAGATGTTATGTACAAACCCCAGATTGGGAAGCTGCATGCATATATTGCATGATTTTATGCACTAGTCTTGTTTCCAGGGATTCTTTGTTTAGAAATAAATATTTTTTCCTCTCTGCACATTGAAATTACTGTAAAGAATGTATTATCACTTTAGCTGTATCATCCCTTTTGCAATGACACATTTGTTTCCCTCAACTTTGCAGTGCATTAATGGATTGTGTGGGATGTGAGAAGTGTCGTCTTTGGGGAAAGCTTCAGGTTCTTGGTCTTGGTACCGCACTGAAGATCCTGTTCTCCGGTGATGGTCAAGAAAATTTGGCTGAAAGAGTAATTTACTTATCCAGAATTGGCATCAAAATTTATCTTATCCTTTACCTTTTGTCCACCAAGTGGTTTTAAATTAGTTTTGTCGGTTGAGAGTTGAATGCATGCATGTCTTTCTCAAAAACCAATTTCCACTTCATGTCGATGGAAGTACTTCTCTAAGTTACGACAACTCCAAACCAATTAAAAGTGTAAAAAAGCGGTAACTGTTTTACTTTTCTTCTAAATTACCTTACCATTCAAGTTAGAAACGTTAGCTATGATGGCCCCAACTACAATGATGCAAAAAAGCAGAAAGCCCATTAGGAGGAGAATAATTTTTCTTTGTTATTTTTACATGATAATGTAAATAACAACAAAATATAACTTGGTTAATCTTAACCTCTGCTCAGTGGCAAAATCAAATTGCCCACTTCCCCTGCAAGAAAACTCCATGGCAAAACCCAAATAAATTGATGACTTTTGTGGATAACCTTTTAAACTGTGACAACTAAGATCTTCATGGCTGAACCTAGATCCAAATAGTATGAAACGTCACATCGTACATTCCTAGTGTAACGGAATCCTTCTTTAATGCTTTAAGAATGGCCTACATCTTTTGTCGCTAAAAGACCGACCTTGCGACGCACATACAATATATGGGGATGATTGAAAAATGTATGCAGTGATTGCTGAATCAGATGTTTGAGGCTGGCTTGGCTGACTAATTTCCATGTTATTGTGTACCAGCTACAGTTGCAGCGAAATGAAGTGATTGCCCTGATGAACCTACTGAATCGGCTTTCAGAATCTGTTAAATTTATCCACGAGGTGGGGCCCTCTATTAGCAAAACAATGGGAGGACCGCTTTCTGTGCCAACTAATCTTAGACCATTACAAAGGCTATGGACGCGCGTATTTGGGCAGAGGTGACACGTTGGAGTATTTGTCTTATTCTCCAAGTTGTTTGGGGCTCTTCTCTGCCTTGAGATTTTACTGGTATGAAGTATGAACTCGGAAGATCTCATCTTCTGATGGCTAACTTATCTCAAGAATATAGGTTAGGAAATGTTAGTCAGATTTTCAAAGGAATAGTCTCATGTTTTGGTAGGATGTTATGGAGTAAGATTTTTGGAGAGGTGTAATTTTGTTTCGGTTGGATATGGATTCTATATGGCTGTTTACTGCTTCAACGATTGTAAATTCAGATTTCCATTATTTCGCATGCAGCATAAGTTGCTCCTGTCTCGGGAGTTTTGCAGCAATGGTAAACTTTTCAGCTCCTTGGGGTCTAACTATGGCTGTCCCAAAACTAAAAAAAGTGGTATTTTTAGTGCCTTGTGTGGTTCCCTTTGCTTCGTCAGATCCTTTCGCATGACACAATAGGGTCTTATTTGCCTTTATATTTTCATGCAAGTGCTGGATTTGCGAATGGAGATGGAATTCAAGTTCTTTAGAAAGTCCAACTACAATAATTAGTGCCTTCAAAAATGGTCTCTTTTATTCAATTCAAAATTTACCCCAGAAGGAAAAAAGATGGTGTTTTAGACAATCCCCACTCCCAGAACCTTTCTGAATTTTGGTAACTACTGGACTGTGATAAAAGACAATTAGATTCCATGGATTAGTTTGAATAATCATGATCGTCATTGTATAGGATTAAAGAAAACTGGTAAGTACTCATTTGGTCAGCTATGGAGGAGAAATTCTCTCAAAGCAATGAAATATTCAAGCCAGAAGCGCATTATTTATTAAATTAAACAAGAATTTGATTCTCACCCCCTTGCTTTGTAACATGACAGTAAAAGAGAAGGGCATGCGCAAGCTCAGGACTAAACTAACCTGATATTGTGATATGCTATACCTTCTAACATAGAATTGTTGAAGACCAGGCTATTGCTGATTATTACTGCATACAAAATATATTACGACAAAGCACTGGTGCAAAAAAATAAGGAAAACCAATAGAATTGGCCACTTAACATAGACAAACGACTCCTAACAATTTACAAAATGCATTGGACACTATAAAAGTAGGACATACAAACAAAAGTTACAAAAGAAAGGAACAGGATTGCACATTTGACACCCAATTTTACACTTCATTAGGTTACAGGTATCATGGTTGATGATCACACAAGTATACCAATTAGATATATACAAAAGACAATAATCAACCAACAGTATTGTTGTCGATAATAATCCATTGCTCTCCACGTCACTCTCGAACATTTTACGAATAGATAGGGATTTTGAAGTCTCCTCTTTCATTAAACATTCTGGAGATAAAAGCTGAATAACTCGGTTCCCAGCTTTCATTTGTGTTTGCACTCTACAACCTGCGGCAGCCATAGCCAAACAGAACCATGACAATGAATTATAACAAAATATTAAAGAGAACAATGACAGATGTAACATTTTTCTGTTAACAATACGGGAAGAAGATAAAAACAGAAGTGCAATTCTTACATCCATGTTGATGCTTAGCGAGATTTCTTCAGACGTTTGGCTGGCCTCGTTATTTCTTTCCTTGAATTCTCTGGAGTTTTTATGTCTGTATATGGCTGCAAGCAATTTATAGACCCCGTATTAAAATTGCAGAGAGTTCAGGTGAATAACATTATGAGAGACCAAAAGATAAAAATCTGTCCCCCAGATACGTATCAATGAACATGATGCATTGCTTCTTGATTGGCAAAGATCATTGTCATCAAGAATTGGAACAGATGGTTCTAATAATCTATCTAGTTAACTGTAATGCACAGGCTAAATTCATAATTAGCAAGAATCAGAACAGAAAGTTTTGATTATCTGATCCTCTACAAGTGTCAAGCAAATTGATGTCAGTCAATACTCAGTAGGAAGAGGAAAGGACCCTTGGTTTGATCAATTGCTATTATTTCATTGACTAGCATTTTCTACTGTTCAACTTATTTCTGAACCGAACCGCTATGTCTACAAAAGGAGCTTTAGGTGTTGAACAATCACATTTGCTCACTATGGCCTCGTAGCCCAATGGGATCCAATTGCTTCAGTGCTTCTCACTGTGGAAGTTAGCGTAACTTCAACCATCAAATTTCTAGTTAGCTTCACGTTTATATGATAGTACGAGTAAATTAGAACACATTAATTCCTCAAATGCAGTATTTTCCTCACTTGGGAAGAAGTTGGAGTAATAGAGAAACCAGAAAGAAGCTATGACAACCCAAAATATCAATGAAGAACTGATAAAAATACGAAAAAGAACCTGTCACGTGCAATAGAACTCAAGAATAAGCATTTCAACTTGTGAACCAACCACCTAATTTTGATTATGTTCATTCCAAATGGTCTGCCTAAGCGTAAAACAGCGCTTTTCACTCTGAACCAAGCCCTCTGAGTTTGTAAAAGGGAGAGAGAGAGAGAGAGAGAGAGAGAGAGAGAGAGAGAGAGAAGAAAAAGTATAACACCTATAACTGCCAGGACTTGAATTGACCAAGACTCTTTTAAGTTTTAACACACCATGCCAAATTGCAAACAACTTGGGAACTTACATAGACTTGAGCCAATGAATCGTAACAGCTAACTAAAAACAGACCAATATACAGTAACAGAACAACGCTTCATTAACCTGGCAACCACCTCTTCTGCATATCCAATTCTCACTTGCAACCACCTGCCTACCCCGGTTCAAATGCCAACTCTTGCAATTGGTGCGAATACAAGCACCAAATCACATAAATACACATATAGAGAGAGAGCTAGATAGACCAAGGTATCTCACATTTTCGCAACTTGTGATTCACTTCTTGACAATCAATATACTCCCTTATGCTACATTCCCTAGAGAAGCTCTACAATGACCATTGTTACCGAAAGCTCTCCGAACCAAGTCTTGCACCCCAATAAATTAGTTCTGGCTACATGAATCCATTATGCTCTCATCGACTAACGTTCAAGTAGCATCTCATGATGTGATTATTTCATATTGAAAGCAAAAGGGACAGCATCAATAAGAGACAACTGAGAAGTATAGCCGCAAAAGGAAACTATATGTGGAGCTATCAGGCATAAATTGATATACTGAATCCTCAAAATTTGGTAACTTCAACTCCATTAACAACTACCTATGAGTATTATTTCGGCTTACACCCATTATCTTAAGTTTTTGATCCAACTAATCCATTGGCACAAATAGTTCATGGGAGAAATACGAGACTTTCAGTTTTCCAATGAAGATTAAGATTCTTCAAGTGAAAAGCACAACTAAAATAGAAGGCATTTTTTCCCAACCTCTTCGCGCTTTCTTTGAAGTTCCAAAAGTTCTTGACAGTATGCAAGGCACTCAGCATGATATACAGCAGCCAATTCTTTTATCAAGGACTTCCTTCTAATGATGCCAATCACTTCAAACAAACAAAGAGCAGCAGTAAACAACTAGGAAAAAGATATGAAGACATCAACAAAACACACATTAGTTAAATATCTACAAGGACAAGCTTGTCATCAACATAGATGAGTCCTTGAAGGATAGGATATATTCAAAATGATGATGGTTCACATACATTATACACGTCAGAATGTAAAAGACACAACATGGACACGTTGCACCCAACGGTAAAAAGCAGTCCACTGACAGACATCTCTTGCTACTGCAATCCCAAATGCATTTGGAACCTATAACAACTGGTTGGGTCTGAAGAAGTGCCCAAAGAACCCAAAGTTTCTGTTACCGCTGTGATCATCTTGAGGGGGGACTAAGAGATGAATAACCATAACATACATAGAGACCGATGATTAATTGTACCATGCAGACACGATTGACCCACCAGCGACATTGGTTGGAACCCCACTACCTGGAAGTATCTATTTGGTTAGCGAGGCAAGTGCTGGACTTGTAAGAACATATAAGTTGGGCATGGGCCCTGACTACCCTCGATGTGAACATGGCCCGCGTATGCGAAGAACTGCTATAAGTAAAATACCAATAGCCAAACAACCTGGGGATAATCTCAGGTATTCACATAACCCATTGTTCCATTGTGTTCAAAATTTGGTGTCACCTCCCAGTTCCTCTCAAGTAGCGAAGTTGCGTTCCCTTCCCCTTGAGGCCAGCAACCAAGAGGACCTTTCTTTCATCACCCTGAGTGTCTAACCTCCCTCTTACACTGTCGCAAATAAGTAAACAAAGCTCCTAATGGTGAGCTAGCTTTCAGTGAAGCTGCCTTGTGGCAGTTGCCTTTTCCTAAAGACGAAGTCCTCTTATCATTCTAGGTTTTACAATTTCATAATCCAATAAAACAAAGTCACTACGTTGAGTAAGAACTTAGTTAATGAATACAGAAAAATAAGCTTCTGAAAGTTTCCAGACAATTCAACATATTTCTTTGGTTTTAAAAGACAAAATGGTTTCCAGCTATTTTTCTGTCGGCTAGGGCTTCTAGATTTTTCACTAACGAAAAAAGTATATAGCTAATATGATTGATTATTCATGCACATATTCTGCAGTTCAGACGCATATTGCCTTAATTATCATAACGTTCAAAGGTAAAAAACAAATATGTTCAATACATTAGCCATGAACGGCGGATAAAAATTTCACAAATTGACCCCTTTTTTCTTTTATTGGAAGCGTTATGAAAATAAAGTATCTGAATTACATCAAACCCGACATAAGTCCACAATCACACTAAGCCAAACTAGTAGCCGGGGACAAATAAGTAAACAAAGAACCCCCATTCCGGAGAAACATGCGCAGAAACTGTTCTTTTTTCTTTTGGGTCCATAGTTAATAAAGTGAAGACTATGATAACCAAGGATTTTGGGGAAAAAACATAATTAAGTGATGTAGCAATTGCAAACCCTAATGAAGAGTAGGTGGTTAGAGAGAGAGAGAGAGAGAGAGAGGGGTTACTGCGGCTGGGATCGAATCGGGGTGGTGGCGGAGGTGGAGGATCGTCACGTGGTGGTGGAGGCGGTATTGGAGGGGTGGCGTCGACTGACGACTGCGGCAGAGGCAGAGGCGGCGGCGGAGTAGATCCGGGCACTTGTTCTTGGAATTCACCCATTCAGTTGTACTCCTATTTGGCAACAATGGCGCGCCAACCGTGCCCCCTCCCCTAAATTGCCTGTGGGAAATATGTACAAGGGTTTCTCTTCCTTTTTCAGAAATTCTACGTACACTGCCTAATTCCACTACACCATCCACTACATTTTTTATAGGTCTCATTCTGGGTCCCACAAAAATACAAAAAAATACCCATAAATTTTAAAATAATATTTTATGGGGCCCTGTAAAAAATCAGCTCCAATGGATATATGCAAGTATTTTTTCTAGATTTGTAGAGGCGAAACTGTTCAACTGTGCAGTTTCGCCACTACGAATTCAAAAATAATATTTACCGATGTCCGTTGGAGCTGATTTTTTACAGGGCCCCATAAAATATTATTTTAAAATTTATGGGTATTTTTTTGTATTTTTATAGAATCCGGAGTAGACCCCACAAAAAATGTAATGGATGGTGTAGTGGAATAAGGTAGTGTATGTAGCATCTCTCTTTCTTTTTTTGATGGGTAAAATTTCACTGACCTCTCCTCAGGTTCTGACAAAGATAGAAACTTTCCTCACATTCCTGAAATTGCACTGTCCTTGCACTGTTCTACCCTCTGCTCCTTGTCGGGTAACGCTGGTTAACGGGAAACTTGACTTTACTTTTATGCCCATGTACTCGTAGAATCAAATATCTCTTAGGACTAATCAACGAGAGCCTTAGAGTCAAATTTTAATTATGACATTTTAGAATTAAATGATCAGAAAAATAAAATCTTCTCACCCATTCAAACGGATTGAAATTTAGAACACTTAATTTTTCAACCTTCAGTTTATATATTAAAAAATATAGTTAAAAAATTAAGTACTCTAAATTTCAATCCGTTTGAACCGATAGAAAGATTTTATTTTTTTATCATTTTATCCTAAATAGTCATAATTAAATTTTGACTCCAGGACTCTCGTTGATTAGCTCTAAGAAAGTCGTACAACCAAATATCTTAGGATTAACCAACAAGAGTCCTAGAGTCAAAATTTAACTATGACCCTTTAGAATTAAATGATTAGAAAAATAAAATCTTCTCACCCATTCAAACGGATTGAAATTTGGAACACTTAATTTTTTAACCAGTTTATATATTAAAAAATATGGTTAAAAAATTAAGTACTCCAAATTTCAATCCGTTTGAATGGGTGAGAAAATTTTATTTTTCTGATCATTTAATTCTAAATGGTCATAATTAAATTTTGATTCTAGGACTCTCGTTGGTTAGTCCTAAGATATTTGGTTGTACGACTTTCTTAGGGATAATCAACGAGAGTCCTATAGTCAAAATTTAATTATGACCATTTAGGATATAATGATCAGAAAAATAAAAATTTTCTATCGGTTCAAACGGATTGAAATTTGAAACACTTAATTTTTCCACCATATTTTTTAATATATAAACTAAAGGTTACTTATGAAAAAGAACGAGAAAGGAAAGGATTTTAAAAAAACGAGAAAGGAAAGGATTTAAAAAAAAAACCTTTCCATTTGTTTTATTTGAGAGAATAAGAGATGAAAATAATCAAATAAAAGCTTATATGTATAACAGTAATTTTTTTTCTAAACTTTTCTCAAAACTTAACTTCTTTTTAGCGTTCGGTAAATTGGTACTCCAGTCTTGAAAAAGAACAAGATTGAAAGTGAGAAATATTGATAAAAAAAGTGAGAAATATAGTATTTAAAGAATGTAAATATTCCATTTACCTCACTTTGTTTGTCCATTTTGAGAATTTTAATTAATTAAGGGGACTCTGTCATCACAAATTTCACACTTTATTTTTCATAATTTACCCCTACCAATGTTTCCAAATTGCTTTTAAACACTTCAATAGAAATGAGAAGGACCAAAGAGGAAAATAAACAAATTTATTACTTTGACTTTTGAAATGAACTAAACATTGTGGGACAACAAAAAGGGAAATATTAGAAGAACAAAGTGGAACAAAGAGGGTAGATTCTATTTTGTTTATTATCTTAATAAGAAACAAATCAAAGATGTAAAAAAAAAAAAAATCAAGATAAGCACAAGAGAAAAGTGAAAAAATAAAATAAAAGCATCAAAAAAATTTGATTTTTAGGCTAAAAAGGTGTTTGGAAATACATTTTCGTATATAACATTCTATATGCCTATTAGGATGCATAAATGCATGGGAAAATGATAGCTAATGACGTGCTTTGATAATTAATATATGTCAAAGACATTTTCAGTATTAATAAATGTTCTCAGCATGTTTTTGGCGAATATTAATTATCAACGTCCTGAGCCGTTATTTTCCCTAAATGTGCATCATAATTCCCTAGCTTATGGTAATTAATTGTTGGGAAAATGACGGCTCAGGAAGTATTTTGATAATTAATACCCGTCAAAAACAAGCTAAGAATATTTGTTAATGCTGAAAATGTTTTTAGCAGGTATTAATTATCAAAACATGTCATTGGCCGTCATTTTCCCTTAATTGTTGGGAAAATGACGGCCAATGACGTGTTTTGATAATTAACATCCGCTAAGAATATTTTCAGTATTAACAAATGTTCTTAGCTCGTTCTTATTGGGTATTAATTATTAAAACACATCCTGGGCTGTCATTTTCCCTGCCAATATTGGCCGTAAATTGCTACTCCCCCCTGACACACCCCCCTCCTCGGCCCCACCTCCATTTCCGGATTTACCCCTCTCTCTCTCCCTTTTTTTTCTTTTTTATTTTTTACAGTTTGCTTCTTCTTTTTTTTTTTTCCGGTTTGGTTTTTTTTTTTTCATTTTTTTTTCCGGTTTAAATTTTTCTTTTATCTTTAATAAAAGGTTCAAGTCTAATTCTAAGCTTTGTAAAGTAATTGAGAGAAAAAAAATGTTTCAATTGATCATGTTTATCCGACTGTCTTATTTTTCTTTTTTTGTCCTTTATAGATTAAAAAATATAGTTACGAAAATAAGTGTTTCAATTTTTAATCCGTTTGAACCAGTATAAAGATGTTATTTTTCTGATCATTTCATCCTAAATGGTCGTAATAAATTTTTGGTTTCAAGGCCTTTCAATGAACACCCTAAGAAAGTCTTGAAACTAAATAATGAGTTTTAGGGTGTTTGTTGAAAGACCTTAAACCAAAAAAATTCATTATGACCATTTAAAATAAAATAAAAAAAATGATCTTTGCTCTGATTTAACTGAATTGCAAATTAAAACACTTTAATTCTTGAATTATATTTTTAAATATACAAATGGTGTATTTATAGGAATTAAATAAATAAGATATAAGTAATTAATAAAAAAATAAATTAAAAAATAGGGGGGACCTAAGGGCTCTGCTGCCCCCATTGGCACTGTATTCCCTACGAAGCCCCTAAAACGTTTCCGTTTTAGTTAAAAAAAAATAGAAACCAGCCATTTGCAATCCTATGGAGTAAAAACGTGATTGAAACAACATACTATTGAATCAGTTAAGAGGATCTATGCTAAATAATGGTTAACAAATATATCAAAATTGTACTATAGTTAAAAAAAAGTAATCCTAAATATAACATTTGTATTCTAGATTAGTATGTCGTTTGGAAAATACATTTCGTAATTAGTTCCTGAACGCTAATTGAAATCTTAATGAATTTTTTGTTTTACGGTCTTTCAACGAGTATTCTAAGACTCGTTATTTAGTTTCAGGACTCTCTTAGGGTGTTCATTGAAACGCTTTGGAGCCAAAAATTTATTACGACCATTTAGGATGAAATGATCAAAAAAATAATATCTTTGCACTGGTTCAAACGGATTGAAAATTGAAACACTTTTTTGCATAACTATATTTTTTAATCTATAAAGGACAAAAAAAAGAAAAATAAAACAATCGGATAAACATGATCAATTGAAACACTTTTTTTTCTCTTAATTACTTTACAAAGCCTAGAATTAGATTTGAACCTATTATTAAAGAGAAAAAAAATCAAATTGGAAAGAAATAAAATGAAATAAAATGAAAAAAAAAAGCCCAAACCGGAAAGAAAAGAAAAAAAAGAAAAAAGAAAAAACAAACTGTAAAGAAAGAAAAGGGAGAGAGAGAGAGAGAGAGAGAGAGGGGTGGGGCGGGGGTATTCCCGGAAATGGAGGTGGGACCGGGGAGGGGGGGTGTGTCAGGGGGGGGGAGTAGCAGGTCTCTACTTGGCCCATTGGGCCATACGGGCCCTCATGGCGTTCTCTACCAGACGCACTTCGTCGTCTTCATCCTTAAACGCTTAAACCCTAAACCCTCACTTTCTTCTCCAATTCCACTGTTTCAGACTGCAAGAAAGAGCACATACAACATTTACATACATACAGCTGCATAGCTTTATATATATATATATATATATATATATAGAGAGAGAGAGAGAGAGAGAGAGAGAGAGAGAGAGAGAGAGAGAGAGAGGTGAAGAAGATGAGTCTAGTGGCAGGCTCGTACGAGCGATTCATCTGGGGATTCAAACTCAAAACCCTAAAAAACCACCACTCCCAACAAAAACCCCTAACCCTAACCCCTCTCTTCACCTTCCCCTCCCACACCGCCCCCGTCAAGTCCGTCGCCGTCTCCGGATCCGCCGCGGCCTCCGGCGGCGCCGACGACACGATCAAGCTCTACGACCTCTCCACCTCCGCCGAGATCGGCTCCTTCACCGACCACTCCGCCTCCGTCACCGCACTCTCCTTCTTCACCCCACCCTCCCTATCCTTCCCTCGCAACCTCATCTCCGCCTCCGACGACGGCCACGTCTGCATCTACGACGCCGACCCTTTTATCCACTTGAAAACTATCAAAGCCCACAAGAAAGGAGTTAACGACCTCTCGATACACCCCTCGGGGAAGCTGGCGCTGACGGTGGGGAGAGACTCGTGCTTGGGGATGTTGAATTTGGTGAGAGGGAGGCGGAGCTTTTACTGTAGGTTGGATAAGGAAGCGAGCATTGTGGAGTTTGGGTTGGGTGGGGATAAGTTCTTTATGGTTATGGATGAGAAGGTTTCGGTGCATGAGGCCGAGGACGCGCGGTTGGTTCTCGAAATGGGTTGTGGGAAGAGGGTTCTATGCGCGGCTCCTGGCACTGTGAGTCTTTTCTTGTTTAATTATGAGTACCTCATACAAAATCTATTGTAGAATAGAAATGTGTTTTGACTTCTGATTATGTATATCTGGAATTCGGAATTCGTAATTCCTGAATTTACCTTGATGAGAACATTGAGAAGTTCTTAAACAGGAAATTGAGTTTTTTTTTATCCTTTCAGTGAATGCCTGTAGTTTAATTTATGCTCCATTTATTTTGAGTCACCCTGTAAATGCAATGCGGAATATATTCTGTAACTCATACCTAGCTTGTTGTAAATGAGGAAGGTTTGAATGAGAACTGGCTTATTTTGTTCGTGACAGGTCTGTGAATCAGATGTTAAGAATCTTAAGATGCAAAAGATTTGAGTTGTAATTTTGGCAGAGGGTTGTAGCCACTGAAAGTAGATCACGCAGCTAACCTGAACCCAAGAAAATATACTAGTGTAATATGTGGGCTTAGTAAAAGTTTCTACAATTAGCTATGCCAAGTGGTCGTTATGATGACTTGATTACATAACACCCATAGTTCAATTCACAGAACAAGATCCTTTTGGATCATTAACAGGATGAATGGGATTGGCCTGAATCTGACCTCTAGTCAAATGGAAGACTCCTGTTGCTGACTTTAACTGAAATATTTTTAGTCTGGAGTCTTTGGACCCTGACAAGAATTTTTCAAACGTCCACTGATGTTGCTCAGCCCTGTTAATGTGCCTATTGTAGTTTCCAGTCAGATTGAACCCAAAATCCCCCACTCTTATCCTTTGTTGGGGCTCGATAAAATTTTCAGCATGCCAACTATTTGAACAATTAGTAGGTAAGCGGATAGGGTTTACCAGGTACCATGACAGTTTAATCAAATATCTCATTTGTTCTTCCTGTCATTGTGAGAGCCCATTTTTCTGCTAGATTAGAATGGGGTACACAACACACAACATGAAGTTTGTGAACAGAGGAGATTAATTCTTATCCCAAGCTGACTTCAGTACTAGGAGTCAAAACTCTTCTTTTTTTGGCGTATGTTTCGTACTTGATTCTGTGTTTGCTAAAAATGAATTTTGATCTTGACAGAATGGACTTCTTTTTACTGGTGGCGAGGATCGGGCTATCAAGGCATGGGACACAACCAGTGGGAAGGTTGCTTATTCTATTGAAGATGCACATTCAGCCCGTGTTAAAGGCATTGTTGTGCTTACAGGCAGTAATGCTGATTGTGGCGATGCTGATCCATATATAGTGGCATCTGCATCATCAGATGGTGTCATACGTGTCTGGGATGTTCGCATGGCCAACAAGGAGAACCCGATACCCTTGGCTGAGGCTTGTACGAAATCAAGACTAACTTGTCTTGCTGGGTCATCTCTGAAATGTATGTTGTATTCTTGTGCAATGATCTCTTAGTTTTATCTCATCATATTCTTCATCAGAATTTGTTCATATCCACTATCCAGTATAAGAAAAACCAGGAAGAAATATTAATGATATTTGTCACGCTATAATTGTTTTGATGGTCATAATGACAAAGGTTATTTTTCTATCTATAGTTCACACCCTATGTATTGTTTCGTTTGTGTTGATGCGTCTGCGGTTGGCTGAAAACTTAAAATAATACTAGGTTACTGGTAATGGACGTCATTGAACAAAGTCCTGCTGCCTCTGCTACTTTTTTGTTTTTAATTTTATTTTATCGCTGCTTCTTGCTACTTGGATCATAGAGTTCTACTATTTGGACGACAGCGGTTGTCACAACTCATGAGGCTAATTGTTACAGTTGGCTTTTTGTTTTTGTTTGTATGTTGCAAAGGTGGTCAGTGTTAAAATAGAAGTGTTGGACTTAGTTACTGGCATTGACCTTCCTTTTCCTTTGCATGTTAGTGTTTTGTTTGTATACATTTTTGTCACCATTTTTCTTTACCTTCTTTTTACCAGCTGTTAGGCAGCCAAAACTCCGGGCCAGTGCTATCGACAAAGAGCAGGATGCTGGAGCTGAAGATTCGTAGATCCATCAATAGTAATGTGGAAAGAGGCATAAATATTTTCAAGGCACTCCATTTGGTCTGTAATCTGACTGACCTGGTCTTGCTATTGAAATGCTTGGGTCATCCTGAGTCCTGATCCATCCGATTTTGGCATTCAAGATTTCTATTATCTGTGTCGTCAGGAGATAGATGTATCATTAATTTTGTCATTGTAGTATTTATTTATCCAACTTGAGGAGTCCGTTTCGCCCCATAATTTTGTGCAGGCTTGTGATTTTCATACGGTATACATTCCTATTTTGTGTAGGCTGGTGATTTTCACAATCTCCTATCTTGTGTAATGAAGAAATTTTTTGGCAAGTAGTCGTCTTGCTTATCATGGATTTATAGTTATTGCTCATCGTATAATCAAATCATAAATTTCTACTTGCATCCAAATTGTGTTTGGTTTAGTTTCCGAATTTTTGCTACATTTACACTAGCATTTAATTTACTGGGATAAAAAAACACTTCTATGTGCACTGGCTAGCAGCTAGCTTGCTTTTTTCACCACTTCATTAGTTTATAGTTCTCGTTACAGTTTCTCTTTTGATCTGGTTCTCTATGGGTTCAGTTGCCAGGAAAGTACAGAAAAGGATGGGAAAATCAATTTTCCCATAACTTTCCTAGTGTTCAGTTGGCAGAAAAATTCTATGACTTACCAATTTAAGTTTTCCTGCAGGAATTACTTTCCTGCAAAAGTGATCCTGCAAAAAACACAAAATTTTGTGTCGCAGGAAAAGAAAAATGAGTGAACACTCACAAAATTTTCTTGAAAGTTTCTTTTTCTTGACAAATGAACAATTAAACCTTAATTTTTCTTGCAAAATTCTTTTGTCAAATAAACATTCACAGGAAAATATTTTTCTTTTTCTTTTACTTCACCTCACTTCACTTTTTCTGGGAACCAATTTCCCACACAACTTTCTCGACAACTGAACGGAGCCTATATTGTTTGCTTTACTTGTATCGTTGGGACATGCGTGATTGATAGTCCCACATTGAATGAGAAGATTAAAGAGATGACAGTCCCATGTAGAATGAGAAGGAAAAAGAGAAGGCTATTGTGGAGGAATTTTGTGCTATAGCTAGGGAGATGTACTTCTCAAACGCATTCTTGGCAAAGATGTGCACTCTATGCGGAGCCAATGGAGTTGCTGTCTATGCTAAATTTAAAAGCCACATTACTTAAAATCTTCAACCTGATTTAATCTCATACAAGTATGACATTATTCAGACTTTATTTTTTTTTATCAAACATTATTCAGCCTAGATCACTCACTTTCTTTAGGAGAGTCTTTTTTATGGAGGAGAATTGAACTATGCATTCCATTGAGTATGGCAGCAGATCCTTCATTGGAGAACCCTCATTAACAACTCATTCAATGGGATAGTGCCCATTGTATGTTTAATTGACGATGAATGCATAACGAATAGATCGCAACAAAAATGAGAAAGGTCATTTTTTCTTACATTGTCTGAGTAAGGGGAAAATCACGTCCCCCTCCTTTTCCAGATCCAAATTATTCTCCTAACTACTCCGAAGACTAATTCAAACTGTTGAAAGCAATAATCCTCCTGTAATAGACTAAGGAAAGTGTTTGAGGTCGTGAACCGAACCTGTCTTCTTTTTGGTACAACTCCGTTGAAATTATCTTCACAAAGACAAGTAATGACAGCTCTGAAGGCCAATGAGACCCAGTGTGAAGAACCATGGAGGCATTTGGCAGATGTGAAATTGACAACTGACCCTAGAATGCAACTAAACCTCCTTTGGCTTTCTTCTTCATGCATAAAACTACACCTTGTTTCCTGCAAGTATACCTTCTGTAAAAGTGAAATTTGATGTTCTTATATTCTTGACTGTCCCTCAATCACTACTATAGCCTCCTCGTCCCTGACTAGCTACCTTCATCTTTCTTGCATTCAACAAAAACATACTTCCTTTCGAAGGCAGTTTCCCACCTAGGTGCAACTATATGAAGGCAACAGAGACCAAACTATCAAACAAATTTACATTCAGAAAATTCCTTTAGCAACACAATTTGGTTCCTCTTTGAACTCTTTTCTCTGTAATTAATTTCCAGCTCTAGATTCTCCAGAGTGGTATAGATATCATCGGAGTTCAGATGAGATCGATCCGCAACACGAAACTCATGTACCTTCCCATTTATTTCGAGCCAGCTGCACCCAGGAACTTTCTTCAACCCTCTATCCCTCAAAAAGACTCTCATCTTAGCGACTCCATCCCACTTTCCTGCCGCAGCATATATATTGGATAGCAAGATGTAGTTTCCTGCATTTTTTGGTTCCATGGCTATAAGCTTCTCAGCAGCCAACTCAGCAAGCTTGGGCTCATTGTGCATTTTACAAGCACTCAATAGTGGACCCCACACTCTTGAGTCCGGTTTGAAGGGCATGGTGTTTATAAGCTCTGAGGCTTCTTTCACATGTCCAGAGCGCCCCAAGAGATCTACCATAGAAGCATAGTGTTCCTGATTAGGTTGACAAAAATAGGTTTCGGTAATCTCTTTGAAACACTCTCTCCCTTCTTCTACAAAACCCGAATTAACACAAGATGTCAATAAACCTAGAAAGGTCACATGATCTGGTTTTACTTTGGACTGCTTCATTTGTCTGTACAGTTCACGACAGTGGAACCAATCTCCGTGCTTAGAATATGCACTGATCATAGAGTTCCACGTGATTATATCCTTGTTATCAACTTCCTTGACATCAAAAAGCTTTCTGGCCATTTCTATGCATCCACATTTGGCATAGCTAATGAGAAGTGCCGTATTTAATGATACAAATGAGTCTAAAGCACACTTAATGGAGTACCCATGAAGGTTTTTCACTTGTTCTAGAGCCCCTATATTCACACAAGCAGGCAATATATTGATTACTGTAACAGAGTCTACTCTAAATCCCTCCAATTTCATCTTCGTTAAGAGAGCCAAAGCATCGTGAAAACAATCATGGTTTATGTATCCTTTGATCATTGCACTCCACGAAACCACAGTCTTGTTTGTCACCAAATCAAAAAGTCTTCGAGCAGTTTCTGAGCTATTGCAATCACAATACATGCCAATAAGAGAATTATGTACGGATACCTGATAATCCGAACCATTCCTGATCACATGAGCATGCATTTGTTGTCCCCACCTGAGTGATTTCAATTCTCCTATTGATGAAATAGCCGGAATTGCAGTACATAGATCAGCTCTAACCCCTGATCTCACCATTCCCATTAGAAGTTGCAAGGCCTCCATTTGGAGCCCATTACGCGAATACCCAGAAATCATTACGTTCCACACAAAACAGTCCCTTTCAGGCATTTTATCAAACACTAATCTCGCATCTTGTATACCACCCAACTTTGAATACATGGTCAACAATGCAGTACTCACGGCGATATCTTTCCATAAACTGCTCACTAGTACCAAACAGTGAGCACATCTCCCCGCTTTCAACGAGTTCAAATCAATACTTGACCTCAACATGCAAATTAGATCAACCGAATCAGGGTCAAATCTCCCCAATCTCATCCTATTCAATATCCGAAAACCCTGCTCATTATCATCATTCGAGTAATAGGCCAAATCACTGCCCACAAAATCATTGCAATCAAAACCCAATTTTAACAAATACCCACAAATCATTTTCCCCATTACATCATCCAACAGTTGAGAGCAAGAGCTCAGCACAAAAGGGTAAACACAGTCATCTGGGTGAATTGATTTCGAGACCATTTCTTGGAAAACCAAAAGGGTATTTTCATACTCACCAGACCTGTAGAGACATCTGAGAAAACTGGTGTACAAGGGCGTGTTTGGGTCGGAGACGGAGCGGAAGACTTGTTGGGAGGTACCGAGGTGGCCAAGATTGGCGTAGGCGTCAATGAGTGTGGAAGAGAGTGATGGGTTTTGGTGGAGGCCGTGGAAGATGAACCGGGCATGGATTTGCTGGAGATGGAGCGGGTGTTTGCAGAGGTGTAAGAGAGAAGAGAGGGGATTGGATGGGTGTGGTTTGGTGGTGTAGGGTTTGGGTTTTGGAGGGAAGAAGGGGGTGAGGAGAAGTCTTAACCGTTGAATGTGAAGCGGCATGTTAGGTTGGGGTTGAACCCATTTGGCGTTTTTGTGAGGTTCGGGGGTTGCTTTGGGGAGTCTCACAGCCCCTTTGATGGAGGGTGAGAAAAGAAAAGGAAAGAAAAGAAAGGAGTTTGTTCTTCTTTATTTATTGCTAAGAAAAGAGAAGAAAGGGTGTGATTTCTCACCATGTCATTCAAATAATAATAAGAAAACAAATTCTCACATGTGATTGGTCTCTTTTCGGTAAATTGAAACTCTCTCTCTTTTCTCTGGCAAACATGGTACTCTTTCTCATCTCCAGTGATGTACAACCACTCGTCCGATGACGATCTGACGAGGGAGTGAACCACACGTTTCCCTTTCTTACGAAATCTTGCCACTTTTGGGGAGAAACGGAACTGGATTTGGGAGGGGTTTTGGTCTCCCTTTGTCTCTCACCATCACTCCCCTTATCTCCTTCCTTCCAAATGAGAGAGATTGAACTCTCTCCGGTCTCTTTTTTTCTAGCGCGTACGTTCGCGTACCAAACGGGCTGTGAGAGTCGGACCCAAGAAAGAGAAATGGTTTTATTTGGCCATACCCGTTTGGGCTGGGCATTGGACCCAGTGTTAGTTTCGTTTAAGCCCAGTTCTAAAACACCTTTTTAAAAAATAAATACTTATTTCATATTTTTAAACTAAAAAATAATTTAAATAAAAATAATTTTTTAATTTTTTTTTCACCCTATAAAAGATTAGGATAAAATTTATTAAATAAAATCCATATTACTAGAAAAATTATTTGTATAAATATATTATTTTTAAGCTTAAAAAGTATCTTTTTAAAAAATAAAATACGCAGTTAAAATGGTTTCCAAACTATTCCTTGTCATGCACCTTTACGCAGAGATTAGCATCGCATCCCCCGTAGGTATATATACCCGTGCGCCCCGTTTACCAACGCAGCATTTCCGTTAACCGCCGTAGACGCATCCGACACCGTGCCCTCTCTCTCTCTCTGGCAGGAATATATACTTGCACCACCGATACATACACATTTCGTGTTCTTTCCCACCCACGGAAGCAATTACTCACCGCGATTCTCTCTCTCTTCCCCTCCAAAGGTAACACTCCAGTTTGTTTTCATTTTCTTTTTCTTTTTGCTGAATTTAGTTCATTTTCTTTGTTTTCCTTCTGTGTTTGTGGGCAAATTATTGGTAGGAAGCAGGCCCGGCCCTCCTACCAGGAAGCCGACTTAATTCTGGATTAGGAGGGGCTGTCTGTGTCAATTAAGGCAGTGTTTGGTGAGCTGGAATTATTGAAACGAAACTATGATTCTTTGGCCTCGTCCAATGGGAATGTAACCTAGGCAATTGTTTTCAACCACCTTGCAATTAGGTGAGCATTACACTCATTCTGTTTGGCTAAAACCATAGGATCCATTGTTTTTTCTTGATAATTCAGATGTCCGGCAAGCTTTCGCGCACCTCGACGACTCTTAGAGACCAATCCTACCGGCCACTTACGGGGGTCCCAATTAAAGTAAGAGCAAAGCTCTATAAAAACTGGCCCAGAGGAGTTGATAACACCCAAGAAGTTTCGAATATGAGACCCTAAGTTCCAAGCCTTGACCGCTAGGCTAAAATCTTGGGGTTCATAGGATCCACTGTTGTAAGTGAGACCACCCTATCATTGTAGTTTCGAAAAAATTGGATTCATAGTGTAGGCATTTGCCTAAATTAGTGAACGACGCTTCGATTTGTACTGTATATTTTGTCAGTTTTTTTTAGTTAGCCAAACGTCAGAAAGAGCATTTTCTAAGGAACTGACAAATTCAATTTGTTTTTAGAATCATTTCTCTCAACCAAACACTGCCTAAGGGTTTGCTTCTGATGCAGGTTGTTGGGGGATTGGAGTTGTTACTGAAGGATTCGTTGTGGGGTGGCTTTGGTTGAGCTGAATTTTTTTTATTTAGATGGATGAGGATGGAGGTAGTTTCTCAGCTGTTGGCGTACAAGCACAATCAATCTTGCCTCGTCGATCAAATGGTGAAGTCTTCTTGCTTTTTAACTACTGTGTTTAATCTCTCGCTTCGTTCTTTTTCTTTGCTGTAGACAAATTTTGAGCAGTTTGTTTTTGAGTTTGGTGAATATTATGTTACCTGTATTACGTGGGAAGAAGATCAATTAACCCTTTGACGTATGTAAATGCACTGATATGTTGCTAATTATATACCTGTGAGGCTGTGATGCAATAGATTCTACTGCATTAATTTGAATTGGTATTGAAGACTTCACACAAATTTTGGTGTTCATGAGAAGTCGATGGGTTGGCCCAAAAGACAATGGAAATTTGTATCTTGCACACACGCAGAAAAAAATAACTGAGTGGGGAGAAAATAAGTAGTTCGGGCCTTAAGGAGGAAGCCTTAAACTAAGAGAGCCTATTGTATTTTTAGGAGATTATGACTATCACTTGCATATTGAATTACACAAGCAAATGGATCATGGTTTTACTTTGCACCGGCTCGACATTGAATCGGCCTCTTCTATCCTGCTTTGACTCAGAAATGGGGTGATATCATTGAAAATGTCTGGATTATATTTGCTATCACAAGTGACGCACAACTAGGTGGAGGGTGGTCAAATCATCTTTTTTGAACAGTAGTTTATGTAGCCTGTGTTTCTTTTGCAGCTATATATCATTTCACCCAACAAAGTCTCCCCGCTTGTAAACCTGTCCTTACTCCAGCATGGGTGAGTGCATGAACTCAAAAATATATTTCTGCACCCATTACATTATTAAATTGGAGTACTCATAATTATTAATGGACTGTTTGATGTTAACTTCACCCCTTCCAGGTCATTACAACATTTTTTTTGATCGGTGTCCTTTGTATTCCTGTTGGGCTTCTTTCTCTTCACGCTTCAAAAAGTGTAAGCATTCTCTCTTCTTGTTTGTTATTATGTTCACTTTTATTGAGATGCATTCAGCTTTTGTTTTCATTCTAATTACACAGCTCCTGCTTTAAAGCTGGCTTAACAATTATAAAGCATTTTATTTGCAGGTTGTGGAAATCATGGACAGATATGATATCGATTGTATACCACCACCATTTAAGAGTAATAAGGTAGCATATATCAAAGATAGCTCAGTTACAAAAAATTGTTCTCGGTTCTTGAAGGTGATAGTCCATCTTGGTTTGAGAGCGTTATTCTTTTTCCATTTTCTCACTTTTTATTTTTTAAGAAGAATACCTCGTTGGATGTTTGTCTCAGATTACATATCTCACCTTTCTCTTATGTTCCTATGGTGGACCTGATATATATACCCATGTTATATGTTTTGCACTTGGCCCCATTCCACTAAACCTTCTTAAAAATTAAGTACTTATTTTCAATTTTCAAGCTTAAAAATAATGTGCTTTCGAAAATAATTTTTCAAATTTTTATTGCATATTTTTAGATTTCAGTAAGCCCATTAGTTTTAAGCTTGAAAATTGCAAAAAAAGTACTTATTTGAAAATAAGTACTTTTTTGAGAATGGTAGAATTTCTACTCTTCTCTTTCCGAAAGCATAGATTTGTTTTTGTTATTATATTGTAAGAGTGAGAGCAAGAAAAACTGTTTTGCCCCTTTACACCATTGCACTGATGATAAGGTATAGTTTCAAACTACCTCACAGTTTTCAGATTGATGGATGTAGGGGGACCTTCATTTGTTAGAGCCTTTTTGGATTGGGAGTTGGATTCACTTGTCCAGTTTGGGGGGCAGCTCATAGTGTGAGGATTAATGGGGATGAGACCAACGAGGTCAAACGGAAAGGCAAATTGCTAAGGTTCACACTATACTGTTGTAGCAGTCTAGTCCTCTTTATGTGTGGAAGGGGAAACCTTGCTTTTTCGGAAGCCTATTTGGAAGTCGGGAAGTCCATACCTGGTAGTAGCTTTTATTTGTTTGATGGCCTTTTTGTATGCCATTCGAACTGCATAACCTGAGAATAAGGTTTCCTGTTGACTGCCGATATAAATAAAAAAAAAGGTTTCCAGTTGACTATCGGTGTTGTACATGCAAGCAAGAGGAGTCATCATCGGATCCTTTATTTCTGCACTATGATTTACCTAGAGAATTGAGGAGCTCAGGAGCCAACTGGTTTCCTACTATTTTTGGTCCAAGGGTAATGCCAGCCTCACTTTTTCACCTATTGAATGTGGGGAATCTGTGTCATGTGAAGAAGGCAAAGAAGCCCTGGAGGTAGGGGTGACAGCCATCCCCACGTTTCAAAGGAACAGTGTTATTATTGTATCATTGGTTCATAACATTTTAAATAATGCAGATTCAGGCCCCTGAAATTTAACTGTTTGTTACAAACTTCTTTGTTCTATAAATGTTCACCCCTGTATTTGACCCTGCTTCGTTCCTTGGCTGGAGGGTCTCCCTTTTCTTTAATCTGGAGTCTTTGGAGAGAGAATGTGGAGGGTTGTGGAAGATCTACAAATGATTACCCTTATACGTAATTGACTAAGCTTTGTTCTATCCATTTTTGGTTGAAGGAGTAATGTTGACGAAACTGGAATTCGATGAAATATCACAATTTTTTCTAGCTTAGAAATTTCTAATTATTCTGGATGAGTGGTTTTACAAGAATATTCTTTATTCTTTACTTTTTATTTGCATATCGGACTGATCTTTAAATGGGCTGCCTTGATAAATAGGCCATATGCAATAGTTTCTTCCAGTCTTGATTGTTGGAGCATTGACTTATTTGATTTGGATTGTTTTACCACTTCTCCTATTTGTCTTTTCTTTCTCTTGTTCTTCCACTTCTCTCTCTTCTTGTTCTCTCTTTATTCTATCTCTTCTCATTCTTTCTTTCAGTTTCTCCATCTAGGAGTTTTGTGAATCTTCCGTTTTGTTTGTTAGATTTAATAGAAGTTGCATTTTGGGGAAGAACTAAAATCTTGTTTTATCATATGTATGTTTTAGTCCCTAATCATACAAGGCAATGCTCCTTTTAATGGTTATGTACTTACTTTCAAGAACAAAAAAAAAAAAGATGGCATAGTAATGGAGTGAGTGTTAACTAAATGTTCCCAACTTAATTTGTTTGTCAATAACTTCATTGGACAAACGAGTTTGATACGTGTCTATTAATGTCACGGCGTGTACAATCTTCCTTTAGAAAACCACGATAAATTTCATGTTAGCGGCTGATAGATGCTTAGTAGACTCATTGGTGGGAGCCTCCTTGTGAGTATGTCAATCACTAAGATGGAACAGGGTTATTTTTTCTTCCTTTTTTTTTTTTGTTTTTTGCTAAGAAGAAGGTGCTAAGACATTGGAGACTTTGGTAGAGGTGTTCATCTTATTATTGCTGTTAGTGTCGATGTCTTGTGGTGAGTCTGGTGACATGGGAACCAACCCTGGGTTAACTAGGGTATCCCTTGGGTGGAACTTGCATTATCTGATTTTACATGCATCACTTATTGATCTTCCTCATAACTGTTAGTTGTCTGGTTTTGCCATATGCATTTGGCTTAAGTTCGATCTTTGCTTCTCATTGTGTGTATGATTGAGGGGCTGTGAGACCCCCGAACGGGGAGGAGGAGAGAACCCAAGGCAATCTTGAGAGAGAGAGAGAGGCAGTAGTAGATGAGACCAAGGGACCCGGATCACTGGTTAGGGGTGAGTGAGATGGGTATGAATAACAACTATGGTAGCCCTAGTGTCCTTATATATAGTGGAGGGATTTCCCTGAAGGGAGTTCGGCTGAAGGACACATGGAGGATTCCGGATGGCTGCCCAGTTGAGGGTCAGCAACTATGCTCTGAAGGGCCAAGCCAATGACAACAAAGCGTCGTGGATAAAAAGGTTGTAGGGCTGAGGTCAGCTGGCAAGGGGGGTATGTGTAGGGTTATTAGTGTTTAGCCAGAAAGGGGTTTATAGCCATGTGAGGTCTATGCCCTAGGCTTGAGGATCTAGTATTAGAAGTCAGTCATACGTGGGGCTTCATATCATTCGACCTCAGGGGTCGCCTGAGTGTCAGGTGGTAAGTGAGATTTGGTATTTCAATCTAAGGTTTCAGAGGGGCAGCCTGAGGTTTCAGAGGGTTGGTGTGATACGGATCCCAATAAAGTCAAGCCCTTGGTCAGCAAGTCTTCCTCTCTTTCTAAGACTGGCCTAGACCTTCAGACGATCCATTGAATTCAAGCCTCCATTCCATGTTCCTCCTTCTGTCCCAAGTCACTTGGGCCCTGCCTTCAGCCCAAGCATAAGCCATTGTCCTCAGGAGTAGGCTGTCCTTCAGCCGAGCCTTTGGGCCATCCTTTGACTGTGACGACCTTCGCTCCTGAGATCTACTTCAGCCATGATGGACTTTGGTCCTAAAGTCGTCCCTTCTCCTTCGGTCCTTGGTGCTTAGGTCAAGTACCCACACTCATATACTGCATCACTCTTGAACCTGTTTTTGCATTGGCATTGACAACTTGATTTGCAGGTTCCCAAACACATGAAGGCCCCGATTTTCATCTACTATCAGCTGGATAACTACTACCAGAACCACCGCCGGTGAGTTCTTTCTTCACTTACCTAGTAAACTGACAATTCTATACCAACAAAACTATGTATTAAATGCATCTATTACGCGAGCTCTTTTCCATGATTCCAGTCTATAGGAGGTATATGGTCCATTAAAGTTGATTAATTGGTAGCAAATTTTCCACACTATGCTATTTAATTTAAGTTTACCCTTCCGCCCTGCATTTCTATTAGAATGATCCCATTTCTACAGTTAGCTGTACCAGAGTACATTGTTCATGACCCCATTTCTACAGTTAGCTGTACCAGAGTACATTGTTCATGACCAAACAACTTGGTGTATTATATCTCTCAACTAATCCTCAGTTGGTATTACTCCTGTCATTTCCAAAGGGTTTAGTTTGATTCTTTCCTTTCTGATATATGACGTCTAGTAAAGCATATTGGCCTTACAATGCTCTTTGAAATTGTTCTTTTGAATTTTGTTGATGTACAACTATCATGTAATGTGCTGTATCCCTCCAATTACGCCAACCTACTTTGATTTTATGGATTACGTTGTCTCCAACATCTCCATCCTTTTATTAATTGACTCCTACATCTATATTAAGCCATAACAAGACAAATTGGTAAGGATTCAGATTTGACCCTCTGTAATTCTACGATAATTGTAAATTCACTTGTTTCTCCATTTGGGAATCTAATTGTCTCAACATAATTCTTTGCTTACATATTTAGATACAGTTTTCATTGCTTCTCTAGTCATAACATAATTGACATCCTTGATGATAATTGGACTTCTAGCATTCATCTCTGGTAACTGTAATGGGATCTTTTGCAATAATCCATTGTTAAATGTTACAATCATGGAGCTTTTGTCTTGTCACTGGATTTCACCAGCAATTTTCATTCTTGATTTTGTTTGGATTCAGAAAACAGCTAAGCTTGTATATTCAAAATTATGATTCAGCTTTGTGCTTTGTGCTTTTATTCCAGGTATGTCAAAAGCAGAAGTGATAAGCAGCTTTTGTACGGATTGAAGTACAATGCCACGAGTTACTGTAAACCTGAAGATTCCAACAATGGTCTCCCAATTGTCCCTTGTGGTTTAATCGCATGGAGTTTGTTTAATGACACTTATAGCTTTTCTCGTGGGACATCGGCATTGAAGGTCAACAGGAAGAATATTTCCTGGAAGAGTGACCGGGATCACAAATTTGGAAAGGAAGTCTATCCCTTCAATTTCCAGAATGGAAGCTTGATTGGTGGTGGAAACCTGGATCCAAATATTCCCGTAAGTATTTACAGCACATTGGATGGAATGTTCTTTCCAAGTGATTCTATCTTCAAAGCGTTATGTGAATAGATTATTGAGTACATGCAGTACCTTATTCGTGAAACCATTCTTGCAGTAACTCATGATAGACTGTTGTCATATTTAAAGTGCTAATTCAATCAGACTTGTATTCTGTCTTCATTGATTATGAGTATTTAGTTCATTTCAGATCTGACGAATTGCGATTTTCGTGCTTAAGGAATGAAATATACAAACCATGGACAACTCCAAGATACGTAGCGATTTTCGTGCTTAAGGAATCAAAACAACAGTAATGTCGCAGCTGGAGTGAATAGTTTTAAATAGCGGTAGCGGACTGTATATAACGGCACAGGTGTAGAGGTAGCGGGAGTATCGAATGATACGTAGTAGTAATTGGGTGTAGCGGTCATGAACTTTTTAAACTAGTTTTTGGCGCCAAAGCACCCGTAGCGGCCATATTGATCGTTTAGCTGGCAAAAAAAATCAGATACAAAGCGATATGTAGTGGGAACCGGCCGATACAGGTGTGAATTTTGGGCAGAATCGGTATAGCAGGGTGTAGCAATACTGGAGGCCGGAAAACCGCTACGTAGCGGCCTATGAAGCACGGGTACTTATAAAACCCCAACGTACTCATACCCATAACGTACTGGGTTTCGGTACTTTGTGTGGTACTTCTAAATCTATACATGGTACATGAAACTCATACCGAAACTTTTCTCCTCGACTTTTGCCAAACACCTGAAGTACCACAATATATATCAAGCCGTACCCAACACAAAGATGAAACTAAGTTGATAAGACTTTCTTTTTCTATGCTTGGTCTGATTGTACAATAATGATTTTTGGTCTAAAGGTTCTTTAGTATAATGGTATTAAACTCTGATTTGTACCTTAAGTTTGGTATTAAACTACTATTTGAAGTTACATTCCGAGTTGCCCAAGTCATTTAGCAATTTCCTTTAGTTGAAGTGTAATTATTACGTGTAGTACATTGCTCTTAAGTTATAATAATACATTTGTTATTGACATACCCCAGCTGTACCCGTACCCTGCATTTTTTAGGTTTTGCCGTATCGACGTATGCATATCATACCCATACCCGTGCTCGTACCTGTGCATGTGCTTCTTAGGTAGCGGCCGATATGTAGTGTATCATGCGGTTTTTAAATATATGAGCTAGACTGAAGATTGATGGCCTAGTCTTTTTTCTGTTTGCTCGTGTTTCGAAGATCATAGAAAATAAAATTCCTTGTGTCTCACTTCCTGCTTCTGGAGGAGGCAAGCATGGTGCTCATCTCCACAGTTTCTTGGCCAAATCATGAGTGCTAACAGTTCTTCTGTCATTTTCCTTTTTTTGGTTGGTTTTGTGATGCTTCATGTCAACCAGCTAAGTGACCAAGAGGATCTGATTGTATGGATGCGTACTGCTGCACTCCCTAGCTTCCGGAAGTTATATGGAAGAATTGAAGAGGATTTGGATGCGGATGATGTTGTAGTAGTGGACGTTTTGAATAACTACAATACTTACAGTTTTGGCGGGAAGAAAAAGATTGTTCTATCAACATCGAGCTGGTTGGGAGGAAAGAATGACTTCCTTGGGATGGCCTATCTTTCTATCGGTTCTTCCTCTATATTGATCTCCCTGGTCTTCCTGGTGCTTCATGTGAAAAATCCAAGGTAAATATTTCGAGCATGCGCCAGACGGCCAGTTAATATCCTTGCTTGTTCATTTTGATTTGGCGGAAATTCTGAATAGCACGAATCTTTTAAGTGGTGCTAAATGTTGTCAGTAGATTTTTAGTCTTGAGCTTGAGCTTTTTCCTTCTCTTTATACGAAGAGCTAGTTTTACCAGCAGCTATACTACTTTTTTTTTTCTTCTCTCGACATTACAAAGATGTTTCCTCTCTGAATTTTATAGACTCGGTATTTTGTTTTATTATTTCTATCTCGATGGGTTGGCCAGTAATGGTGCGAGGCAGCTGTAAATAGGTGAGCAAAACGTACATTGGGGAGGAAGGTCATTCCTTTCCAGTTTAGAAGTTGGCAGAAGAGGAGTGGAACTAGTGGGAGTACATTATTATCATTATGTAATCTTGTTCAACATCAAAATCTCATCAAAATGTTTGCCCTTATACTTATGTTGCGTATTCTGGCTTCAGTAGTTGGTACACAGTGGTAAAGACATGTTTTAATCTTCACCTGAAAAGAAAAAGAAATGAGAGAGTGAAAGATAGAGAGAAAACGATTCATTGGATTTAACCATTAACATCCAAGGCTTTGAATATAGTCAAGCAGAGAAAGCGTATCAGTCGCCATATCCAAGTGATTGCGCAGTTAGAGCTTATTGAGTTGAGTTTGTTGTGTTCCCAGAAAAGATGATATTTTAGGTTGCTCTCTTTCTGATCAGCGTATAATTGAGTTGCATAAACCTGCTTTTCTACAAATGTTTGACACCTCTGTACTTGTATTTAGTACCAGCTGGCCTACCTAGCTGTGACAGCTTTATACCTAATTGATTCACTCACTTATTTTTTTTTTTTTATTTTAGGGTTTATTTATTTTTAATTTCTTGAATTTTTTTTCATTGCTTTCGTATGCAGGCCTTATGGTGACGCAAATTATTCATCTTGGAACTGGAAAGGCATTTCTAGCTGAAGGTGATGTTGTTTTACTTCAAAAGATTCATTTCATACCACACATGCGTCCAATAAAAAGCCTGATGTAAGCATGTAACTGTATATTTTCATAGGAAATGTCACGAAACTTTAATGTTAGTGTAATGTAAGTTCTAATTTGGCCAGGATGTTGCTTATGGTGGTTTTATAGATGGTTAGTTAATACAGTAGTATTCTTTCTTTCTTTTTTAGGAAAGTTATGTTAATGTTCTGTGTGAATATCATTCTTTGGTACGCCTAGAATATTGGCTTCTTGATCGATAGATTGCCTGAGACCTGCTACCATCAAAGCGAAGGTTTTGAATACTGTACACAGAAAGGTACCGTTTTTCTTATTAATATGGTACGTACCAATATTGGTTTTATTTCGGGTACCGTTTCAGATTTTGCGCGATGAATAATATATATAAATATGTATAGTTATATGTATGATTAAAAAGCTCAAAAAAATTCAATCAACGTGAAAATATGTAACCAAAAAAAATGTTAGTCATGATTTATGTAATATTTTAGGAAATAAAGCAATTTATGATTTCAAGTATATGAGTCTTAGTTGTGGAATTACCACCTAAAAAACGAAATAAAAAATAGTATGACTCATACCGTCCAGTATTTTCTAGTATGGCGGGTACCCGTCGGTATTGGAAACGGGATGAAAGTAGAGGGGTTGGGTACCGGTTCTAGCCAAATTCAGTACTGGCCAGTGCGGTACGGGATCAGAAGATTGATCAATACGTTAGTTGGTGATGAACCTTGTATAATGTATTCTCCAATTTACCGTGTAGTATTAATTTGTGATTTTCAAACTATTACTATGGTTTTCTCATTTTTCCTGGTTAATATGCCGTCAGATTAAAGAATCAAGAGCAACAATGAAGCGCATTACACAATAGATCAATCTATCCATAGATACAAATATTCTCAACAATCTCAATCTGAGATCAATTATTTGTCTGACTTATAACTCGCCAAAACTCGCCGATAATATAGTGGATCATATGCCCTAACTCGGTCATTAGGGCGTATGATCGATACTTCTTCATGTCACCACCAGACCACCATTTCCTGCAGCTCGCATCTCCTTGATCTCTCTTGCGGGTTTCTTGAAAAGGATCGGCACAACCTCGACTGGATATCTTAGATACGTATCCCACCTCCTTTGCCGTTTCTTCTTCTTCTTCGTATAGAGAGTCTCATCAATCGATATGTGCATACAATCATACACCCAAAAAGATAACCCTAAAATGAATTAGATATTTTAGGGGGGGGGGGGGCGGCCGTGTAGTGCTTGTGCTCCTTGAGATCTCTCTTCGAAAGACTTTACCTTCAATACATTGGATAGTAGGAGACAAGGGCTAGCTAATACTGCATATATATATATATATATATATATATATATATATATATATATATATGCAAGGTTTAAGAAGCCTATATACCCTTTTAAGCAATAACATATTTGTTGATCCATATGTAGGACACAATTGAAAGAACCACAGGGAGAAGATACAATGCCTTGTTTGGCACATTGTCAGCGAACCGGCTGGATTCTTCTTCGGCAATGGTCTCCAGTTTAGGAAAACTTGATGAAGGTTTTTGAGGAGAGATGAGAGGAGCTGGCGCAACCTCAACCCAATTCTGCATGTATGAGCTGATTTCCTTGGCCATAGCTATATATGTATGAGAGAATCCTTTTCTTTATTTCTCTCTTCAAATGGACTTCAAAACACAAAGAACACAGAGAGAGAGAGAGAGAGAGAGAGAGAGATGTGGGGGTTGAATATAGGGGATATTAATTAGAACCCTAAAAGAAGACAGAAAATGGTTTGGAGGAAAAAGGTGGAAATAAGGGCAAGCTTTATACGAAGTGCTGGGCTAGAAAGAAGCCGAATTCTTAGGGCCAAAAAGTGACGGCAACCGTGAGGCCAGGTGTGTGGCTTGTAAACTTTGGTGGAACAAACAAGTCAAAGCCTGATTAAAAAAAAAAAAAACAAGTCAAAGCTAGCTTGATTTTGCGAAATAAAATCAAATTCCTTGGACTCGACTAGGGCTTCGAATTAAAAATAGTTATATATACACATGTATTTTTGTTTTCTTGAAATAAAAGAGGGATATTTAATTTGTTTTCCAACTCTAGCTCTAAAATTAAGTGAATAGTTATAAATACATATCACAACTTAAATTGCAAGAATATTGTCTTCTCTTAAAAGACGCGCATAAGTTAAACGGTAATTGCATAATTCTAGGAATCTAGTGACTCCTTTGATTAAACACCCTCCATATATGTTGGGACTATAGTGAAAACATGCAAAAAAATAATAATAATTGTGGCAAAAATTTGAGTGCAACGTTTGAGTGAACCATGAAAAATATGTGTAGTGAGGAACAAGTGATGAAAAAAAATGAAGAAAGTCTAAAAAACATTAGAGCATCTGCATTGGACTTGGAAATTTCATTAGTATGTGGGCACACGCCCCTACAAATCTGATGTTTGTCGGGTGCACCCTTTTTGGAAAAGCGCGGCGAAATGCTCAATTCAGAGTTGCCACTTGGGTTTTTGTGGTATGCCACCTAAGGAACCGAACTTAAAACATTTTTGCTACGTTATTTGATTTTTGAAAATGCGTAGACTGGTCTGTCGTCATCTTGATATTTGAGGTTTGGGAGCCAGGTTACAAGGGGGGAAGGGTTTTAAGGCACCCCTATCGCCTAATCCAGAGATCGGTCTCCACTTAAGCATTTTATAAAACATTTGACTCTCTCTTTTTAATCGATTTTTAGCCAATTAGGGCGGGAAACAGTTAAAGGGGATTTAAAACTGTAACACGTTGGCAGAATGTGGCAAATGGTATGCTCACTTATCGAAACAATTAGTATAGGATGAAAACAGACTCCTGTGGGAGTTTTAAACAGACTAGAAGGCACTGTTCTGGAATGACGTACGCAAGAAGAAATCAGCATGCACTGATCAAGTTACTGCATGCTGACTAAACCTGCTTACGCCGCTATAGAACTCGTGCACGCTAGTAAGCTTAAACCCACAGTTCTTATTTTAGACCCTTTGGGCTCTGGAAATGATCAGTGTATACTGAGGACAAACTAAGCAAGTTATATAGCAGTTTATATACCGTTATAAGCAGTTAAAATGGGCGATAGAGCCATAAAATGACAAAAAATCCCATAAACAGTTTGGGGACAAAACAAAGGCCAAGGCCTAGTTACCATGCAAGAGCCAACCACTAGCCTAGGAAGGACCTGCATGCGCGGGTACACCATTGCAGCACGCAGATTGTAACCCTCTGGTCAATGCTTGGCTTTGCATTTTCTGGGTTCTGAGACATGATTAGAAAGACCCCAGAGATATTCCATAGCAGCAGATATAAGTATTGAAATACAGCTAACAGTTCTAGCAAAGGAAAAGCAGTAAATCTAGTTTTAACATGCTCCACAGTGATGAATATGGAAAGAAAGACATTAAACAACTAGACACCAATCCCCATGCCAATTCTGCACGTACTGCCAAAGATTGGCGTACACGTTCTTGGGACTAGCATGCGCTGGTTCTAGCCATAGCAGTTTTGAAACCTTGCCAGCTTTAAGGCCATGACTAGTATTGATTATCAGCCTTGACCTGCCAGCCTCCCTCAGGGATCAGATGAGATAGTGTTACCAAGATGTTATACCTTTGGTTTTTGAGTTTGGAAGGTGTTTGAGCTTTGAGTAATGGCTTGGATGATGGAGGGTGTATATTGTAGATGAGAATAGGTGTTGTATTTCTTGCTTACAAGGGAAAGACTACCAATGGCTTGGAGAGATAACTAGGTAACCTTTTAACTTGATGGCCTCTTTAAAACTTGGAACCTTGTAACGCTCTTGTATGAGATACGGGGGGGGGGGGGGGGGTGTCTGAGAGGGGGAGGGAACATCCCCCTGTCCGAAGTCTGTTCTTAGATGAATAAATAGAGTCTTGGGGTACCCTAAAATTTTTGTGATCATGAATGAATAAAGGTGATGGGACAAGATTTGACCGGTGTACGCAGGTATTTGACCTGTGTGCGTGGGTCCAAGCCTAGTCAATGGCCAAAATTGATTGATGATTTTCATGTGGCAAAAGGACCAGCGTATGCAGGTAGGGTTTGGTTTAGGCTTTTTGGTTGAGGTTTAAAGGGTTTTTTTTAAAGGGGTTTAACCGCTCAAAACTCAATCACACTAATATTTTCAGGGTGTTCTTGATTTGTTTCATTATTGGGGAATCAAATACCGTAAGTAAATTAGTCTGAAAAGTCCAAAATATGGTGTCTACATAGTATTTCTGGGCAAGGCTCATTTGAATGCAGTATTTATTGGACTTGATACTTGTAAGCATGAAAGTACAAAATTTTAGGCCAATTTTGTACTCCAATGGAGCTGCTAAACCAATAATTTGTGGTAAAAAAAACAACTCACAAACTGCGACAAAGGTCTTATCTGGGAGTCCTTTGCTTAAATTTTTAAAACATTATCTTCATTAGGTAAGGTGGCATTCCAGTTTTGCTTCTTAAAAAATAAGTACTTATTTGTAATTTTCAAGTTTAAATTATTATAAGCCTGTAACACATATGAATAGAGAATAACTAATTTACGAATCAGCTATATTGTAAACAAGAAGATTGCAGCACCCAATTATCTTTATACACCTCATCCCAAATTTACCCTACACATGTGAGACAAAAAAGAAACAAATGTTCTATGAACTGCAGTTCAAACTATTCTCCCAATTTTAACCATGATTATAGTAACTTTCAAGTGGCCCCTCTTAACTCTTTCCCAATCAAAGTTGAGATTATGCTCAACTAGTCCTACTTTTTTAGTTCATGAGTGGACAAATCCTTACCAAATAAGTACATGTCTTACTAGGTCCCATACAAAAAATTCCATGCCATGCACCTACCTTTCATGCGCCCATTTAATACTCTACTGCATTTAATACCCCCCCTCTCTTTCTCTCTCTCTCTCTCTCTCATCACCTATTTTTTGTCCCACCAATAATGTATCACCTATTACTAATATATTTGTTTGACCTTTAAATTTGTTTTTTTCTTATTAGATGTGTCACACCTGATCGTACGCTTTACTCCCACCTCTTTATATGCACCACATCTAAAATCACGCATATACATTGGAAAAAAAAAAGCATGTTGATAAATAAAATCTTTATTCTTTTGCCCACTCACGTTGATATATTTTTTTTATAAGACTCCACATTTAATTGTAAAATGAACATTACTTTTGTGGATTTTATTAATTGTTAATTTTAACACAATTAATTGTAAATTTCTACAGTAATTATATTAAGTTTAACACTATTTATTATTGAATAAACACTCCTAATTGTTAATTTTGGCTATTAATATTAATTTTAACACTGTTAGTTGTCAATTTTAACAATTAATCCAAAAAATCAATTCCCAATATTTAAATGAATAAAGCTAATTGTTAATTTTGACATTGTTAATTATAAATCTAGACTGTTAATTGTCAAATTTAACACAGTTCCTATTGAAATGGATATTGCTAATTGTTTATTTAGACTATTAATTATTAATTTTAGTACTGTTAGTTGAAAATTTAGACAAAATAAAAGACATTGAAATTGTTTTTCACAATTTTATATTAAATATTGGTCTTATTAATTAGATATCTACAAGTAGATTTCAAATATATAAATTTTTTAAAAAATAAATAGGTACAAAAAAAAGTTGTAAATATTACTCCCTCCATCCCAATTTTAGAGTCTAGTTGTGGGCTCCCCGACCGGCGGGCTCTAGAGTCACCACTTGAATTTTTGAGATGGATAATCCGAGAAACCGATGGTTTGATTTGAAAAGAAGGCTTTTGGCCTAGCGAAAACATTGTGACTTTGGGTTCGGGAGCCACGTTACGAATGGGGACTGTTTTATTGAAAAAGCATCCAATTTGCCTGTTAAAAATCGGTCTCTATACTTAACATTTTCAAAGGAGAAAAACTTTGAATATCATTTGGAAGACTAAACTCTTAGAAAATAAATAAGGGGCATGGGACATGGGATTGAATATATCACTTTGGTGTGCCTGTGGTGCTTACTGTACAGTAGATGACAAATGAATGATGTGAAAAAATGAAATGAAAGTACAATAACAGTCTGTCTCAATTACAAACAACACCGCACGATATACCAAGATACCACGCACGGTTTTCTAGTACACTACGCGGTGTACCTTCTCATTGACAACTAGGGTTGTAAATGAACCAAATCGAGCCGAACCCTATTAAGTTCGGCTCGGGTTCGTTAAGGTATGAGTTTGGCTCGAGTTCGATTCGAGCCTGAATAACTTGACTTGAGTTCAGCTCGTTAAAATTTTCAAGGCTCGGATTCAGCCCGGTTGGGTTCGTTAAGGTACTAGTCTTACTCGAGTTCGAGTTCGGCTCGGGTTCGATTCGAACTTGAATATCTTGGCTCGAGTTTGGCTCGTTAAACTCAAATGAGTCGAGCCGAGCCGAATCTAAGCTCGAATTGAGGTCGTCAAGACTTAGGTTTGGTTTGGCTCAGCTCATTAAACTCAAACGAACCCAAACTCTCTCATTGATTGTATAGAATTTGGGAGAAAAATAAGTATTGAATTATATATAAAACCTTAAAAAATTTTATATTTACAAATAGACCTCTATTGAATTATTAATTAAATTTAAGTATAGGTTCGTGAACCTAACCGAGCCGAATACCGTTAGACTCAGGTTCGGCTCATTTACGGAACGAGCCTAGAATTGAGGTTCAGGTTCAGTTCGTTTAGCAGACGAATCGAACTCAAACAAGCTCTTGCCGAACCAAGCCTCAAACAGTTTGCGAATAGCTCAGTTCATTTACAGCCGTGCTGACAACCCACTACTGTTACTCAGAACCTTGCACGGTGTACCTAACACATTGTACTTTGTTCCTCAAAACATCATACGGTGTAGCTTAAGGCATATTTCAGAATAGCTACGTATTTCAGGATAAAGCAAACTATTGATCCAAACAGCTTTCTTATTATTTTTATTGATTTTGTTTTTCATAAAACAGTTTGCAAACCCTTTTTGATGCACTTGATCATTGAGAATGATCACGAAAACCTCTTTTAGAAAATAAAAGACATGGATTTTAGACGAAGCTTCATTTTGAAATGCACTGTAACGCCCCGATTTTCGGAAATAAAATCGGAGGCATTAAATATTGATTTCTAAAAATTTATTAATTTCAATTCAAAATCCAAACCGGATAATTCTCCCTAAAGATTCGTCTATTACAAACCATTATTGAAATACTAAAAATAGTCTTTGTGATAATAAATTAAACAAAATAACAGAGCCGTCTTCTAAGATTGATACGGATCCCAAGCGTATTCTGGCTCGACTCCCACCTCTGAATTCTCTTCCACATAAAACTGTTCGCCTTTAGGGTTCTGTGTTTCTTCTTGATTTTCTGCAAAATCTGGCACAGAAACTAGGCAATCCGTACCTGAGTGAAAGAGTTCACCCCGAAGTATAATCCAACCCAACTACCCCTCTTACTTT
Organism: Rhododendron kiyosumense; assembly: GCA_019656275.1. NCBI lineage: Eukaryota > Viridiplantae > Streptophyta > Magnoliopsida > Ericales > Ericaceae > Rhododendron > Rhododendron kiyosumense. Next base: position 939,217 of record BPLS01000518.1, read on the forward strand.
ACAGTTAGCAAGCAACAGGATAATAATAATGCGATAAAATAAAACAGAGTTTATTCCATATAAACCAGTTCATTACTATCCATTTAACTTGACGTGAAATCTAAGATCTCCTCCGCGGAGTCTTTCCTCCCCAACCGCTAGCTATGCCCTGTCCCACAAGCTCACTTTCTTTTGTTGTCACGGATTGCACCTCAGTTCTGTACCTAGCGTGTATCCCTCTCATTACAACAAAAGGAGACTTATCATGCCCGAATCATAACTAGGGTTCGCCTATCTTATGCACCACCACACAGTCATCACTGGGCTTACTTTGCCAGTTTTAATTCATCACTGGACTCTCGCCAGTATCAATTCATCAATCACCACTGGGCTTACTTTGCCAGTTTCAAACCATCACGTCCAACTCATCACAATTCAAAATCCCTCCTGCAGGCATTCTAAAAATAAAACTTTCCATTTCATCCATTATCTAGCATCGTCTAGGTGAATTCTATTCGCATACCACCCCATATCTCTAGGGTCCAATTCTAGCATTCAAATCAGATATCGGTGCAATATACAATTAAACCAAATAATAATTAACATAAATAATCAGCAATGCAATCACACAACCATTTATGAATGGGCCGTTGCCCTTATTCTCGTATGGCCACAATGTCAATAATGAAGTAAAACTTTTATAAAAATTTTAATAAAATATTTTCTAGGCTCTTATTAATTATTTCTAAATAATTAGATTAATTAAAAGCTAATTAAATGCATTAATTAGATAGAAATATTAGAATAATTAATCATGACCTAATAAGAGTCCTAAAGGTCCTATATAATCAGTTGAGTGTCAAAAGTAGGGTTCGGAGGGTCGAAGAATTAATTTACATGAGAACGTTAATTAAAGTGACCGAAAGTGAAGTAAATAGACAATAAATAATTGGTTATAAAAATAAATGTTGAGACTGACATAATTTCATCTCTGGACAGTAAGGAGTCTAAATAAAATTATCCGGGCATTTATAATAAAGTTTATACGATCGTAAAGAAATTTTGATTGGAATTACTTTAAAAATAATAATAAATAGTGAATTAAATAAAAAAAATATTTAATTTAACAAGTTACCGTTTTGAGATTCAAGAAGTCTAAAAAAAATTAGTTTGAGTGTTAAAACGTAGGTTGAAAGGTCGTAACAAATTTTCGTTTGTAAACGTTGAACGATAACTAATAAATAATTTAATAAATAAATAATTAAATAAAAAAAAATGACCTTAACAAGTTATGATCTTTGAGGTGTGAAAAGTCTAGGAAAAATAGTTTGGGGGTCGAAAATCAAGTTTAGAAGGTCGCAAAACAATTTTGAACCAAAACAGTCCAAACGGCAAGGTTGGACCAAGTTGACCTTGCGGTGGAGTGCCCAGCCGCAACGTTGGCCCTGGTTCTTGCGGCCCGCACCTTGCGGCCGCAAGGTTCAATGCAGAAAATGATTTTTTTGTTTTTCTTGCTGTTTTCGATGCATGGAGCCATGTGGGACGATGGGTTATGCCTAAAAACAATAATTATACTTAGAGAAGTGATTGGGAGAGATTATACTACCCCGAATCGGATCGAATTGGTTTTTAATCGAAACTCGAAACTTGAAACTTTGAGAAGAAGATTTCGGATTCTTCGATCGGGAAACTTTGGGGCCGAATTGAATGAGTTTGGCGATGCTAGGAGTTGTAGGAAGGGATTAGAATGATCAATTCGGGTTTTGGTTGATCGTAGCTATGAAACCCACTTTTCTCTCTCTTTCTTTCTCTCTCTAGAACTCCATGGATTGGAGCTTCAATCTCTTTGATTTTTTTCCTCTTTCTGGACTAGGGGGGCGTGAGAATTATAATAGTTTGACCTAGGGTCGGATTGGTGATGTATATATAGGAGAATGTGAAGAGTTTTGATTAAAATGGGATTTTAAGAGGTTGTAATCTATAGGGCTTCGGAATGGACGAATTTGGGACGAGAATATACTGAGGAATAAATTAGAATTTGAGTACGAGAGTGAAAGTTATCAGGATTTACATGCATGCAATTTACAAGAATTAAAAGTAGGATAATAAAGAGTAAAATTAATTTTATTTGTATATATCTATTAGATAATTATGATTAAGAATATTTTATTATTACTATTAATATTCTTTAAATGATATTATAATTGCTAAAATTTACGGGACGTTACATGCACCTGCAACGATCTCTTAGTAACATTAGTGTAGCCAACAGTGGATAGATGTGATCAAGACAAACAATACAAATGAATGATGAACAACATAACACCGTACGTCGGATTCCACTACAATCACTAGTTTTTGTTTTGTTTTACTTCTAAAAATGGTTTTTAAGTCAATATTTAACACAAACAGGTTAAGTGTGACTACAGAAAGCTCCCCAAGACTAGGCTTAGCCTAAGGAAACTTTCTTTTATACCTTCGGCTTTGAGTTTAGATGAGGATGGATGAGTATAATTTTGGAGGGGAAGAAGAATAAAATTTTTATAGAGAGAGAAAGAATGTCAAGAGAATGTCAAAGTAACTCTCTCAAGACTTGGAAGGGTACCTTTCATCTAAAATGAGAGGTGTATTTATAGGCAAAAGGCAAGGAATATCAATGCAAATAGAGGAGGTGGCTTCTAGGCCGGCTAGAAGTTATATTCCTTGCTAAGTAGTTTTTCAGTTATGGTTCCAACAAGCGTGACCGACAACTTTTTGAGCCAGTCAAAACTTTTCCTAGAAACACCGTGCGGTATACCTTAGGACCACGTGCAGTGTAGTAAAATTTACTACACCATACGGTTTAGTAAGTATCCTGTGCGTTGTTCCAGGTTCATTTGTAAAAACCCGTGTATTATTTTTATTTTCTCTAATTAATGGTTAATGTGGAGTATCGTATTTGATGTGTAGTTCATTAATGTAGTTGTACGGATGAACGTCTCATCATGTGTGGGATATTCGGTGGACAGTTAAGCTATGAGTTCAATGTTGAAATGATGTTAGGAGATGTTGATAGCAATCGGGGTTCGATTTGATGAACGTTGGTAATATTCTGAGATTTATTAGGCGGTACCGGTACTGCGTTTTTCCCAGTACTGATACCCATTGACCAGAGGCTGTGCAATGCTGACATTTTGGTGCCAGTACCGATACTGCATATTTCCCAGTACCGGTACTTGTTGAGAAAATTCTGAATTTTCAGCACGCGATCCAGACTTCTATAAATAGGACCCCTTTACTCTTTTTCACTTCCAAACCCATGAAACAAGCCCTAAAACACCCCTCCTCACATCTTTCTTCAAATTTCACTCAAATCCTTGAATTTCTATGCAAATCTACTTCAAGATCTATGTGTTAATCTTTCAAATATCAACCGGGTTTTGAGTTTCTCACTCTTGGAGGTAAGATCCATAGTTTTTGGCTTTCTTTTTTCTCTCTCCTCTCAAACCCAAGCTTAGATTCACTCTTTGATCACGTTTTTGGTTAACCTAGGTTTTAGATCTTAAGGTATTGTTTCGGGAAAGCTTGTTCTTGACGGATCTTCACACGGTATACCTAGGGTTTTGCTTAAAATTCATTCTAGTAGTGATTTCTCCCTCTTTCTTCATGTCATGTGGTGATTTAGTGCGATGTTAATGCTTGATTGTCTTACTTGAATTTGATGGAACACCATAAGGCATGGGGATCTTATTTTGTTGAAAAGCTGCATATTTCCTCTTGATTGTTGTGATCTATGAATTGTTTGTTAATGTGTCCGTCAATGTGGGATGTTTGAAATAAATCGATGGTTCCGTGTCGATTATGGTGATTTGTGATTGTAGTTGAGAAGTATAAGTGTGGGGTTTGTTGTAACGCAAGGGGTGGAAATATAGAAGCCCAAATAGGAATGACTGAACTATAACGCAAGGGATGGAAATACAAAATCGCAAGGGGTGAAGTTTACTGTAACGCAAAAGGTGAAAATATAGTCGCAAGGGTGGAGTTTATTGTAATGCAAGGGGTGGAAATATAGTAGGAGATGTGTGTGAGAGCGCTTTAATTGTTGTAAATAGTGTTGGTATGTGTGGTTCCTAAATTTATACTGGTGTGTTAATTCCTTATACTCTAATGGTTGAAATGGTTGTTGATTCACTTTTTGTTATATGATTTTCCCCCATTTAGCATGATTCACTACCTCCACACTCATCACCTCATTCACATATAGATTTAGTTGAGATTTTCCTACTGAGCTAGTGTAGCTCAACCTATCATCATTTTCAGGTGTGAACTCAGGACAATAGCTTGCATGGTTAGAGTGCTTGGATGTGAAAAAGAAATACTTTTGAAAGCTTACTAGAGGAGTTACCTAACCATCTTTGTAAATTCCCTTTGGAAGTTATGTTTGTAACTTTAATTACAATTCTTTTGACTATGAAATATAGTAAACACTTAACTCTCTTTGATACTCTATGTTTATGAAACATTTGCGTCATCGAGCCAATGATGTAATCTTTTGAAAATTATTGGGCGTGGAAGTATAATTATGGAAATGGAAATATTAAAGTCATTTAGGGTATCGTATGGATTATTGTGAGGATTTTATTATGAAAATCATTTATGTTGAAAATCGAGGGCGTGACACCAGCTCTAGGCTTTGGCTGGCTTTTTGGGATTTGGGAGTTCACATTCAAACTCTCAAAGGTATCGTTTCTTTATTTCATTATCGGGGAATATAAAGAACCTTCGAGATTTAGATTGGGGTGTCTACACTAGTATTCCATTTTGTAAAGTTAGTAGGTAAAAATTGGTACATTTTTTATTTTGCCACTAAAAGTATATTTTATTTTGAAAAGTTAGTGATAAAAGTGTAGTGACGATATCTCTATAGAGGATAAGTAGAAAAAATTATAACTTTTAGAATGTAATGATGATGTCTCGATAAAAAATTAGATTTACAATGTAGGACTTTTAAAAAGGGACGGGGGGAGTATAAAATTTTAAAGCTTTAAAATAAAAAAGGGAAGAGGAGGGAGAGAGAGAGAGAGAGAGAGAGAGAGAGAGAGAGAGAGAGAGAGAGAGAGTGTGTGTGTGTGTGTGTGTGATGGAAGAGAGAGGAGAGAGGGAGACTATGAAAGTAGGAGAGGAGAGAGGGTAAAACAGCAGAGAGAGAGAGAAAGAGGGAGAGAGAGAGAGAGAGAAAGAGAGGGAGAGGGAGTGTACGCATATATGGATGAGAGAGGAAAGAGAAAGAGAGAGAAGGAGTGAGAGAGGGGACAGTGGTACAATAGGATATGAGAAAATACTTGTGCATATTTGTGCGTAAGGACCTGATGGGCATGACTGGCCGAGAGCAAAGTTTTGCCCCATAATAACAAAGGAGAAAAAAGGCTTGAAGCAACAAAAAGGCGCGAACTAAGCTAACAGTTAAGTTCATCCTTTCCTCCAAATAAGGGTGTCAAATGAGCGGATTTGGGCCAAATTGGATAAGTTGTAAGTGGGTTGGGTCTTTAATGAGTCATTGACCTATTTAGAACCCATTAGCTATGAGCCTAATGACCCATACCCAACCCGACCCATTTATTTAAAAACAAACCCGACCCGCCCATTAACCCAAATACATATATATTAAAATTTTAAAAGAACTAAAATACCTATCTACACTAAAATGACCATATTACCCCTATACATCTAAACAACTAAAATACCCATGTACACAAAAATTATCATATTATCCCTGTATGTCATTTGATTTGGAGAATTTTGAAATAACGTCTTGATGTTCTAGATTTCGCAAATAAGATAATTGAGCTTTTGTGGGCTCTCCGACCGGTGGGTTTGAAGAGTCGCCACCCAGATTTTTGAGATGGATGATCCGAGAAACTGAGAATTTGTTTTGAAAAGAAAGACTTTTGGTCTAGCGAGAACGTTGAGATTTTGGATTCAGGAGTCACATTACGAACGGAGAAGGTTTTGTTAAAAAGCATCACGCTCGCCCAGTAAAGACCGGTCTCTACTAAACATTTTTAACGGGGGATTTAATATCATTTGAAAAACGTAACTTTGATTAAAATATGTACGGAAAAGGGACATGAGGTTTAATATAATACATTGGTGTGCTTGTGGTGCGAGCTGTGCGGTATAAAATGGATGAACAATGTACAAAAAGTGAAATAATAGCGTTACAGCAGTCTGCCAATATTAAGTGAAACACCGCGCGACGAACCGGACACATTGCACGATGTCACTAAAACACCGTGCGGTATACATGTCTATGCATTCCAGAATCAGTTCACTTTTATATGACAAAAGAAACCATAGGTCCGCAAAACAATTTTTTTATATTTTTCGTATCTCTAAAAAAATGATTTATGAGACCATTTTGTTCATCTTATTGTGTAAAACAATGTTAAATTTTTTTTTGAAATGTTAAAAGATTTAATAAAGTAAAAAGATTGACTTTTAACATGAAACTTAATTTTGGAATGTACCCACACAGAAAAGTAATAAACAGAATTAACATAATAACATAAGAAAAGAAAGTATGTACAAGAAATGAAATAATGCACGGTGTAATACACTACGTCGTGTGGTGTTCACGATGTAGCATATTCCAGTGCAGAAACTGTTTTTTTGTGCTTTTAAATATAAAACTCGTTTGAGACCCAAACTCAATATAGAAAGACCGAGAAGGGCCTCGATCGGCTCCCTTCAAAGCTAAACGTGGTTTTGCCCCAGAAATTTGTTTATACCTTTTGATCGAAGCTTGGATGTGCTTAAAAATGGAGGAGTGGGGGTTGTTTTGGACTGAAAACTCCTAAAATCAGTTGGGTTTCTGAGTTTATGGGAGATTTGTGTGAGTTTTGTGAAGATTTGATGAGTTTTTGTAGAGAGAATAAGAAGAAAAATCAGTTTGAGACTGATTTTGTAAGAGCCCAACTTTTGGGTTGATATAGAGAGAGAAAGAGATGTATATGGGTGTAAGGGGGTGTAGAAGGAGAATCAAGAGGGGTCCTTTTCCTCTAAGAGGAGAGGTGTATTTATAGGCAAAAATATGCTTAGCGTGCAACCAAAGGCAAAAAAAATGTGAAAAACGTGCTCTGGCCAAGCTGCCGATGCGCAAGAGAATCTGTCTGACGATGTTTTAAATTTCAAAAGGCCAGGCGATGTATTAAAATCTCGTACGGTGGAGTGATTTTTTTGAATTTTTTTGGTATACCGCGCCACGTTTTGAAATGCAGCACGGTTTTTTGAGACAGCACAGCACACTAAATTTCGCAGGGGCGCCCCGGACACTCTAGAACTCAGATTTGGGCGTGGTTCAAAGCGTTGGAAAGCTTATCGAGTCTTCTTTCTAACCCAATTGGTTTCACTCAAAGACACTTTATACATTGAAATGTGTGCTTATTTTACCATCAGTGTGTTATGGAGAAAGTTATTTTTGACCACGCAAACGCGTTTTTCTATTTGTAATTGAACCGGGAGTCACCCTACATATTTATAAAAGAGGTTTTCTTGAGGTTTAGTGAAGGAGTAGCAAAGAAGTAACAATCCAAGTTTTGAAGGTATATTTTTCCTTATTTCATCATTGGAGAACTTAAAGATTATTCGGAGGTCCAGATTGCGGTGTCTACAGTTTTTTTTTTTAATTTGATAATCCGATGTCCAAATCAGCTTGCGCGCATCTTGACTAATTTCGAAACTTGAAGTTGACCGAGCAAACCTCCAGTGGTCACAAAATAAGACAATTGAGCTAGGGTTTCTCCCATCCCCCATTATACAAGAACAATTAATTAATTATGTGTGTGTGTGTATATATATATATATATCTGACCAAGGATTGATAGGTGTGTTCAAGCCTGATCTCATCAATGCCATGACTGCGATATCGAATTTTTCTGCATTTGCATCTTAATTTACGAAGCTTTTGAAGGAGATTCTATATTTCTAGGGCCCCTATTTCTATTGCTGCTATTTTGCCTACCACAGATCTAGATGAGAGGGAGAGAGGGAGAGAGAGAGAGAGGAGAAGAAGAAGAAGATCCCAATTCGGCGGCAAGAGAGGTCAAGAGTGAGGGAGGGGATCGGGGATTTTGATCTGATCAATTGATGAAGGGTTTTTTTTATGGATTATGTTCATGACTTATTCGGTCATTTAATTAGACCCAATTAATAAATGGGTTAGATCCATTCTAACCCAACTAATAAATGGGCTGGGTTGAGTCTATTTTCTAGTAGGTGGGTTTTAGTTCAATTTGTCACCCCTACCTCCATTGGTTCCGATGATTTTGAATCCGCGATCTGTGAGATTATTAGTTCTCTTATTGGGATATGCTAGAAAGTATTTGAGTATTAAGAATTAATTTGATATATCTTAGAAATGGCCTCTAATTTTATCAAGATTAAGGTTAAAAAAATCCAGTAGAAACAAAAAGGTTTCTGGAAAAAGAATTTAGACTTCGTAGACTTTCCAAACAAACTCTAAATTTTGTTTGATCCATAATCTGGTACTTTAGTCTTATCATTTTATGTTTTATTTGTGGGAAATTTTCAGAATAGTGAATGGAAATTGGGGCACACCGAGGCAACCGAAGGATCCCCAATCCGGGTTCATTGTACCTGGACGAATTCCTCTTCATTTCCAGCAGTTTTCAGCAAGTAATTGCCCCATAAAAGTGTGGTTTATGGCAGATTTCAATCACCAATTCATTGTGGCAGTTTCATGTATTGATTCATCCTATTCAAGGCTGTGAATTGAAGGCCCTATTCATTTTCTGGATGTTACAAAACCTTCCAGAGGTGTATAAATAGGGTAGTCCCATTTTGGTTTGGACACAAGTTCAGAAAACACATTCCAAGCATACTCTGAGTTCGTTCTTGTGTGAGAGAGAGGCAGACATAGTTTCAGTTCGCCAAGGCGGCTTTCCGGTGGTGTTCCGTTAGCCGTGGTCCAACCGTTCTATCCTGGAAAACAGACGCCGATCAACCTCCAACACCCAACGGTGAGGCGGCGAATCTGTTTTAAGGAAACTGATTCAGGGCTCGGTTCGGTGTAACAAATTTTCTGTATATTTCGTTTCTGTTCATGCTTACATAATCTGTAATCTGTTTTTGGTGTTAATGGAATTGTACTCTGGATTTCCGATCATGTCACAATATAGTGGTAATATTATTTTCCAAAATGCATGACTAGATATTTGAACATTTTTAATCGTGTTGTAGATATTGCAACATTCGCTAATGGTGGTAATACCACTTTGCCTGATGAGTTGTTAGAGGATGAACACTTTATTGACCTAGAATCTGCGAATAACCCGAACAATGGAAATGTGTGGCAAAATAAATATTGTCAACCTTTTAATTCTGCTTCTGACAGTCCAGTTGAGCCATGTGAAGGTACGGTAATTGAGGAATTGGAAGAAGCCGAGACTTGTTACAAAGCATATGCAAGGCGAAAGGGTTTTAGCATTCGGATAACACATATTCGACTATCTAACAAGGACAAGTCATTGATCGAAGTACACTTTTCTTGTAATAGAGAGGGATCCCATCGTACATCCTAGTTACGGAAAGAAATATACTAATTTTCATAACCGCTCTTGATCCATGATTGGATGATGAGTTTGCATTCAAACATAATCATGCGTTGTGCTCTCTAAAAGAGTGCACTTTTACTTTCGGGTCATAGGAAAATAGCTTGTGTTCAAAAAAATCATACCGATGTGCTTAATGAATACAGCATACCTACCACCAACAAGATAATTAATGTCAATCATATCTAATAGAAAATCTGATGGTGCCTCTAATAATGTTGGTTGTGCTTAATTCAAATTAAGGATGTCCAAAATTATTTGAGAAGTAAAAGGAGAGAGCTTTTGAAGGTTGGAGATGCTCAAAGAAAGTACAAGTGTACAACTACTTGAGAAAGTGTCGTTCAGAAAATTCGCACCTTTTCTATGTAATCCAAGTGGATGAAGATAATTGTATGGCGAATTGCTTTAAGATATATGCACGGTCTAGGCTTGCATTTAATTACTACTTTGGTGATCGATGTGGTTTCTTTTGATGCCATTCCACAGGAGTACTTGACTAATTGCTATGGTACTATACCTTTTGTTCTTTTTACCGGAGTCAACGACCACCAGTACCAGTAGTCAATTAGGTTTGGTTTGGTTGTGCTTTAAAAAGGTGGTTTCCCTGGAAACGGTTCCAAGGGCTTGAGCAACCTACGCCCATTTTACTTTTCAGGAATCCAGATAGAAAAATGATTTCTACACTTCATTTTTTTATATTCATACTCTCTTTTTTGCCTTTTAGCGCGCACAAAAAAAAATACATACACTTTCAACACTAAAATCTAAAAAAGGGAGTGTAGAAATTAATTCTCATGTAGACAAGTAATGAGGGGAAAACCAAGAGAAAAAAAGAAACGAATTTGTAAAAGAAAAATGAAAATTTTGATGAACATGTAGATGTATTTGATGTACATGGTGAAAGAGGCATCAATTGTTGTAGTTGTGGTAATAATTAAGCCTATAAATTTATATTAGAGAACAAATTAAGCTGTTTTTTTTTTGTTTTTTTCAAAAATTGAGAGGTAGTAGTATTCATCATAAGATCTCCACGGGGTTGGGAGTCCACAGATCGGACACTCCAACAGAAAGAGCGTATAAGCGCATAGATGCATCACCCTATATAGAATGAGAAGAAACCCCCCGAAGGAGGACCTTACTAAAACAAATAATAACAAAATAAAAGAACCACCGCCAAAACATCCACCTCCACTCTTTCGCAACCACCTTGAAAGGCTCGTAACCACCACCTTTGCTTCACAAAATAGGAACATATCGTTGGGAGGTGATCGTCCAACAAATGCGGTAAACGGCGTTAGATCACAAATTTGAGTAGATGGAGGCTGAGAACGGTGGTGGACAACATCTTACCCACAACCACTGAATCTGAAGCCCCGAAAAACGATCTGGCTGAAAAGTTCTCAATGGATGCCTAAACTTCAGTCGCATGATTGATAGAGAAGACGGTTCGACGGTGGGGGGAAGAGAACAAAGGGAGAGAAATTGGGAGGGGGAGATCAGAGGGAAAGGATCCCTCCCCTCCTGTTGCTTGAGAAGGGGGGGAGGGGAAGGAGGGATAGGACCGTTGGCGGCTAGGGTTTGAAGATTTTTAGAATTTCCTTTAGCTATGTAGACATCTTCAATAACCAGCATTAATTAAGTAGGCAGAGATTTGATTGGGAGTGATCAATTGGGATAATTGGGTGCTGCAATCCTCTTTTTAACAGCTCATGTGTAAGAAAGTTTTACTCGAATTAATAAGATAACTATTATCTTCAATGCATCTGGAAAGAACAGTAACAGCACGAGTACTCTCTCACATCATTTGCCACTCTAAAAACACAGAATCAAGCTAGTTAATTAATTAATTCCAACAATATACTTAACATATAGTATAATTACGAACTACTTTTTGGCATGAAGGACTATATATTAATTAGCACACTGACAATTATGACTGCATGATGTCCAAGGCTTTGGCACTTCTAAGAAACAACATGGCTGATTTTTCGGCAAAAATGAGGCCGAAGAAGCATCGGAAGTTTCAATGAGCTCTCCTGAATTAGTTTCTTCTTCGTAGATTGTTTCTAGGGTAATGCGAAATTGGAGCCTAGAGAGAGGAAGGAAGCATGGCGGCAAAACCGCTGAGAACGGAGTAGTCTTGGGGGAGGCCAGGGGTGGTGGGGTGGTGGTTTTGGGTTGCACAATATGTGGTTGGGCTGGGACTGGGGAAATTATCTGTACTGGAGCCATTTCCTGGACTTGGAACGAAAAGGTGGTTTTTGCTCAAGAGAGTAGAGGACGTTGCCAATATGGAAATGCAAGGTGCTTGATATATATATAGAATTGAACCCTGCTATGGAAATAGACCATAGCCACTGACGGGCACGCAGGGCCCACTCCGGGTCCCGCATGAATAATTCGAGCTGTTCAAAAAAAATTTTAAATCGAGTGGGCCCGTGAAAAATCAAGTCAATCCGATATGTGTAGATGCTCGATTCAATCTTGTTCTTTTTTTTCACGAATCCAGAATTGGAATGGAAAAAATGAAGGTTGGATCGAGCATTTACACATATCGGATTGAGCTGATTTTTCAATGACCTACTTGGGATTTTTTTTTTTTAAATTATTGAACGGATCATCCATGCAGGATCTAGAGTGGGCCCTACGTGTCCGTCGGTGGCCATGGTTGGTAGCCTTAGAGTTTCTGTGTAGAATTACACATACAAGTTGTCCATGGTTTTTGTCTTTTGTATGATGACTAAGTAAGCGAGAAACTTGTTCACGGTCCCGCCGTAAACAAATTTTTTGCGGAAAAGTTCAATTGCAGCCGTCTGTTTTGGCAATCAACGGTTAAGATTGCTTTTCAATATTGACCGGTAAGAATCAATATTGATTTTCAATCCGGACCGTCCAAACATTTGCTTGGTGATGACATATATGTATAGCATATACTTTTCTTAATTACTACTCCATATTGAAGTGATGGCTCCAAAACAAATAAGTTATACTAGTATTAAACTTGTTGGCAGTGATAGAGCCAGAAATATTTTATAAGGTGTTCAAAAGGTTCTTCTTTCCGTCCCATATTATATTATATGTTCATTTGCATTTAAAAAATTATATACTTTAATTCATAGGGTGTTCGACTGAATACCCTTGCTTGTATGTGCCGCTGCTGCCTCTAACGCTAGTTACGTCACCTTCACTAGTTGCTTACTATGAATCAACTTGCGATGCTTGTAGTATTAGTTTGAATCACTTTTTTCAACAAGGTCACAGTCCTTTCCACAAGAGGGTGGCTTGGGACCCCCTTGGTCCACTACTCCTTTGTCTTGCACCAACTTTCTGGGTCCGGTTGTGGAAATAAGAAGATAGATAAACCCAAAGTTCCGCTTTTTCCGTTATGGCTCGATCAGTTCATAACGCTTTTTGCTTTAATTCATCGCCCTCAACAGCACGGCAAAGTGACTACTTGTGGAAAAAATATTTCCGATATTGACGGACCGACCGACGGCATTGTTTGTAGGACTGAGCTCTCAATTAAGAGCTGGCAGCCGTACCTAGTTGCAGGCGTAGAAGTTTGGGCGGTGTTGGCATTTATGGTAGTGGGATGACGTGTGATGACAAAAATAGATAAACCTCACTAAATAATCGTTTCTAATTACGATCGGACCGGAAAGAGTTAGTAGATAGACAATCTTACACTGTTGTTTATTTATCAAACAGGATAAAGGCACACCGAGGCTCATCTTTGTAAAGTGGGGTTGGGAAGAAACATTTAAGTAGAAAATTTACACTCTTTTTCAACTGTTAAGGCAAAAGGGGAACACTGCACAACGAAAAATTATTCCACTATTGGGTGCTACGACTACCACTTAAGGAGCAACCACGTGGAGGTGTAGGAGCACTGAATAATCATATGGCGGTACCGCTTTCGTTTCAATGATGCCAAGAAAGAACATATTATCATATCAGCCTCCTTTCTTTTCCAATTGCCATAAATTATCAAATGGAACTGGAAAAAACTTGTCCAAGGGACTCTGACCTAAAGAAAAAGAACAAAAGGCCTTCCTCTTCCTTGTCCGGGGCAGGAATTTCTATCCCGCGGTAAAGACACTGGCCTTGTTCATTTAGCATATTTATTTTGTTTTAATTTTGTTTTCCAATCATTACTCTATATCTTTCTTCAATTATTACCCTATTTATCCAATTATTAATTTCATTTTTCTTTCTATCTCTCTCCACTCATTACCCATCTCTCTAATCATTACCATATTTCTCTCTCCACCCACTACCAAAACAAAAATACCCAAATGTGCTAAATGAACAATGCCACTGCTTTAGTTAACTATAATTCTCAACTTCGGGAACTATACCAAAATCACTGACCTTCAAGTGCCGAAGTGTTTGCTCCATCTCACCCAATACTAACAGTTTAAGCCGTTTCATCGGTTGTAAACATGTTCTGTATCTACTGTTTCAAACTTCAGAATAGGGCAGATGATAAAAATCATCTATACTTCATTCACAGAGCAACCATGTTTCAATGAAACTATACCATTTCAGGGCCTCATAACTCAGCCAGTTTAAGCTTAACAGCTCCACTATTTACTTACCATATCATTTTCTTTTCCCGATTGGAAAATGACAACCAAATTACAGTGAGGGGGAAAGAAAAGAACAGACAATTACTGAAATGTATCGTCAATAAATCATCATCAACCTCAAATCTAACCTCTGTCCAGAGGCGGGGCACTGAATAATTTTTCCTCCAAGGGTTGGATGTTCTACTGTAGTAAAGTTAAACCGGAATTAGGTTCAAGATAAGGCTCTAAACACCAAGCAATCACATTGCAAACGTGTCCAGTTTCTGCACAAGAGCACGCGGACTATGCATATGCCAGTACACACAGACTATACTTGTATATACGGCAATATGAACTTTTGCATGCATTGGGTATTTATCTCATGGAGATCATCCCTCAATAGGAATCTTATGTTAACATACTAGGTATCCGTATTTGTCACTCCCATATACAAACAGGATCTTACTTTTCTTCATCTCTTATCCAGCAATGGCCTGTACAAGTCGGTCTCTAATTAAAGGGAACATGTGAGGATATAAAGTAGAAAGAACCAAGACTTGACTCCAGATGGACCACAATGACCAAGAAGCTTTTTCCATCTTTGGGTCCATTGAAAAAACAACATATCAGTATAGAGAGACAGAGTGGGGAGAGAGAGAGGACACTGAATGACACAGTTGCATAAGCCACATTTGTCCAGTAGTCAAAAGTTTTGTTAAGAACTATGTGAAACTAATCTGCATGTGATTGTAGGACCATCGACAATTGCTGAATGGTCGATTATTGTTTTCTTTGGTTACCCATCGAGGGTATACCGTAATAGTAGTAGTTGATGTCTGCTCAATTTTCCAATTGTTTCACATACACATACATTTGAACTCCATAGGAGTGTCAGTATTCTCCAATCAAAACTGAAGCTCCATTTAAGCTATGCACCTTCTCAAATCAAAAGAATCAGAGTAAGCATGCATTAGCAAAAACCTCACAAAATCAAACACGTACACACATAAGGCACATATTAGCTCACAACTCAAGAGTCCATGATTACCAGAAATGGTAGCAGTTTTCTCTTCCAATATCGAAATTAATACTACTCTGTCTTGAGGCAAACAGCCAAATGCAATATGCTGAATTGTTCAAGTTAAACAACAAAATATAGAACTTCAAATGCAGATTAGGATCAAGATCTCTCTCTCTCTCTCTCTCTCTCTCTCTCTCTCGATGGTCCAATTGCTCCCTAATTTTTTTGATCGGCGTTACTAATGTTACCCTAAGCAATGCACTAAACGTATGGGGCCCACTAATAAACCGATTTCCTTCGTTTAAGACTAACAAATAAGTTATCAAAAGATGATAGTCATGCCAGAATTTTTCTCACCAAAGCAATTATCATGCGAGACTTATTCAGAACCAAAGGGAAATTAGTGTATCTTAGTTTGAAAACGATAACCAGATTTAAATAAGTAAACAAAACCTAGAGCAACAAATACATTATTTATTGACACACTTTATCCTTGTAACCTAAATCAGTCAACTCAACCTTATATAGGAAGGCACCAGGAAACTTCTCACCTTTAAAATCAAGAATAACTCATGACATCAAATTCATCAATGACAATATGTGGGGTTCACTAAATTTGATTGAGAATATGTGAGATTCACTAAATTTGATTCTTGGCAAAATGTTGCTACTTTTGGTTATCTAAAGTTCAAAATTTGATTATTTCTAAGGAGATTGCTAAGTTTAATTATATCATTGTGAGTCATATTTTGCACAAATATTGTTAACTTTACAAACGTATTACTTTTGATTATGCCATTGTGGATAGCCTTAGGGCTGTGAGTGGTGGTTAATGTCAGAATACACTAAAGAACAATACTATTAATTGTTGAGGTAAGCTCCAAAAACTGAACTGAACAAAATCATCCAAAAATCTTAAGAACTTCACTCCTTCAAAGACTTTTTCCTCTTGTTTTTTTTTTTGATCTGCGAAGACTTTTTCCTTGAACACACTGAAACTGGCGAAATTAGTAGCCCTAATTGTGTAATGTCCTAGCTATTGGAAAGACAGATCACAAAGCAACCTTCCAACAAGGCCAGGGCAATGCGCCTTTCTTGGATGCACTTGCACCTACCAGTGATTAACGTCATCCTGAATTGGGTTAGAGCCGGGTATGATTAGATTACAGTTGTGCTAGATATATCGACCTGAAAAACAAGACATCCATATTACTTTCTAACCAAGCTTGAAAATACCAACCCAAGAATCAAGTCATTCAACCTGAGCTCAACCCGCTAACCTACTTAATGTTGTGCTTTTACAGGAATCACACACAATATATACGAGGAAAAAACTCTGTATTTGTATTAATCAACCCAAACACAAATACATGAAAAAACCCTCAACACTCTGGTTCACTCCCTCACTCTGTTTGCTCCGTTCCACACCTCTCTCACTATCCTATATGCAGATGTATACAAAGGCCAAGGAAACAAATCAGTAAAGACAACGCGTGAGGTGGGTGAGAAGTGGTTGCCGACACCTAAGAAAATAATCCTCTACATCTAACTCAAACCCACTTGGAAGGAACTTGACTGGCCAAGTCAACACTTAATCTAAGAAATTTACTAACTCAATATCTGAACATAAAATAGCGGTAGAATGATCCCAAGAAAAAGGTCATTTAGTTGTTTTCAAATTTTACTGAATCCCAACTATTTACGCAGGTTTTATGATCTTCTCTACCGGCTGTAGGAGGATCTGTCAATGAAAACGCAAATATTCGCAAATAGTAGTACTTCTCCTTGATAGGAACTTAACCTGCTTAGGCAAAGGCAACCCATGTACGAAATGGATTTCTTGGACTTTCTTAACCAAATAGACATTTTCTCATGGAGTAATCTTAACCAAGCTTACCGCAACTCATTTTCAGAAGCTGGTGAAGCACGGAACAAATCAACTATCCAAACTAATGCAACCATCGGAACTCAAGGTTATTAATTGACACATGTAATCTAACCAGCCGCCCCCGGGAAGTTTGTAAAAAGTGAAAAATGGAAGCTTTCGATAACAACGAAGGAAAATCTTTGAGGGATATAAACTTTTCCACTCATGCATTGACACATTGCACCATTAGGTCCCACCCATCAGTGCAACATCACATATAGTCCCACAATTGAAATTCTATCTTTGAAGTGACTAGTTAGCATCAAGGCCCGCACAATTAATACCAAAAGTAAGAGGCGGCACTAAAAGCTAAAACTGATTTAACTTGTGTGATTGGGACCAGTTACTAAACTTCAAGCCTTACCATGCCCTCACAAATCTCATCTTGTGGTTCCTTATAAATTCCATCCAAAGGGTGTGTGTCCTTGCTCATCCGCAACCTCACCTTCCCGTACAAAACATCCTCTCAACTTCCTCATCTATTAGTGTCTTAGCTCCTAGTGTCTTACACTGTCACCAATAAAATGGCAAATGCTCGCATTGCAAGGTTTGTCACTGAGGTAGCACCACCACAACTTGTGTGTGTCATGAGGCAAAGAGCATCAAAGGTTTTGGATACAATTAATGAAGAAGAGAGAGATATCAGCTCCAATGATTCTCTTTCTTCAACTCCAAAGAGTTCATCATCATCTTCTTGTTCTACCCCTACTTCTGCTTCATCTTCAAACGTAAACCAATCTAAGGGCTATGTCAAAGAGGTACAAAGATATCTTGCAATATTTGGCCACTAAAGAGGTACAAAGCCCCCATCTCCAATGGGGTTTTCAGCAACACAATTAAGTTGCAGTTTCTTCTAACTCAATTGCTTGGTTTTTACTCCCAAGTTACAGGGTTAGAAGATCTTGTATCAAAAGCCTTGGCGTGATATGACTGGACGGAATAAACCTACTATTTGTACAAGCAATAATCTTATGGCCTGAGAGACTGGCTGTAACTTTCTTGTGTATACCTAGATGATTTTCGGAAGAGTATTCGATCTGAGTAAATCATTTGATGTTTAAAATGTTCTTGCCTTGCTTCATTGCTGAATTAAAAGTATCAGATTGTCTCAGCTACAAAATAAGAGACCCTATCTACTTCCAAACAGCAATTAAAAGGCATAGGCATAGGCATGGATTTGCTGAAATATGTTTTCATAGATGCCATGAAATCAAAATTGTTACCCTATTGCTAGTGCAGCTAAGAAGAGTAAGTCACAACTTCCATCTTATTTTCTATTGGTCAAAGCCTGCTATGACTATAGCAACACCTTTTCTTATCTTTTCTTTTCCATTGGTCAGAAAATACAACGGTGCAACCTAAACTGGGGGCAGTAGTATCATGATGAATACTAAAAATTAAAAAAAAGAATCATGCATTGAGAAATGTATGACATGATTTGAACTCTAAGCAACCATCCTAGAAGTCGTACACTCAGGGATTATTTGGGAGAACACCTGCAACCCTCACAACACAAAACAAATCACAGACTGGAGATCAACATTCTAATTTAAAATACTCAACTTGACAGGTATTAAGTCAACTACTAATGTTCGCTCTGCAAAATTTGAAAAAATTAGCCCTCTTCTCGTGGCCTTGATACTCATTTGTACCTAAGCATAAGTTGTTTGCAGCATGTACGGAAAAACTATCTAAAAGGATACTAGTCATTTTCAACATAATTGGTACCACTTTGAAGTTTTCAAGAACGGATTGATTTCTTTTTCTATATTCGTAAAGTTTGCTGCTGTAATATCGTGAAGAACCCCAAGGGTGAGCTAACTCCAAAAACCCCTCCTGCGTTCAGATTGCTGGCTGCAACTAACCTGCATGAAGCTGGAATCTCTAGTAGTCATCCGAATGCCCTATGATCGTGAATTTGTTTCCAGGCCTGACATGAGAAATTGAAAATATGAATGGCGCTTTCCCCAACCATTAGGAACATTACATTTTGAACAAACACCTGTATGCCAGTATGCCATTATTGAAGAATTCTAGTCGATCGAAGAGTCTATTTAAGTTTCAAAGTGTCTTTTAAGTTTTCAAGAGTCTTCCTAGTTTTTACAAGTCCTATATATATCCTTTGCTATGAATGAAATGAGTAGTTTTTGAGTGTTGAATTAAAATTCCCGTTTGGCTTGCGAGAAGATATTTCTTCTTGTTAACTATTATCCTTCGGTGGATTCCGATAGGTGGCGAGTTCCCTGTTTCTGTATCTCTTAGGTAGATTCCTTAGAGTGGTGAGTGGTCCCTAGCCCTGTATCCCTCATTAAATCCTTGAGTGGTGTTAATCTGTATCCCGTTGGGTCCCTAACTTGGGTGGTGAGCTTTACCCTTTTATCCCTTTATAATTTTCTTTTCTTCCTTCCAAATATCCGTCGTCAGGTCTCCTCTCGGTGAGGCCATATCATTTGCACCAAAGGATTTAAGATATTTCAGTTTTAATTGGTGAGGGACGGGGCTGGGTGAACTGGGAATTGGTGCCTGCTTGCTTGCTAACCTTACCTATTTTATGCTCAACTTTTCAAAATAGACAACAATTATGGGACATCTCAAATTGGAAAGAAGGACAACCAAAATGGGATGAACAATGTAACTTTTAAGAGTTTCTTAAAGTTTGGTTCACAAAGGAAGACCATTTACTGAAAATTGTGTTTTGTGTAATGACTTGTATGCAATACAAACAATGAGTTATATCCTTACACAATATGAAACTTGGTTTGGGAAGCTATTGAATAATGTTTGTGGATTTCCCGTAATCCTTGTGCATTGTTCATATAAAAGAATGCTTCTGTAGCTCAAACCAAATTTGGTAAACTAGATATTCTGCGATATATGGACGTATCATTTAGCACAGAATAGTGGAACCAGACTGAGCCAAAACGAACTTCGGTTCCAACCAGCGCAGTAGCCTCAGAGCTGCTATATGGATTTCTTTTCCAAACTAATTTGAGTTTACGATCAACAGCTTTCCTAAGCATCTAAAAAAATCTCATCTTTCAGTCAATGATAAATGTCAAAATAAGCGTCAAACGGATGATTCATTAAGGAGTTTGATTTGTTAATCAAGCCTTCTATAGATTTCCATAGATTGCCAGAGATGTACCCGCATGGTACTTGTAAACATCAAAGCTAAACAATACTGACACATGTACCAGGTAGTTAATGGGTAGGAGATCCAACTACGCAAACACAAACCAAGTCCGACAGAATTTCAACTCCCCCTTATTCAAGAATCTTTAGGTTATGACATGTTGCATGGTTAATTCATGGCATAGATATCTAAAGGAAGGAAAAAAAAACTTGTAGCACATTGCAGAATTGTCCGCGATAAACGTAGATGGTTTTCTTGTCAATGAGGTCTTGAATCGCCTCCTTCAAAGCAACTGAGCAGTTATGTGGCCAGAGGCAGACCTAGATGATAATCACTGCCTTCATAAGCCCTAATGATATACAAGACACCAAAACAAGAGTGATAATAGTTCCTGAACAGATAAAAGAAAGGGGGATGGAAGACCATACAACTTTGTCCAGAGGTTCTTAAGTAATGCAGTAACATAATTGCTTCTTTTCAGTCTTGGAATTGCTAAGTGTAGTGGGAGATTGAACTCGCATCTCCTCTCGCAAAAAACAACGGTTAAGTCCTTCAGAAATATCCCAAGGATACAAACCGCCAAGAAAACATAACTTAGAGAAAATTCTCTGAAGTTGCAAACCAACCACCAGAGGAGGGGAAAAAAACTCAATTTGTCCTCAACAGAAAGCTGCTAAGGTAAGCCAATTGGTTACAGAAAATGCAGAAAGTTACAATTGTGGGTTTGCGTGTATTAAGATTAAGAAGATGCTCAAAGAGATTGGACAGGCAGAAGTAAGCTTTCATGCTGCACAATATAACTCAACAAGTAGCACTAGAAAAACAAACTACAAGAAGGGATTATCTTCTCCGCAAAACATTCTCTCAATATATAGTTCCAAGGATAATTTTTTTGAGACATTGTATATAACATCAATTAAATGTGAAGCTGTAAAAGTAACCAAAAGCATTAGGACTCACCCCGTATGCAAAACTGAATTTGTGATAGGAGAACTTTCTTCAAGAAAAACAGATTTCACACCTTTGAATCGTTCAACTCCTTTCGTTTAACCATTCTTGAAGACTTTAACTTAATCTTGCGCTTCTTGTATGATTCTGATTCAACACTCTTTTTCAGTTTCTCCAGAGCTGACAGTTGGAAAGAACAAGGGTAAGTTAACTATTGGAAAAATAGCTGACATTATTTTATTCAAAACTTAAGGCACATTCAACATAATGTCAGCCAACCATAATAACAGAGAACAAAAACTAAATAAATGAAACTAACAAGTTCACGGAATCTGAGCCGATCAGCACTCCTGGTTGCAAGTAACTTACAATTTCATGGAAATGATTTTCACAGTCCTTTTGATAAATGCACTCCACTTCTTGTCTTTTAGTGAAAAAATTACATATAAAATATTCACTAAAGGACAAAAAATGGAGTGCATTTATCAAAAAAGGGAATGTGGTAACCACTGCCCTTCTTTCTACCTGTATTACTTATGAGCCTTCGGCCAATAGCATGATGTTTATCACTAAAGGCATTGAGATTTGTTCTTCACTCTTCACACAGTTGGATTCTGGAGACACTAAACTGCAGTTGGTCAGCAACTACTCTTTGTTCTTTTAGAGGTCACTACTACAAGGTCCATAAGGAACCAACTGGCCTAATTCAATATCTTGTCTATCATTTTTCTGTACTTAAACCTTTTTTTAACCCTTATTACTAAATCAACATTGACTGTTTTCCTATTGCTTACTCATACAATAACTTATTCTTCAATGCCCTGTCTATCATTTTTATGTACTTAATGTATTTCTTCCATTCTTAGTCCAGAAGAAATATGAACATTAAATTCATTAGGCATTCATTTCTCTTTAGTGCACCGCATCCATGAATCACTGCTCTTCTTGTGGTCTGTACACCAAATAAGATACAAAAATTACCGGATGTGTATGCTGAGCGAAGTAACTCAATGGAATCGGAAGGAACAGAGTAAACAAGACAAGAGTTGTTGTCAGCTTTCTGTAACATCTTCTTGAATCGCTTAACCTGAAACAAGAGAGAGAGGGTGACTACCCAAAATTAAACCAATGTCAAAGCATCATCACAATTCTTTCATCTGAAAAATGGAAACAAGCTATATTAATTGAACAAAAAAACCAAGGAAAAAGGTTCCTCCACACCCTCAAAAGATATATAATTCTACTCCACCCTGCATATTCCATGTCATAAGCATCAAAATAATCTAGAATGGAAACACTTCAACTATACCACATACCTCGTCCTTACGTAGAAGTGTAAAGCAGCATCCTGCCTGGCCCGCTCTTGCAGTCCGACCAGCCCGATGGATGTAGGTCTTTATGTATGCAGGTATATCATAGTTGATGACATTTGTCACACCTTCAACATCCATCCCACGAGTCATTGCATCAGATGAAACAAGTACTTGTATATCACCCGCCCGGAATGCCTTCAATGCCTTGCTGCAGAATAAGTTCCCACTCTACTTAAAGTCAAATCAGATTCAGATTAATTCATTCACTCAAAGGCTTAAAACAAGATAAATTACAGCTTTCAATTGAAAGCACAAAAGCAAAATGTTTGGACTTTGCAGAACGTCACAAAGTTTGTTTTCCAATACAACAGTTTTACCCTGTGAACCTGCTGTTTTTATAGTATGAAAATTTTACTTTATAACATAACGTGGGGCAGTGCATGTACAATTCTGTTTCTTCACCGCGCAATTTTGTGTCAGGATTCTCAGGAAAAAATATTCAGGTTCTGAGAATAGCTTCTCTAGTTCAAGTGGAAACCAAATGTGCATGAACATTTCTGTTTCTTCACCGCGCAATTTTGTGTCAGGATTCTCAGGAAAAAATATTCAGGTTCTGAGAATAGCTTCT
>BPLS01000518.1:962351-978674 GCA_019656275.1 Rhododendron kiyosumense
ATAGTTCAAGTGGAAACCAAATCAAAATTTACATGTCCTGCACCCAAGTATGATTGAAGACCCTTCATCTTGGATTAGTAGAAAAGAGGAATACAACCATAACTATGTAAACACCTTTAAAAGAGTTTTCCAGTCATCATAACCCAACCTACCATCTTTTAATCCAAGACCCAACTCATTTCTCATACACACTCTTGTGTGCACATGCCCCCGCACACACAACAAAAAGTAACCAATTCAAATTATCAACATTTAGATGACTTCAAAGAAAAGCTTCTCATGGTTTGCAGATACAATGGTTACAAAAAGCAAGGATTATATCGACAATGGTACCTAAAATTTGGTAGAGCTAGCCATCTAAGTCTCTTGAATCAAATCCAACACATTCAAGCTTCCAATGTATCAAAGTCAAGACCTCGTGGTTTCGGTACCTAAAGATAGAAAACTACGCAACCAATTGATCCCTTTCAGCCTTTTGACTTTGCCAACGGCACATTGGTGTGTTTTAGTCCCTTGTTCGCCCAATTCATGTGCACCAGATGCTTTCATTTCTATAACAGATGGAAGAGAATCCACTGCTCAGCACAGGGCCTCAATCATGTCTAAAAAGTGAATGAATGGGACGTGAACTGCGGAAAAAACAACAAAAAAGTACACTAATTCAGATGTTACCTTCTTACGGACTGACGCTGAAGACCTGAATACTCCTTGATCTTGATTTGTAAATCGCTGAAGAAGTTTAGTAAGGTGCACAGTCTATGGGTTGACTCCACCGACGATGTGAAAACAATGCATTTCTCCCCTTGCAAAGTTTGTAGAAGGGCTACTAAATACAAGGGTTTAAGCTTTGATTCACAAATCTGAACAGAAAATTGGGAGGAAAACGATCAGTGCAACATTTTACTGGTAAAATAACAGCTTTTTGAAAGGTGAAGTATAACTTCTTCTTCTTTTTCTTAGAAGAGGAGTTGGACTTCTTTTCTTCTAGCACCTAAGTGCACTCCTAATGCCATTGGGCCAAAGGCCTCTTGGCAAGGTGAAGTATAGCTAAATTTTGCATTTAAATTTAACCCAGTATACCCCCAAACACGGTTTGTAGATACATCCTCAATAGAAATCCGAGGCTCATCAGAGAGACCATGATTCACAAGGCAGAAGTTGCATGAAGAGTAACAACTCTACCACAGCATACTGTCCCTAGGGAAACTCAACTTGAAAATTTCGATGCACCAAAAGGAGAACCAGAGGATTCCAATCTCCATTAGTCTTAAACAGGTGTCCCTTTCATAGATTCTTCAACTCTCGACCAATATTCTCTTCAAAGATCATCATATCATATAATGATGGTAATATAAGAAGCACAAAATACAGGTCACTTATTACGCTTGGGCCTAATCCAAAAAATGAGGGGCCAACAAAAAAAAAACCCTAAAGAATGAGGGGAAAAAAGCTACTTAAAAAACTAAGAACATTTTACAAACATGAGTGTGCCCTTTAATATGTTAACACAGTGTTCAGATATGTAAAGTCTCAATTCCAATCTCTTTCTTATAACTTCAACTTTGAAAGTACGCAACTTCAAGGAACTTGGTAGTACTTGTGTACCACATAGATAATGCTATTATCAAGAGTCTCACCAATTGGAAGGATTCTAGTCGTTCAGGGAGTCGATAGCGTCTTTGCCCAGTTGTCAAGAGCAAAGGGTGATGCAGATCAAGCTGGGCAAGCTTGCTTGGATCTTGGGTTAGTGTCGCAGATAGAACCATCTTCACAAGCCTAGGGTAAGCCTTACCCTTAAAGCCCCTTTCAACACCCCTGTAACATATTAAACCCAATTTTAAGTACAAGCTACCTGTCACATGTTAAATACTTCGCCAGCCATTTAAACAAAACTACAGAGTAAATTTGAACAAAAGTTACATTACTATCAAAGATACATTAGGCCTAAGGGGACACATTTAAGTAGCTGTATTAGACTTGTTAACTGTGGGTTCTAATACAACTTGTTCAGACCAAAATTTGTGAGAGCCGGTATGAAGGCACACAAATTTGAGCAAGAAACAAAAAAAAATTCAGAAATATGAAATACACATCCAAAACATTGCTCCAGATATCAAGAAAGTATATTGACAGCCCTCACAAGTTGATGAAACCACCATAATCGGCAATTCACCAAGAAACCAACAGTTGATTACATATGATAGGATCCTGGACACCTGACAGCAGTTTCATCTAAGGTGTATCTAATGCTTGCAGCACATGTACCAAGGAACTATTAGCACTGACCAAAATTGCAGCAATGCTTGTGGGGCATGCCCAACAGTGAGGAAGTTTCAACTATTCCAAGGAGGTGAAGGGAATTAGAACTTACGATCTCCTTATGGTTTTTAAGGAACCAAATGTGGAAGGAAGGAAAGTGCTGGTATGAGGGAAGAGACTTCTGAGATCCCCATCACTGGAGCGCGTTAATTGAAGAACAGTGGGCAGCCAGGATTGGTATGCTTCCCTGAGTAATCGATCTGTTTCATCAACTACCTAAAAAATAGACCTCGTCAAAGGATACTTTTCTAGAGAAACTCCAAAATCAAAAGCAATGAATGTTATATGGATATCCAAGTTGTAAGCAAAATATTCCCATAAAATAGATGCTACTGATGCCAAATAGAAACATTACTTCCTAGAAGGGAAATTAGTTAAATCAGCCTTGTGGGTAAAAGTAAAACTCTCCTACTTACCAGATAAGAAAGATGCTCAAGTGTAAAACCTTTCGTAGAATTTATATGGTCCATCAGCCTTCCAGGTGTTGCCACCAAAATGTCAACTGAACTTTGCAAATGAAGCAAAGGAGCTTCAGGGACATAACAGATACCCGCCTCAAGCTTAGGTCTCTTAATGAGTTCTGAAATTTCATCAGCAATTGAAGATTGACCAACCGCCAAGCCGACAGATAAGCCCACTGCAGGTGCAATGGCAGAAAATACTTCCTTAACCTGCAACAACAAAGAAAAACTTACACACATCTTTCAAGGGAAAATTAAGAAAGCACTTGGATACAATCCCCCTCTTGTATTCATTACATCACAAAAAGTCTGCCTTTCTTTTCCAATGGATCAAGAGTTAAAGGTCTTCAAACACTAGGATACTTTAATCTATAAGGATTAACAGCATTAATCTCACTTGATCTTTTTCATCAGTTTGGTATTTTTTTTAGGTTGAATTCAAAATTAATCGGGTTACATCATCTAACTGTATGAGTGTGTATGTAAGTATGTTAGTTAAGCAACAAGTAGTGAATCGAAGTTTTCCAATCTTATATGATGCCAATCTTTTATGATGCAACGGACACTGGATAGTCTGGATTACATATACAATACTATTCTTGACACTCTATCTCTCCATCAAAGAATACCCTATCAAATTAAGGCATGAATTGCTCTTCCACGAGGTACAAACATTTACTTACCTGATGCAATTCAAAGACACATCCAACTTGTGCTCCACTAAGGGTTCTTAAAAAAATAAGTGCTTATTTGCAATTTTCGAGCTTAAAAATAATGGACTTACTGAAATAATTTTTTGTTCAATATGGATCTTATTTGATAGATCTCGAAGAGATCTTTTGAACGGTGCAAAAAAATCAAAAAATTATTTTCGTAAATACATTATTTTTAAGTTTGAAAATTGCAAATTAAGTACTTATTTTTTTAGAACCCTTAGCGGAACAGGTTTCATGATCTAGAGCTATCCATCAAAAAGCTGTCGAAAAGGATTCCCAAATCAATTAACTTGCGTCACCAAAACAAGGTTTACCACACAGAAAAGTCGAAGACGTGGCATTGAACATAACTAAAGTACTCAATGCACAAGAAGAAACATTCAGCAATTCCTAGTCCGCCGACTTCATTACGTTGAATGTACTTACTTCCCATCAAACAACATACTTACAACAAAAGGCCTTGCCACTATTCACTTGTAGGAGCTATTACAAACACTTTTAACCTATTTTGGCTGGGTCTAATTTCGAATTTGTCCACACAATCTTGATAAAGTACCTTGAGCTACTGAGAGAAAGTCTGATGGCGATTCCTTCGGTTCGATTCTTCCTCTCTCTTAGGTAATTCCTCCCCTTGATTCGGCTCTTTTGTGGTGTCTTATGATGGATCTTACGTCTGAATTTCCTGCTCTTAGTTCTGTTGTTAAGTCTGGTAACCCTAGTTCTCGTCATTATGAACCTGTGGGTACTGGTCCTCGATCTCCTACTGCTACTTTCCCTGCTGCGGTTAACCTAATTGATGAATTGGAGCAAATTAATGTTGCTTCTGTTGCTCATTTGGCAATTTATGAAACTGATGACCCGGATATGAGGCGAATCAAATACCTAAGCGCAGAGATCCTTGTGCTCTAAGGATGAGGTTATTCACTCTATGGGGAATAATCAGAGTAAGGCTATTGAGCAACCAAAGTGGAGTTCAGTGGTGGCTCAATCTTCTTCTGGTGGGTCGCCTATGAATCTGAGTTACTTTCCCCCTGTAGTGTACCTTCCTCCTTCTGTTGAGGCTAAGGGATGTCAACAGTGGGCTGATTGTGCTGTGGGATACTTTTTGGATAAGAAAGTGCACTTTAAGTTGGTGAAAGATATTGTTACTAATATTTGGAGAAAATTTGGTATCTATTAAGTTCTTTCAAACGATCCGGGTTTCTATTTTTTCAAGTTCTCTCATGGTGATGCTATTAGGAAGCTAATAGAGGCTGGGCCATGGCTCATTGCTGGGAAGCTTATGATTCTCAAGCCTTGGAGACCACAGATGTCCTTGGAGAAAGAGCAACTGTCTAAAATTCCTATTTTGGTGCAGTGTTCCAGCATTCCTCTTGAATTCTGGAATGAAGAAGCGTTGAGTCGTATTGTTAGTGCAATTGGCGTCCCTCTTTATGTAGATAATATGACGGAAAATTGTCAGAGGCTCAGTTTTGCAAGAATTTGTGTTGAGGTTGATGTAAGTACTGAATTGTTGGATTCAGTGGAAGTGGTAAATGCTGCTGGGGTTCACTGTGAAATCCCTGTTAAGTATTCCTGGAGACCTACAAAATGCTCCTTCTGTAAGGTTTTTGGTCACTCGGATGCAAGATGCTCTAAGAAGGCTGCGGAGGTTGTTATTAATAGTACTCCTGTTGTTTCTGAACCTAGCCCTGAGGTTGGTAGCACAGGTGAAGTTGATTTGGTAGTTCCTAGGGGCGGTTCTAGTACGAGTCCTCAAAAATCTTCTGAGATTCCTTGTTTCCCACAGCTTGCTGCTAATGCCAACCCTTCAAGGGTGGGTAGGCCTAATGTGTTGGGGAGCCCTTTTAGGCCTTTTGGTATTCCTCGGATTGCTAAGCCTGTTAGCCATCCTAAAGTTTTGCCTTGCATTCCTCAGACTGGAGGTGATCAGAAATCTGCTCAACTTCAAATTTGTGATGACGCTGCCATTGAACAAGTGGTGAATCGATATACTAGAGGACCTGAATTGGTTGTGGATACCAAACCAGGTAAGCCAACTCTGGTGGATTCTTTTTTCCCTTCTGGGAATGATTTGGGAAATATAGGGTTTATTACTAGTCCATGTGCTCGTAATAGATTCTCTCCTCTTTCTGTAAAGGTAGTAGATGCTACTGGTGCTACTTCTTCTTCTCTTCCGGATGTGGAAGATAGTATGCCTGGTCGTGTCGATGATGTTCTTCCTTTGGATGTGAAAGCTGTCGCTCCTCCTTTGCCCAAGGGTGGTAGGGGTAAGGCTAAAGGGAAAGGTGGTAATAAGAAGTCTTAACTTTCTTAATGTCTAAGATTGGTGTGTGGAATATAAGGGGCCTCAATAACCCCTTAAAGCAAAAGGAGATTCTGTCCTTTATCAGAGAGAATAAGATTTCTCTGTTTGGTGTTGTAGAGGCTAAAGTCAGGCCTGGTAATTGGGCTAGTGTTACAGCTAGATGTTTTCCAAGTAATTGGAGTTGTGTTAATAATCTGGGTAAGCTGTCAGTGGCTCGGATCATTGTAGGTTGGGATCCTCAGGTTTTTTCTGCTTCTTTGGTGTTTTGCTCTGCCCAAATGGTTGTGGTAGCCGTTGAAGTCGTTAGAATAAGAGTTTAGACTTAGTCCCACATTGGTTACTTGCGTTATGTAATTAGCTCTCACGTAATATAAATAAAGCTCTTCTGTGTTAGGGTTAGTTAACACCCTATACACTTTTTTCTATCTCTAATAACATGGTATCAGAGCGGTACTACCATCCACCACCATAGCTGCTACCCCTCACCATCACCAAAACCCTAACCCATCATCGTACTATCCTATACTCCTGCCGACATAGCTAACCCACCATCCTATACTCCTGCTGAAACCCTAATCCACCATAAATCTTCTGCCGCCTCTAAACCCAGTCCCTAATCAACTATTTTATGGTTCGAAATCCTTTAATCGAATAAAAAATCTGCATGTAAACCCCTTACCAGCTTCCAGCAGCCCACTATCGGTGTAACCCAGCGACCGAAATCTCTCAAAAGTAAGCTTGATAGAGTTTTCGTTAATGATGGGTGGATGGATCTGTTTAGGGATTCAGAATTGGTTGGCTATGCTCCTGGGATATCTGATCACAGTGCTTTGGTCTTGACTGTTGTTCACAACAAGTTTAAAGCTTGTCCTTTCAGATTCTTTAATTTTTGGATGAATGATAGTAGGTTTCAAGATATCCTTCACTCTTCAAGGAACATTACTTGTGGAAGGAATTCGATGGAAAGGCTCAGTCAAAAGCTTAGGGGCCTTAAGCCTGTTCTTAAGGCTTTTCATAAACAACACTATAGTAACCTCAGGGAGAGTTCAGGCTGCTTGGGTCAATCTATCTAAAATTCAGAGTTTGTGCCTCAGATTTGCTCATGATCAAGCTTTATGTGACCTTGAGAAGGATTTGGTTCAGCAATTTTATGCCCTTTCCAGTGCTGAAGAGGCCTACAAAAAGCAAAAGTCTAGAGTGAATTGGCTGGCTTTGCGGGATAAGAATACAAAAAAATTTCATCAAAAAATGAATGCCTATAGAGTGAGGAACACTATTCTTAGCTTGGTGAGTGTTCAAGGTGTTACACTGGATAACCCTGCTGATATTGAGACGGAAATTCTTGGGTATTATAAGCACCTTTTGGGGTCTCCATTTAGACAAAAGTGAGACGCCTCTGAGACTCTTTCTGCTGCTATTCAGAAAAAGGTTCCTTTGGGGTATAGGGAGGGTTTGATAGGGCCTGTCTCTGAAGGGAAAATTCTGAGTGCTCTTAAATCTATTCACCGTGACAAGGCCCCTGGGCCTGATGGGTTTAATTCTGCTTTCTATCAAGATAATTGGAGCATTGTCAAGGAGGACTTTGTGGCAGGTATTCTCTTTTTCTTTGAATCTGGATTTATGCCTGCGGGATGGAATTCTACTGCTGTTACTCTAGTGCCTAAAGTTTCTGTTCCTCATTCTATTAAGGACTATAGACCTATAGCGTGCTGTAATACAGTGTACAAATGTATTACCAAAGTTCTTGCCAACTGACTTCAAGCAGTTTTACCCAGTATCGTAGGGCCTTCTCAATCTGCCTTTATCAAAGGCAGATCAATGCTGGACAATATCCTGTTAATGCAGGAGATTGTTAGGGGTTACCACAGGGATCAAGGGCCTCCTCATTGTGCTATAAAGCTTGATATTATGAAAGCCTATGATAGTGTCGATTGGGATTTCCTTTTTTCAGTTATGAGGTATATGGAGTTCCCTGTGCAATTTATTGAATGAGTCAGGGCTTGTGTTTCCACTCCTCGTTTTTCTGTGGTTATTAATGGTGAGCTGAAAGGCTTTTTTCCAGGAAGGAGAGGATTGAGGCAAGGGGATCCTAGTTCCCCTTACCTCTTCTTGTTAGTCATGGAGGCTTTTTCTGCAATTCTGCTTTCTAGAATAGCTCAAGGGGGGTTCACTTATCATTCTAAATGTGCTGCCATCAACCTCTCCCATTTGGCCTTTGCTGATGATATGTTTATTGTTTGTGGGGCCTCTACTGCATCTTTTGAGACTATAGACAGCGTGCTAAAGGAGTTCTATTTGTTTTCTGGGTTGCAACCTAATTTAGATAAGAGTGCATGTTTCTTTGCTGGAGTTGGGGATGAGTTGAAGCAGGTTTTGAGGTCTATTTTGGAAATTCCAGAAGCTTCCCTTCCTGTCAAATACCTTGGGGTCCCTCTTATATCCACTAAATTGAGATATTCTGATTGTGTAGTGCTCAAAACCAGGATGCTGGCTAGAATTCAGTCTAGGTCTAATAGGTCTCTCTCTTTTGGTGGAAGGGCCCAATTAATAAGTTCAGTTTTGTTTAGTATTCAAGTGTATTGGTCTTCAATTTTTATTCCTCCTTACAAGCTTATGAAGGAGATTGAGAGCACGCTTAGTGCTTTTCTTTGGCAAGGAGTACAATTGAAAACCTCTGGAGCCAAAGTGGCTTGGAGTACAGTGTGTACGCCTAAGAAAGAAGGTGGTTTAGGCTTTAAAAGGTTAAAAGATTGGAATAAGGCTTCTATGCTGAGGCACTTATGGGCTCTTTGCAAGAAGGAAGACATCCTTTGGGTTAAATGGGTTCATACGTATGTTATCAAACACAACTGTATTTGGTCTATGAACTTGCCTGGTGACTCTTCTTGGACAATGAGAAAGCTTTTTGGTTTGAGGGGAGTGGGTCATCAATATATCAAAGCTTAGATTGGGAATGGGGAGAATACTTTTTTGTGCCTGGATAATTGGCACAATCTTGGCCCTCTATTGCTCAAATATGGTGATGGTGTGACTACTAAACTTGGTAGATCTCTTCATGCTAAGGTGTGTTCTATAATTCATAATGGAAGTTGGAGATGGCATAGAAGCAGATCTGCAGTTGTTAGAGATATCATTGCTAATACTGACCCTACTCTTTTACCTCATCCTGCAAATGAGGATTCTGTAATCTGGACTTTGTCTTCATCAGGGTGTTATTCTGCAAAGTCTGCTTGGGAGGCTCTTAGATCTTCTGTTTCTGAGGTTGGATGGTATCATTTGGTTTGGCACAAGAGGCATGTTCCGAGGTGGTCTTTTATTCAATGGGTGACTATTCTGGGGAAGTTGAAAACTCAAGACAGGTTAATGGAGTGGGGGATTATCCATGATAGTAGTTGTGTCTTATGTTTGGGGAGTGTTGAATCACATGCTCACTTGTTCTTCTCTTGCCATTTCTCCTCACGAGTCTGGTTAGGGATCAGAGCTAAGTTGGGTTCTTTCACTCATGATTGGTCTCTTGCTTCTGAGGTTTCTTGGGGTTCTCATTCTTGCAAAAATAAATCTGTATGGGCTTCTTTGTTCAAGCTTTGCCTAGCTGCAACTATTTACTACATTTGGAGGGAGAGGAATGGACGTATCTTTCAACAAATTGGGCATAATCCTGAGGTAGTGATGCACCAAATTCTGGAAGAAGTCAAGTCCTGTGCTAGTTCATGGCGGAACGTTCCCAGGACAGTGGATAACCTCCATACTTGCATGTACTGGGAGATCCCAAATTCTATTTTTTTGTAGTTTCAGTTCCTTTGGGTGCTTCTAGGGTGGTCCTCTTGGTTTTCTTTTGCCTAGCTTTGTAGCCTAGGTTTGGTTGTATTCTGTTTGCAGGTTTTTCCCCCTGCTTGTTTGTTGGGCTTCTGTCCCCTTTATAAAATTGCTTGGTTCCAAAAAAGTACCTTGAGCTACTTAATTTTTCTTTGATAAATAGGATTGTTTGGAAATCGAAGCTTGCCAACATGAAAATTAGCTACTTTGATTAACTCTCAGGGCATCACAATAAGAAACTTGCGAAAGTTTGAACACTTGCCATAAATTACCAGATTTCCAACTGCTAACAATGCATGAAATTGAAGGAACTAATGTAAGAATGAAAGATAAAAGGAATTAGTACAAGTATGGTAAACCTAATACACTATCGAACAAACCTTTAAATCGAAGAAATGATTAGCTAGTGTAAACGTGAGCTCCATTTTCTATTGGTGCATCCAACAACATGAATCTAATTTTGCATTTTGGGCCTTAAAGAAAGAAATATCTTCACTTAAGAGATTTCTTGACTTTGAATCAAATCCACACCTTCCTCTTCCGTTTACAATGCCGCCAATTATCAATGCCTTCATCAGTCCACAAGGGAGCATCTAGGAAATGTATGGAGCATTCAAGTATTCCACCCTTGTTAAAACTCTTTCTTAAGCACTAGTGCTCTCCTTTCTTGTTCAATAAATTTCTCATTCTGAATTTTTCTCACTCCACCCTGCAGCACCTTCAATTTTTTTCCCCCTTCATCAGCTTCAGCACCTTCATTTCAGCTTAGACAAATTGTAGAATATCACTTTGATTCTATTACAACACATTTGTCCAAAATTTTCCACTCTCATACCAATTTGCAGACATGTTCCCTCTTTTGCGGTTTTGCCACTGCAAAAAGGCCTGACTAAAAGAACTACAAACATTTGAGAGGCAATTTATATAGATTTCCTTCTTCCATTAATAAGTTAGAAAGGGTCATTTTATTGGTGGG
This sequence comes from Rhododendron kiyosumense, assembly GCA_019656275.1. Lineage (NCBI taxonomy): Eukaryota > Viridiplantae > Streptophyta > Magnoliopsida > Ericales > Ericaceae > Rhododendron > Rhododendron kiyosumense. The sequence continues at coordinate 972,948 of BPLS01000518.1, forward strand.
TGAGCAGTAAAACCCTCAAGCTGACAACCATTGAAAGGCACCAACACCAACCCTGCCCAGTTGCAAAATAAAAAGTAGCCAGGTGCGCAGGTTTTCTAACCTTCCTGAACCTTGAATTGACAGGAGTTTTACCGCGAATTGACCAGACCAGCCATTGGGTAATGGTTGGTTAATAGATTTATCCGTTATCTATCAAGGCATCAATCTCATAAACGTCCTGAATTCCCGTTTGACCGGAAAAAATAATAATAATCTCATAAACGTCCCACATCCAATGGACAATGCTTCAGGAGTTCGTGAGACACCACGCAATAAGGAATAGAAACAAAACATAAATCCAAGAAAGCCCCATGAGATCAAAGTTAACACAAACTAAAGAAAAGGTCCATGCTCAATTTGTGCATGTATTTGAGTTGGAGAATTTGACAGCAGTAATATTCCTTTAAAACAGAATCACCAAGACATGATTGTGAAAATGGGGAACAAGTTCACAAATAAGGGTATAACCTGCAAGGCCAAATCACGTGTTGGCAATACCACTAATGCACGAAGACATCTAACTGCACGAGTTGACAGCATCTGCACTATCGGCAACGCATAGGCTAGTGTCTTTCCACTTCCAGTCGGTGAGTTTATACAAAGGTCTCGTTCAAAAGAACCAGGTCCAATTGTCTCTTGCCAGACTCCGACTTGCACTGGAAAGAGGGAAGTAATACCCATTTTCTGCAACGCCACCTCCAACCTATGTAGACCGCATCGACAACAGGCACAATCACAAATAGCTATGCAATACAACCTCGAGGGGTAAACCGACTGAACGCTATTTTACAGTAATCAAATAGGACCTCAATGTCAAGTTGCAGAAGAAAACATTACTTCAAAAGGTCAGGCAAAAATGGTGCCTAGGAGTCTATATTCCATTTGTAACAATTATTCAGTAACTATTTTGCAGATATGATCTGAAGGAATCGAGTGAGCGAAAACCCTGTACATTTCAACAAAATATCTTATTACAGTGATGTAACCCAGCAGAGCAGAACTGATCATTGGGTTGTTTAAGGTTAGCTTAGTTAAGCGAGTTTCGGTGGTGTGTTCAAGTTTGAGAATTTCATCAATTCCTCAGCTCCTCAACATTCTAAACCAGATAATAATAACAAAGTCTTCGTCTTTTTAACAAATTTAATTAGTCTTGCTTTTAAACCACAGTATCCATACATGTTAGCTTCACATAAGCACGAAGACAGAGACAGAGAGAGAACCTGGGGTCGAGAAAAGGAAGGAGATTGAGAGGGCATTCATCGATGAGAGTAACATCAATGGGACTTCTCATCCATGGGAGTACAGGCACGCTCTTCTTCTGCTTTTGGTTCTGCTCCGATGCTTCCTCCATTCCCTCTCTCTCTCTCTCTCTTTCCCTGTCTTCAGTTTCTTCCCCCGACGAATACTAAAACCTCTCCAAAACTCCAAGAGAAGCGAGGTATGTGCAAGTGTGCAACTACACGCCGAGAGAGAGACAGAGAGAGCGCGCAATGGCTTACGGGAGTGAAGCGTAGAATTGGTAGAATTTAGAGAGGTGAGTCGGAGTGGGGCGGCGAACCGAAGAGAAACCGGGTAAGGGTCCGTGGATTATTCGGGTCAGATATGAAAGGATATGCTCCATTTTGTAGGGATGGCAATAGTGCGAGGCAGGGCGGAGTCGGATTTAGCGTCCCTGAAACCTATCCTATTTTATATTGGACTAGTGTTATCTCTGTTGGAAGAGGATGGCAGTTGTGTGATTTAGGTAAAAACCATGGGCACTTAACAGGGAAGTGGAAGGATGCACTACAGCCTTTGGATCAAATGAATCTAAGCCGTTCTACCAACTTGTCCCCACACCCTTCTGTTTTATAATAGAGATTGGAGTCGGAGTGGGGGAATCAGGAAGGTGTCGGAGTCGGGAAATAATCAGATCCCCATTCACCGTAATAATATGACTAATTTTATTGTTTTTAGAGTGTTTTGACAAGAAAACAATATATTGATGATTGATGAAAGTTAAAAACATAGAAATAAAGAAAACAAAGACATAAATTAGTGTTTTATTAATTAGTATATTGCTCTTATTATATCAAAACAATGAAATTTATTTAAACATATACATACAAATACCATCCCCACCCCCATTTGATTACTGAATCGGGGAATACCCGCTCAAATTGGGATGGAAAAGTCGGATGCGGAGATGGGTCAGAGGTAAATTGCCATCGATCCCTACTATCCTGATTCCCAGACCCACTCCAAGACATTTACTTCTTTTTTTTTAGTAACACAACCTCTGGCAGAATTTTGAATCAATTTGTGCTCACCTCGAAACTAATCTCTATAGTTCCACCAGCCTTTGTAATGTTCTTGTGGGAGTCCATGCGTGATCCTTGCGGAGACTCGAACTGGAAATCAACTAAACCAACCCATTGGGAGAAGGCATTTACTTTATGGATATTAATAAGAATTTTTAGATTAATTTATCCTGAAAAAATAGATTGACAATTGACACAATTTGCATTTGTCTCAAAATAAAACATATTTTGTGTTCAGGAACTATTTGCTATCACTTTTGATATAATTGATGTGCTCGACGAACCGTATATAATGAACTATTTTTTTGTCATCCGAGTTGACCCTAAAAAGACCCATAAAAATCATGACATGGCGGCTCGGTCTCTCTTAAGGAAAAATACGATTTGAACCCTCTTGCAAATCTTATTGAAAAGGGGAGCACAAAAAAACAAGTATATTTCGTTAGTAGAATAAAGTATTTCGCAGACATACACTTGATGTATACATTTGGCAAAAAAAAAAATTGTACTGTACCCATAGTATTTTTTTTAATAAACTCCCTTGCTATTAACCACAACGAAATACTTGTTCTACAAAATTCGATATTCTATGGTGACTAGTCAAACCAATCAAATGTGACACGTATATATGTAAAAAATAAAAAAACTGAGGCTCATTTTCGTTCTCAAAAAACACTTTTAAGATCGGCTTTGCAAAGGCACATGAAGATTGATTGTATTATCCTTATTGTTTTGTTCAATTAATTTGTGATAATACTAGGCTCATTACGTTTCAATATTAGATGACCAATTGGTCGCACAAGACGAAACTAGTGTGTCTTGTGTCTAGTCATGTTTAGATAACCTAATTTATTTATTGACAAATCAAACAAAATGATACATAACGGTCGATTAAATCAAGGGAACCCAAATGGGTTCCGTATAGATGACAACAGCAACTTGAATTAGTTATTTATTGAGAGAGAAAAACAAGGGGCCGTACTTGACATATAACTTCAAAATTCCTATTGATGTATCAAAGCCACTTGACAGTGCTCCTTTAAATGTATGACTCATGCATTGGTGATCATCCTATCCTTTTTTTTTTCCCTTCTTTTTTTGCCATATTTTAGGAGAATGTTAGGGGAAAGACTACAATACACACCTCTTATTTGGGTGTGTATCATATGCATCCCCTAAAATATTATAAATTATAGAGAAAATGTTGCGAATTATATTGCTAAAAAATTACGAATCGTATAAAAGTTACAAAATACACCAAAATGTTATGAATCATAATAAAAATGTTATGAATCGTACTGCTAAAAAGTTACGAATTCTAGAACAAAAGTTACGAAACACACTAAAATGTTATGAATGAATCATAAAATAGGTGCATATAATACATCCTTTTAAGGGGTATGTATTATAGACTTTTCCGAATGTTAGTAGATAATAGGTGTTAGTGTTAAGGGGAGGGAGGGGGTTTGAACCGCTGACCTCATACATTAAGGGTATAATGCTGGACCACCTGCACCAACACCCCACATGCGATCTTCCTATCCTTCGTGGGTTGTACTTTGTAACATTTAATTTTTTCTATTACACAGATTTGTTCGTGTATGGAGAGTAGCTATGTCCTATGCATAATTGGGTTACACATGTTTTGCTTGTTTCCCCTATCCAAGGGGGTTTTCTCCTGGACTTCATATTTTTTATCTCTGCATGTATCTTTTGCCATGTTGTTTTGTTTTCCTTTTGGAGGTTGGCGCAACCACATGTTGAGTTGGGCTTCAATCCGATGTCTGGTCTTGGCTGTGCTATTGGGCTTGTCAGAATCAAATGCAGCAAATCTGTCCATATAGATTGGGCTAATAGGCTTCTCAAGCAACAGTTGGTGTCTTCACCATCGATGGTAATAACCTAGATGGCATAGGTGAGTAGGTTAAAAAGCTCCTCCCTCCATGTACGTGGTTCGAGTCCCACGCCAAGGAAGGATTTGTTCCTCGGCTTGTGGGACTTTGATTAATTTCGCGTGAAGGGCCCTTCTCCATCTAGTACCTAGGTGGTACTGTGGTGATGGCTATGGCTCGAACCAAACGTTTCACAATAGGTCGGGAACCCTTATGGTCATGCCCAAGAGAGTTGCTATGCTAGTCTCCCCCTCCAACATTTCAGCAATCAAAAAAAAACCAGTTGGTGTCTTCCGTAGGTCTATCACAAGCCTCTCATCTCATGCAACACCTGGTGTCTCTTATGGCTCGCCTAATCATTGGGCCCAGGATCCATTTCCGTTTGTTTTCATCCCCTCTTCATAGTTGGTTTGGAACAATAGGGTAGATTGATAACCGTCTCAAATTGTAGCCTTTTGCCGTAGTTTTCTGTTTTTTTTTTTTCTTTCTGGAGTATGCCTTTTGTAAGTTGAACATTCGATTAATCTCTTTTCTATTGCAAGCTAAATTACCAAAAAAAACCTTCAAAATTCATACTTCATCAATTTTATTGTTCAATTAATTACCTCTCTCTTTCTCGTAATAGGGATTGAAATGTAACGAATACCTTCCAGATATGCACCATCTTCGAAAGAAGAACTCATTTATTATTCTTTTAGTCATATATGGCATAACATGAAATTGGAATATTCTTTTCTTTTTATCATTTGAAAATTCGTAATTGGAATATTCTTGTTGATTCTTTTGTCAAAAAACGTGGGTTTACAATATCTCGCTTTTCAAACACGCCTTATACTAGCTCGTAGTTGTTGGTTAATATATGATGAAGTGAATGCATATAAATAATTGGAGTCATTGGACGGTGAAAAGTACTACTAGTATTTCTCATGATGATGCTGAGCTCTTAATTTACTAGTATTTTTCTCAACTAATGGATAGATTTAGGGGTGTTTTCGGTGGTAAAAAATTTGTATATTTTTATTTGTGGTTGAAAAGTTGTTAAGTGTTTTCAATAGTAAATAAGTTGTTGAGAAATGCTAAGTTATTTTCGGTAGTAAATAAGTTGTTGATGGGTTTGTGAGTATAGTACTGTAGCAAAAAAAAAGAAGATTTTGTTGACAATTTTTTTGTTAGTGGAAAGGAGATGGTAAAATGCTGAAATTTTTTTGTTAATGAAAATAAGATAGTAAAATATATTAAATTTTTAGTATTTTTTGGTAGTGGAAATACCCCATAATAGCATACATTAAGATAGTAAAAGTAAAAAGTTCTTACACAAAAAAATGTATTTTTTTGGGTTACTAGCTTTAGAACTGACAACGACAACAAGCTTAACTTTTAACAATCTCATATGTTCCGCAATTTAAAAGTTAAAAATATGATACAAGATTCATGAGAAAAAAAATATGATTCGATACATATAGCGACATAATTTATTTTTTTAGACAAAAGATATA
>BPLS01000518.1:979074-1060461 GCA_019656275.1 Rhododendron kiyosumense
TTCAATATGCACATCGATTTATGCACAAATCATGATATATTTATGAACAAATCGACCACGTTTTTTGAACTGGCCATGTTTTTTGTGAATTATCTATACAAATTATTCCATATTTGTGAATCTACCATTTTTTCATGGTTTATTTCACCAAATTCAACATGGTTTATTTTTTCATAAATCATGACAATTAAAAATGACAACCATTTTTATGACTATTTCTGAAATTCAACATGTTTTATCGTGACCGTGCTCCGTGAAAAAGAAAAATCATTACCATACTTTTTGTGGCCAATCTACAAAATTACCCACTTAGAAAACTCATGTTTATCCCCCTACCAGAATCTACCATGATTTTAAACTTATGTTTATACTAAAAATTGGAAATCTCATGGATATGGTCATCACTGTTTTCTGCAAATTCACCATGTTTTATTGTGACCATGCAAAGTAGTTTTTGAATTCATGGGCAAATTATTTGGACAATTTACCATGAATTGAATCACCAAATAAACCATGAAATAATTTTGAAACCATAAAATAGATCATGTTATCAATCCGAATGAATTTCTAGATTTTCTATTTATAGTACAAAATACTATAACACCATTATACCCATCATCCATCCCTCATTGAAGTTCAAATCCATCATCAAGCTCAAAACCAAAGGTATACCACCTTTTGTGACATTCTGTTCTAACCCCTGAGGGGGACTAGTAGGGTCAAGACTGGTAATCAATACCAGTCCTGGCCCTAAAGCTGGCAAAGTTTCAAAAATCGTGTAGGATCATCAATGGCGCATGCCAATACCATAGAGCCGTACGCCTGTTATGGCAGTACGTGCAATATTGGCGTGGGGATCATTGATCATCCATTTTCTGCTTTCCTCTTCATTTTGACACCTTATAGTATGCAAATAACCAGTTTACTGCTTTCTGTACTTTAGTACTACATAGATGTTCATTTGTTATTTCTGCTTTAAAAGGCTTCTGGGATCCTTCTGGTCATGTTCCAGAGCTCAGATGATGCTAAGCCAAGCATTGGGCAAACGACGTAACTGGTATACGAAGTCTTATGATTGGCGTACGATAGTTATATCTAGCCCAGTGGCTAGCCCTTGCATGATAGCTAAGCCTTGGCCTTTATTTGCTTCCCCACACTGTTTATGGGGTGCTTTGATCATTTCTTTTCCTTAAATGCACTTATGCTTTGATCATTTCTTTTCCTTAGATGCACTTATGCTATCTGTATCTATATCCATGTTGCTATATAAACTGCGTGGTTTGTCCTGGGTGTGCACTGGTTCTTTCCAGAGCCTAAAGGGTTGAAAGCAAGAGCTACGAGCTTAAGTCTATTGGCGCATGCCAGTTCTTGTGTGACGTATGCAAGTCACCTCTGTATGCAGTGGCCTGGCCAGTGCATATAGGTTCTTTCTTGCGTACATCATTCAGGATCAGTGTGTTCCAGTTTGCCTAAAATGCTCCCAGGTGCTTGTTCTCAATCTATGTTCATTGTTTCAATCAATCATCCACCACATTTTGCCATATAAATGCAACTTGTTACAGCTTTAACCCCCTTTAACTGTCCACACCTTTAACCCCCTTTAAATACAACTTGCCTGAGTAGAGACCGATCTTTGGATTGGGTGAGAGGGGTGCCATAAAACTCTTCCCCTCTCGTAACCTGGCTCCTGAACCTCAGATATCGAAGGTGATGACAATCTAGTCTACAAGCCTTTTTCAAATCAAACACGTAGCAGATGTTTCAAGTTCGGTTCCTTGGATATTTCACCGCTAAAACCCGAGTGACGATTCTGAATCGAAATGTTTCGCCACGCTTTTCCGAAAAGGGGCCGCACCCAAATTTTTCATAAAAATTTTCAGGGGCGTATGCCCATAGCGGGAGATTACTCGGCTTTCTGTTTAGCCTTGCTAGCCTTGCCTACCACCACTGCCACTGCTGCTCCTCTTGTTTGGCCACGGGCCCCTAGCTTCGTCTCTTTCCATAATGCCAACAGAGAATAGGAACGTTTGACGCTGACTCTATGTGTCACTCAGCGCTACATGCTTTTTACTGGAGTTCAACAGGTAATATTATGGATTTTTAGTTGCTTTGGATTTCCCGTGGTATGCTTTGTTATGAACACCATAATTTCTTCTAGAGGTGCCTGTTGACATAGGTAAGGAATGGTTGCGTGCATTTCAGAGTGCAGAGGCCTTGGTCCGGAGGCAACGCAACCGAATAGTTGAGGTACATATTTATTTGATTTCCTCTTTACCATTCAATATTGTGGTATGAACCTGAATGTCTACATTCCGTACTTTACAGCTGGAAGCGAAGCGGATGCCGACGGTGTCTACTACTCAGAGCGTTAGTGTCAATGAGGGAGGGAGCACCAGAGCTGGCGATGGAGGTGCTAGAGTTGACGATGGAGGCGAGGGACAGAGGATTAGTGTCCCAGTTCTTGAGCGCTTTCGTCACTCTTCTTCTCGACCTGCATCCAAAAGGGGTCGTGGGCAGTAGCTTGCTTTTCCTTTTTTTACTTGTATTATTAGTCCTAAAACAGACAAGGATATGTATTTTTATGAAGTAACCTCAGCATGTTTGGCGAGTTTGTAATTTAAACTCATGTTTTATACCCGAGATGCTTCGGGATTGTGCAATAGCTCTAGAGCATGGTTTAAAACTATTCTGAACGGGTTTTTGCTGTCTTTTGAATGAATAAATAGTTTTGCAGCAAAACTGTTCTTTGGGTTGGTAAATCAAAACATTGACTGAGGAATGGATCCCTCGGTCGAGGATTCCATTCTTCGGCTGCTACTTCCATTTCCTAAAGAAGTTGGACTTTTTCATTTTAGCCAAGTGGTGTTCTCCTTATGCTTGAATTCGATTCACGCCTTTCATTTGCTTTTGCCATTGCTACAGTCTCTTTGTCATGGTTTAGGATCTCTGAGATTTCTTGTCCTTTATATCGATGACCTTTGAGTCAAGGGACGAGCAACGACTCTTGTGACTCTTGATTTTTGTCAATTCTTTGAAAAATGATTAAGCTCATCTTTTGCGAGCTCAATACGCAGGGTTAGCTATGCCAATCATTAAGTACATATCTCTTGACGTTTTTCCTTCTCTCCAAATGTTTAGGCCGCATCTCAAAGTGAGATTGCCTACGTATTCCAATCAGGGAATCGGGCCTTTTACGTAGTTCCAAGAACCATCACCTTTGTGGTTGGGTTTTCACTCTTGGTTTTTCTTCTCACATGCTCTAGATTTTGCCTAGGTTACCTAATGGAGGTTGAGTCCCTAGCGAGCTTTTCTTTGAATGCCTTAACTTTTGCCTAGTCTATACTTTTTGCAGTTTCTTGCCCTAGCAGGTTTTTGCTCTTACTTTTACTTGGGTTTCTTGGATTACCCAACGAGCATTTTTCATAAGAGGGTTTCTATGTTTTGGAGAGGAATTTGGTGGAAATATTCCTCCTATATATCTGTACTTTCATGACGGGCAAGCTAACCCTAAGTGTTCTTGCGGAGATAGAGTCTTCTTTCTAAGTTTTGACAAAAACCTAGTTCTAAACAATCAAGGCTCATCATTTCTTTCCTTTTTGTTAATAGCATAAAGAATTTGATTCTAAACCACACCCCTTCCCCCCCCCCCCCCCCCTCCGCGCTCTTTTTTTGGCAAAGAGACTATAGTGTATTGGCAATTGCAATTCGAGATTCAAACCTCTCAATAAGCATAAAATGGAAAGATAAAATGAGAATTCGTTTAGTCATAGAAAATGCCCAAACAAGGGCCAAAACATGTCCTACTTAATTTAGGAAACAAAAGTAATGTTTAATGTTTTAGCCATGATTTTGGAATTATTGTAGCATCTTAGGATTTGCTCCTTTTTCCTTACCTTTCATAGTCTTATACTCCTCTTCACCCTCTTCTTTGCCAAACAGAATCTTTAGGTCGAATTCTGCTAGCACCTCGATCCAGTCTTCCTGGACGAGCGATGAGTTTGTTGATTCTTCTTCTATGTCACTATCAGTCCATTCTTAATCGAAGAAGATCTACATCCCAAGATACCTTTGCTTGGTAGTTGGATCTTCCTATGTTTCTGCAAAGCCACAAAATGGGAAGTCATCGCTTTCTCTTACAAACCAACCGTTAAGTATTTTTGGGATCACGGATGCCTTTTCCTTGATTATGCTTCCTTTTCCCCTAACCTTTTCCATGCTTTCTTACTTCTTCTTTTCTATCTCGGCCTCTGTCAGGGTGTAGCCAAGACCAAAGGTGTATTGATTGGGCGGGAAATCAACCATTTATAGGATCCCTTGTGATCTTTTACCTAAACCCAATCCAGGAAAGTAGTTCTGCTTCTTCATCATTTGTATGGCCAGGTTGCTACTGTAAAAACTTCTCTCAGCCATCAATGATTGTATGGCGGTTGCTTCCTCAAGACTGAACTCAGTAAGAAAGGTTTCCTCGGCCCCTACTTCTTGCACAGGTGTGTCAGAATGAGTTCGGATTGATAAGTCGCCTAGGATGGTCACAACCCTTCTGTCTACTGTAAACTTGACTTTTTGATGTAAAGTAGAAGGTACTGCTCCAGTGTCATGTAGCCAAGGCCTTCCCAGCAACAGATTGAAGGTGGCAGATATGTCTATGACATGGAATTCCACATTTCTCTTGATCTCAACACACCCAACCACTCTTTTCTTTGAATTGTCATACCCCCTTACGCCTTGACTTAAGGGGCGTGCGTCTGTATTATCAACCCCTAACTTGTCGAGGGTTATTTAAGGGCATACATTCAAAGCGAACCCGTTATCCACCAAAACCAATGGGATCCACTTAGTGAGATATTTGAGGGAGATGTATAAAGGTTTATTGTGTGCATGACCTTTAGGAGGCAGATCCTTGTCAGTGAAAGCTATTGTTGGTTTTGAGGCTTTGAATGCCATTACAAGGCTTACTAAATTCTCATGAGTGATATTGATGGGAACTTTGGCTTTTCCCAAGGCTTTGATGAAGGAATTGCAATGCTCATAAGAAGAAATGAGTAGTTCCCAGATAAAAATATTAGCTTGAATTTTCTTCAGTTGTCTTAAAAACATTCCTTGACTTTCCTCTTCTTCTTCCTCCATTACTCGGGTCGTAACCGAGCCTTCTCCACTAAGCTTGGGTGGCTTGTACACCCTTCCACTTCGGGTGAGAATCGTGAGATGACCTATCTCCTCTTTTTTAGTGTTCCAAAGATCAGCATGCTCGGTCCTTTTGGCTTCCCAATCACTTGGCAGGGCTTGGCATACTTCCAGCCACCAATCCCCGTCATCAATTACACAGATGTAAGGGAAATTGAACTCTTCTTTCGTTACATGACACCCGTTATCCTAAGGGGAGGTCGAATGTGGTTCGGCTTGGGTGTTTGGGATGATGTATTGGGTAGGGTTATAGGTGGAGCTGTTGGATAGGCTTATGAGATTGATGTTTCAAGGCGGTGGTTCAGCATTGTGAGTGGGAAACGGGTTGAATTGTACATTGGGTTAGGTGGCTTTATAGTTTGACTATCAATGAGATCTTGGATATCATGACGGAGATGCATGCAACGGTCTGTCTCATGCCCAGAGTGTTGATGGTAAGTGCACTGTTTGTTAGCATCATAGTTTGGGCCGTAAGGTGGCTGAGGAGGCAGATTGTTCAAAGGCTTGAGATGCCCTTGACAGCTTAGAATGGCTAAGGCTTGGGATGATGTCATATAAAGAGGATCAAAGTTATGGCGGGGACGATTTGAGTTTCGGGATGAGCTAGCTTGGAAAGGATCTTGTAGTAAGATTGGGGTAAGGGTGTTTACGGAGGCATGAGAAATACGGGTAGGAAAGGTTTTCTTGGGTGGAGGGGGAGTTTCTTCTTTCTTAATGAGCTCCAGCTTGATTCCGTCTTTAATCTGTAACCCAATAGCATGCAGGCGTTTGAAATCGGTGATAGCCTGAGTGTAGATATGTCTGAGATACTTAGGCTGCAGATTTTTGACAACTATCCGTACTTGATCCTCCTCAGAGGGATGGTTCTTTATCTTAGCGGCTTTTTCTCTCCATCTGGCCACAAAGGTAGCAAAGTCTTCGCTTGACTCCTGCTTGGTTATCTCCAAATCTCGAGTAGTTAACTCAATTTGGACATTGTATGCATACTGCTTGATGAAAACATTGGCAATTTCTGGCCAAGGTTGATATTGCACAAATTCCAAAATGAGAAACCAATTAAGAGCGCTTCGAGTGAGAGTTTTTTAAAACAACTGAGCAATGAGCTTATCAGTCAAGCCCGTCGATTTTAAGGTGTTGATAACATGGCAGACATGACTAGTAGGGTTTCTAGTCCCATTGAACTTCTCGATGTTTGGCATCTTGAATCGTTCAGGTAGTTGAGATTCTGGGAAGAGGCAAAGTCCTCCCAAGTCCAGAATTTGGTTCCCTTGTGACGGGCTAAGGCGTGTTTGATCTCCTTGACTTGCTTTGCCAATTCAGGATTTTTTGCCAATACTACTTCTTAAGGATTTTCTGCTTCTTCTTCATCTTCTTGTCTTCAGCATCTCTTGCTGCCTTCTCAGTTAGTAAATTGGCAATTTGGGCCTGGAGCTCAACGATAATGGCGTCATTGTCTGCCATTCTTGAAATTGGAGTGTGAGGATAGCTTGATGAAGCTTGAGACTTGGTAGATAACCGAATTTATTGAGAAGATGACCACAAAGTCCTTGGAAGTGATTGGGACCGTTGCGGTGTGGGTGTCCTGACAGGCGAGGGTGACAGATGAGATGGCTATAAAGATCTCTATTTGGCATGGCTTCGGATGTTGTAAGAGTATAAAACTGGCCGTGGTTGCTTCTTTAGTCTACCTATCGTGCCTGCTTGAAAAGTAAAATACCTACAAGTCAATACTTAGCTGTATAGGGTTAGGATTTGGGCTGAAAATCCCAAATACAAAGTGTGAGAAAGAACTTCAAAGTAAAATGCAGGAAAATTCCTTAACTTGTGGGTTTCTATCTTATTTTAATAAGTTCTATGGCTCTCTAACACATGTAAGGTTTGGGGGGGTCTCAAGGGTGCTCCGTTGTCAAAAGGGCACCAGTCCTTTCACCAGCCCATCATAGGCGGTAATCGGATAATTCATTTTTTGATATACCACTAGGTACAAGTGATTGTAGAGTTTGCTAGAACTCCTAACATAGCCCGTGACATGCCAGGATATTAGGTGAACTCAACAAGGTTGCCCGCTCGATGCAAATGATAGAAGAATTAGATAAAGCATGTATTAGTCTTTGTCGAACTTTCTGGTTATGGCTCTCAAGTCCCAAGCAAAGTCGCCAAAAATTGTAGACACCTCCCGAAGCGGGGCATTGCCATACAGATTGATCGTTGCTGTTTGTTTGGTTGTTTGCTTCATAAACCAAGATCGTGGATATTCCCATGGCTAGGAACATCGCCACACGATAGCGGTTATCATCAAAATAGAGTCGCCACCTAGTTTATAAAACTAAGAAAAACAATTAGAGATTCTAGGTACGGGAGCCAAAGGCACAATAAGAGGAATGTATTAGGCACCCCTTTTACTCAGTCGTGAGATTGACCCATAGTTGTTTAACATAAGATTAATACATGCACTATTTAATTCTGACACATAGTCTATTTATTAGCCTTTAAATAGTTAATGGTGAGCCAATATGATAAGCAAAACATGCATTAGAAAGCAGATAAAATACACTGTCCCAGGGAGATGGATCTTGCGGCTAGTGAATGGATGTCACGGCCGAGAGATCCTCCTGGTTTGATATACCGACCGATGGATCGAAGACCCAGCCGATGTTCTTCCTCACACCAGACTTTACGACTAACAGAAGATCATAAAGCTATGATTAAGCATAAAAACGGAAAATAAATTGAACCAGAGTCCCCTGGGCCTCACCACCTTGATCTCTTTATCGCTTGATTGCTTCGGATTGAATGGAATTGATTGATTGCTTCTCAAAACCCTAGGGTTAAGGTTTGGACTTTGGGGTTTGATCATCGAATTAGCGGCTGCCTTCGGAAGATTGGGGCTTTTACAGAGGGGATTTACGAGTGTATATTGACAGAGTTTCGTGGCTTGAGAGGGTGTGTTGGTATATTAATTTCGGAACCCAATGGCTCCTTTATATAAGCATAGAGATGACGCATCTCAACCAATCAAAATTGAATGATTGAATTGGAGTTATAAGGCAACACGAACTCCTCATGGTAATCCTCTAACGTAGCCCGAGCGCATCGGGACTTGACTACTAGAGTTTTGATGATCGGATAAAACGTATGACAGAACATTCCAGAATCTAAAAAATTGACGATCTGGCGGCCGAATGAACGATTAAGCGGCCGAAGGATAGACCTGGCGGCTGAAAGATCAATCTCTAAAGGAGATTTTCAAGCAACAAGTTTCACGAGTGAAGAAATGATGTTGAGGCCATGAGATCAATGTTACGACCGAAAGATAGATTTTCCTAGAATACTATATTTCTGTCTGAAAGGCTATTTGGTTCTAAATTGGGTCCTCTAAGTGGTTAGAAGTTCTCACCATAAGTCCTAAGATTTACAAGAACTCAATCAACAATCACTGTATCCGTATGGTCATCGGGATGGTCCCCAAGGTGGAACTTGAAATAATCGTTGGCCCAAATTGGAGTGTCTACAGTTATTGACACTTTTTAAATGTTGCCATATATGCATCAATGAAAATATTATGATATTAACCAAACACACCACAAACTGGAGTTTGATGTTCTTTTTTTTTTTTTGTCACTCATTTAATATTATGGGTTTCTATATATATCTTTAAAACATTTTCTGTTATTATCCCCATGATAACTTTTGACTATTACTCTCTTTCAAATTTCAGATAACTTCTTAGGACTTTAACTAATCATGGACAATCTAAGTGTCTATGACCAGGTGAGTTGAACCGTTTCATTTTATACTTTGGTCATAATAATCAAATTAATTGTTTCATATGCATTCGGTGAATTCTCCATTTTCTTATGCAGCTCGACTGTGACTTGTAGAAAATGTAATAACTATTTACTCAATTGCATTGCTTAATCTGAATTTATATATTTGATTCATATTTGCTTTATTTTATTTTTCAATACAAAACGTGTCTTCGAGAAAATGCAATTGTGGTGATTCATGATGAGCAAGAAGTGAATCGTATTTTTTATGCCTTGGGTATGTCTATCAATGCTATTATTACTTTACTTCCTCTGTACTGTAAAGGGTCAACGAATTGATAAAAGAGATGTGGTGCCATACAATACATACCTTTCGAGAAAATATAATTCTCATATCAATGTGGAAGTTGTCCTGCAATAAGATATGTTAAGTATATCCACAAGTACATCTACAAAGGTCATGATCGTAACATGATAGTGTTGAGAGACGAATAAACGAGATCTAGATCTAGAATTAAGGTAACTACTCCTTCCGTTTCAAATTCTTTGTTTGGTCTGTAAAAAGGAGTGTTAAAATAAATGCAATTTTTTAAAGAAAAAATTCAAACTTTTTTCACAAATTAAAAATACTTATTGATATTTAGTAAGTTGTTGAAAAACTTTTGATTTTTTTTTGCAAAAATTGTATTATTTTTAAAACCCCGTTTTGCGGACCGGATAAAGAATTTGGGACGGATGGAGTATTATTAGTCAGCATTTTACTTTTACATGAAGGGATTCCTGCTCATTAATTATTTTTTTAGGCTATTATTCATGTTCTAATTGTGCTTTTTGAATGAAGTAGATATGCGTTGATACAAAAACTCTTGAGAGGCAAATGGAGAGACAAATTTTAAGACAATAAAACTTATGTTGAACACTTTTTTTCCCCCCTACATTTGTAGATCAGATTTGACTCTATATAGATTTTTAGATTTTTTATGCATGTTAAAATTGGATTCTATGAATGCAACATGGTCTTGGTTTTGAGTTTTATGATTTGGATTAATATAGTTCAGTGTGTATACTATCACTGCAATTAACTCGGTATATGTGATTGGGATTAGCATTGGTAGTGATGTACACACGGGTAAGGGCTTGACAAATAAAACTTTTTGTTGCGGAGTGCTGCAGACATAGGTAATTAGCATATCAAAGTTTTGCAACAAAAATATATTTCATCAAGACTAACCTTTTACCTATAGTGTAGCATGTGGTTTTATGATTTGTGCTTAGGTTAGCATATCAAAGTTTTGCAACAACAAAAATATACTGCATCGAGACTAACATTTTACCTATAGTGTAGCATGTGGTTTTATGATTTGTGCTTGGGTTGTGACTGAGTGTTCAATTGATTTTAGGCTTAGTGTTCAATTGATTTTAGGCTAAGTATTCATTTCATTTTTGGGTTAGGTATTCCAAACTACTAAAATTGAGTGTTTATATATATTTTGGTTGGATATTCAAAGAAAGGCTAATTAAAAAATATTTAAGCAAAAACATTTTTTTTGGTGTTTATGTGACCATTTCCTTAACCTATACAGTTGCCTCTATCAATGGATTTATTGTGTTATTGTTTGTCGCATAGTTGAATTTGTTGGACAGGGATTGGTATATTGCATGCAAGTTCAGTATTAATTTGCGTGTGCTGATTGTCTAAGCCGTATATTGCACGTGAGTTTAGTACTATTTTTTTCCATGTGCGAATTGTTCAAACCATGCCTTCAAGTACGACTCCAAATCGATGCCCGTGCTAGAACCGTGGTACACTTAAATTTTGATCTGCTTGAATATCTTTTGCACCTCGATATGACCTGCGCATATTTCATATTTTACTTTGTGTGGGCAACATGCCCTTTAAAAGGATTCCGTTCCTTTTTAAAGCCGGATCGAGGGAGCGCTAAACAGGACGAACGCTCGTAATTTAGAGAGTCACCACTTGGGTTTGAAAGTCCGACACCCAAGGAGCTGAATTCGAAACGCTTTACACTATGTTTTTTATTTGAAAAAGAAATGTGGAAGCACCAATCCGTCATAACCATATCTGGATTTGGGAACCAGGTTACAAGAGGAGAAGGATTTTAAGGCACCCCTCTCGCCCAATCTAGAGATCGGTCTTTACTAAGACATTTTGCGAAAACATTTACGATTCTATTTGATTAATCAATTCTTTTTAGCCATTTAGGGGCGGGGAACAGTTTAATGGGGATTAGAGCTGTAACACGATTTGCAGGATGTGAATGATAGCATGGATGCAAAAGTAGTTAGAATAGGATAATAATAGACTCCTATGGGAGTTTAAGCAAATTGGGAGGCCCCTGTTTTGGAGTGACATGCGCAAGAAGAAACCAGAATGCACTGATCAAGTCACTGCATGCTGACCAGACCTGCGCGCACCAATAAGCCTAAGCCCACAGCTCTTATTCTTAACCCTCTAGGCTCTGGAAATGACCAGTGCACACTCAATACAAATCAAGCAGTCTATAGCAATTGATAAGCAGTTCTAAGCAGTTTAAAGGCTGAAAAGTCCTACAAATTAACAAAATACTCCATAAACAATATGGGGACAAAACAGTGGCCTAAGACCAAGTTACCCATGCAAGGCCACTCATTGGTCAGAGACGAACATGCGCGCGCGATTAAGCCACAGGCGCGCGCCGGATTGAGCCATGAAATAAGTGTTTGGTTTTGCGTATTTTCTGGGTTTTGAAACATATCCAGGATGATCTCAAGGGTACTCCACAATAGCAGATATGCATATTGCAATACAGCTAGCATTTCTAACAAAGGAAAGCAGTAAATTGGTTATTTACATACTTAACAGTGATCTATATACAAAGTAAAAGACATAAAACAGTAGGAAACCAATCCTCACGCGGTCCTATGCGCGCAGCCACAATGTGGCATGCGCTGGTTCCTACCACGATGTTTTTTGAAACCTTGCCAACTTTAGGGTCAGGACTAGTATTGATTACTAATCTTGGCCTTGTAAGCCCCCCCCTCCGGGATCAGAATAGTAAATAGTAGGTATGCTATACCTAGATTGAGTTTGAACGGAGTACTTCAATTTTGAGGTTTGACGCTTGATTAAGGTATTTGTTTGAGTGTTTTGAGGATAAAGAACAAGCTATGTTCTTGAGTACCTATGTATCTCTTTGGTTTGCTAAGAAGAAGCAAGATTTGTAGCTAAAATGGTAACTCAAGGTGTGTGAATTTTTTTAACCCTTTTGAAAGATAGGCAATAGGGGTATTTATAGGAAGAAAGGTGGTAGGTATGGGGGCAAAGAGAGGAGCTTAGCCAGTCCACGAGGTCTGGCTAAGGTTGCTTGGTGGTTAAGCTTTTCCCATAAAGGTGATGGGGATAGGCTTTGACCGACGCGCGTGATAGGTGCGTAAATACGCCTATTTACGCCCCCTAACTTAGGCTTGTTATGTTCTTTTAATGTGCTAATTGGGGTTTGATACTTGTTAATTGTGTTTCAGGACTCACGGAGCCGACGGATAACATTTGGAGCTAAAGCACAAAGTTAAATTTTATTTTGTATCAAAGCAAAGCCGGTGCCAATAAAATTAATCAAGAAAGAGAATAGAAGAGAGAAGCACTATATTAAATTCCTAGTTGCAATGGTAATTGGGCCCACCAATTACAAGAAGAAATTTCGGCAGTTTACAAGAAAAAAATGAGTGCCCATGACTTGTTTTCGGAAAACAATAACCAAGGGAATTAGGAACTGACTACGGGGCTATTATATAAAGAAGGAGAAAAAGGGTTTTGGGAATATATTATTCCCATGAGAGAACAAAGTGGGGGCTGCCATCATCTTCTTTTCTCCCACACGATATAACAGAGAACAAAGAGGAACAACGGCATCGAGAGGATTGGGTTCACGCACAAGCAAAGAGCCACGGCCCTTCGACGCAGATCGCACCGAACCAGTCAGCAGCTTTGGGTTTTATTCTTTTGCTTTTCATTCAAAAGCTTTAAGTTACCAATGGAGTTTTATTCTTGCATGCTTATTTGTTCTCACTCCATGAGTGGCTAAACTATTTGGCTAGGTTAATGAGGAGGTCTGTCCAAGTAGCGTAGTTTTTAAATTTCTAGGGTTTTATACTCAACTTGATTGTATGACTTGTTCGATTCATAACTTTTTATGAAGTTTTATATTTTTCGAATATGTTTGTATCCATGGATTCAAGCACCTTCATGCAATGATTTTGAATGTTTCGAGATAAGCTTTGAGATAGATTATACGATGTGAGATGGATCGTGCCGTGGTTAAATCCAATGAGACGATCCATGCCGTGTTGAGATAACCTATACGGAGTACGAATCTTGATTATATTTTTGGGGATTATCGATAGGAATTGCTATCCTACAGTGATCTGATTGAATGTTGAATGTGAACCCTAGGCTTCAAAATAATTGTGTTACAATGGAAGACTGAATCGGAATCCCTAGTCCCTTCTCTCATCAGTTTACAATTCATTTAATTTGCTTTCTAGTTTAGTTTTAGTTTAATCAGTCCAAATCGAAATCCAACTTCTCTTTACTTTCCAAATTAAATTAGAAATTAATGGAAACTACTGCAACTCAGTTTTTTACTCCCTGTGGACGATCCTGGACTTAACTGCTATTTTTCAGGATAATTGTTAATTCCCTGTTATGTAAATTATATTTTTGGTACGAAAATGACAGACTAGCGCGCGTGTCATATCAACATGCACGTGGGTCAACGGTCAAGTTTTGACTATTGACCACCACCTGTCCATTTGACCTGCGCGCGCAGATTTGGGTGCAGCGCGCGCATGTACCACCTACTCACGCGTTGGTTAATGGTCAAGCTTTGACCATTGTCCAACACTTGTCAAGTTGATCTGCACATGCAGGCTCCAAACCAGCGTGTTCAAGTAGGGTTTTTGGCTAAGGTTAGGGGTTCAAGGGTTTTTCAAACACTCAAAGTTCAAACACTTATCATTCCTGGGATGTTTTTGATCCGTTCCATCCTTGGGGAATCAAAAACCAAAAGTAAACTAATCTGGAAGCCCAGATTGAAGTGTCAACACTTTGTTCTTACCCATTTTTTTCAACATGTCCTCTCTTTGATCATTGTTTGACTCGTAACTTTAGTTGTCTTCAAAATGTATTGCGTCATGCCTTCAGGCATGGACATTCGCTAGTAATTTATGATTTGAAGCTTAATTCCAAAAGTTTTGGCCTCATCTCCTATATATAATTTGTTCTAAAGGTGCCCACTTATCACTTCCCTTAACAAAGCATGATAAGCCTATCATGATCAAAAGACTATTACCAAACCAAACCAAATCGAGCCTTATGTCCCAATCACTTAGAATTGGTTACATGAATCATTTCCTCTAATGAGATCTGTCAATGGCCACTTTTTCACACAAATTCATTATACTTATATCTTTACGCACAACAACATCTAATATCAATTTAGGTCTACCCCTCCTTGTAGCATTACTACCTAAAGCTATCATATCCGCTCTCTTAACTATTGCATCTCTTGGTCTACGGTAGACATGCCTAAACCACCTTAGCCTATTTTCCCTCAACTTTTCCTCTATAGGTGCTACACCTACCATTTCACGAACCGTTTCATTTCTAATTCTATCTCGTCTAGTCTTTCCATACATTCACCTCAACATTCTCATTTATGTTACATTCATCTTACTCACCCGTTCTTTCTTAATAGGCCAACATTTTATCCCTTAAAGTATTGTTGGTCTTATGGCAGTTTCATAGAATTGTCCCTTCAATTTTGTGGATACCCTCTTGTCATATAGTACACCAGTAGCGCTCCTCCACTTGAGTCACCCCCCTTGGATCCTATGGGTCACATCATCAACAATCTCTCCATATCTACTAATAATTGAGCCTAAATACCTAAAATGATCACTCTTTGGTATCTCCTGATCTTGAATCATCACTATTTCTTCATGTGAACTGCTGGTACCACTAAATTTGCACACCATATACTCAGTTTTACTCCTACTTATCCGAAAACCTTTTGACTTTAATGCTTCCATCCAAATTTCTAGTTTCATATTAACACCTCTAGTGGTTTCACCTACAAGGACAATGTCATCTACAAGTATCATACACTATGGGATATTCTCCTGAAATTGTCTAGTCAATTCATCCATAACTAAGGCAAAGAGGTACGGGTTCAAGGCTGACTTGTGATGCAATCCTACAGTGATTGAAAATTCACTCGTTTCCACTATTAGTGATCTAATAGTAGTGACGACACCTTCATACATATCTCTAATCACCTCGATATACCCTTTGGTCACTTCTTTTCTTTCCAGAACCCACTATATGATGTCTCTAGGCACCCTATCATAAGCCTTTTCTAAGTCTATGAAAACCATATGGAGATCCTTCTTCTTTGCTCATTATTTTTCTACCAATCTCCTTAATAGGTAGATAACTTCCATGGTTGATCTTCTAGGCATGAACCCAAACTGTTTCTCTAACACCGAAGTCACCATCCTCAAGCGATACTTAATAACTCTTTCCCATAATTTCATCATATGATTCATCAAAAGCCTATTCAATAAATTAAATGCATAATGTTCAATGCATACCGTCCCGATCAAATGAAAAAATGTTCAATGCATACCAACGAACTCGGGAAGCAAACATCTGTGTTGTCCCTCCAAGCGCTTCATTCAGACTGTCCGTCTCAACAATCACTAGTCCACATTTTAAAAGAGTTCTACCTTGAAAGAATTTATTTAAAATTTGGACTATTCAAAATACTTTTGACAAGTTGAGATAGGCACTGCACCGTGTTGTCCTTATAAGAAACAATAGGCTTCTCGACCAGGCATACCAACGTTGGGGTTGTTAAGTTTTTTGTGGTAGTGAGGTACTCCATACTCATTGAGCCAGTTTATATGCCTACTGTGATGCCCCATAGCTAGGTTGACGCCGGATTCTGAAGGAGACTCCTGGTAGGCATCTGAATGGGTGGTCACGGATTCTACATTGCTAGGTGAATGCAAAGTTCAGTGCTATATATAATAGATCATGGCTCTATCTTATACAAACAAAACCAAGGTCAAAAGATAGTGGTCTTTGACAATATAACTATCAAGCAAAACTATGGTTACTCATTTAAATCATGCTTTTAAGAGTTCGTGTAAAAAATTAACTCATTAGAACATGAGGCTTGATCGATTTTCGTCCCAAATTCGCAAAGGATAATTGAGTGTACTAATCAAATATTTTTTGATATCCGAATAAGTAATTTTTTTTAGAATCCTAAATTAATAATTAAACAAATTAAACGACTCTGATCATTAGTATGAAACCTTGAAATGAATATCAAACAATCTGGTGCACATTTAGCAGACACCAAATTGGTGTAGCATCGTTGGGCTATACCTAATCATAAGTTTTTATCTTTTGCATTTGTGTTAACAAAAATGCTTCCAAGTGTACATTCATTTGCACATTTTCTCACAAATAGTGTTGTGGATTCCACCGTTACTTGTAGGAGAGATGTAAAAATGAATGTAAACTTTGATGTATTCCTAACATTGCTCGTGCATTAATTTTGCTCTTACAATGGTAGGTGAAATTATACAATAGTTCAGGATGCTACCATGTGGTACTCCAGAGTACTTAACAACCACACGTTTTTGTGGGATTCATATACATAGTGCCGCTACATGGACTTAGTCCACCATTAAGCGTATGAACCTCACAAGAACGTGTAGTTATAAAATGATCCAAAACATCACGTGATGGTACTCTCGACTAATGAATAGTTACTCGGTAGGTAGATCCCTTGATAGGATGGAAACGACCTCACCTACTGCCAACTCAACCTTGAAGAAAAGTAGCTATCATCCTAGGTTTGTCATCCCGGTTTGTTTATGGGTTTGCTCAAACAATTGATCATTGTTTGATTTTTGTGTTCAATCGCACGAAAGTACTTTGTAATTGTTTGTGAATTCCCTTTCTTAATGTGAATGAACTGTCTTTGATGGAATTATAAAAAATATTAGTTGAAGCATACATAAAACTCGAACATTCAGAAAATAAAAGACAATCACTTTGTTTGGTTCAACATTTCAAAAGTTACTTTCAACTCTCGACACAGTTTTCAATAAATCTTTCTCTCTATCTCTCTCCACTCATTATCACTCTAACTCTCAAAAATAACTTTCTAGGCTCCGTTTGTTTTGATGTAAAATGTTTTTCAATGTAAAATGTTTTTCATGTAAAATATTTTTTCAGAAAATATACTTCAAACTTTTATTTTTCGGTGTTTGGTTGGCACTTAAAAATGTTTTCGGAAATCAACAAAATAGTGTAGAGAGGGAGATAGAGAGTTTAAATGGTGGATAGATATGAGATTATTGGAATTGGACGTGGGTCAGGATCGGTGGTCGAGGAAACTGAACAGTGAGAATTGCAAGAGAAGGCAGCAGGTTCATTTCGGAAAACAACTTACGGAAAATTTAAGGGTAAGTCATTTTCATCCAATTGATAGAAAATGTTTTACATGTAAAATATTTTCTTCATTTTTTACACAACCAAACACCGAAAAATAGGTAAAATATTTTACCGAAAAATATTTTACGTCCAAACAAACGGAGGCTAAATGTTAAATCAATCGGAGTGAATAGCACTTATTACTACTGCTGCGACTACGACTGCTACTATACCTACCGTTACGGTGTTCTGTCTCCATCTTCCACGTTTTAAAATACTACTCCTAATCATTTTCCAGTCTTAACACATCGGCGGAGATTCAGCTTTCATCAGAGCTTGCAAAACCGTACCCGCAACTTAGAGAGAGAGAGAGAGAGAGAGAGAGAGAGACTAACGACTTCTTCTTCCTTCCTATCGGAAAAACACGAACGCCCAAAGTCTCCCTACATCGTTCCCCAAAATATCACACAAAATTCGCCCGATTCGATCCAACAAAACCACAATTCACCACCCGACAAACCATGTAAACAATTCCTTGTTCTTATTATCCCAGCAGTTATCAATTCGTTTCCGTACTCGAATCACAAGTTTTTTTATTCTCTCTCGAAAAAAACCTCAATCAATAATGGAGGAATTCTCAATGCCACCGCCTGTCGCTTCTCTCTCATCCCTGGCAGCGACTATTCAGTTCCTCCGTGGCCTCCGTCTTCATTGAAGGACTATAATTTGGTTTTAATTGGTTTGGTCCCGTCTTTTAGGGTTTCTATATCTGCTCTATCCGTTGCGTGTTTTATTTTTTCTCTGTATTCCCTTAAAAAGGAAATATGAATGTGGGGAAGTCCCAGGTTTGGCAGCCTTGTAAGAGAAAGCGGTTTTGATTTCTAGAGAGAGAGAGGGGGGGAGAGAGAAAGCGATTCATATCAAGAATAAGCAATGGATGGTATCTGTATCATCTGTGAAATCTCCGTTTCGTAACAGTTGTAGATCTTAAGGTTACAGAAAGAGATACATACATTGAAGGAGAAAGAGAGAGAAAAAACATATACTTCAGAGAGAGATGGCTTCGCGATCGAGTGGCAGCGGTGCGAGCGGGAGCGGGATTGGGAGGACTAAGGTTGGGAGGTACGAGCTGGGGAGGACGCTCGGGGAGGGGACTTTTGCGAAGGTGAAGTTTGCTAGGAATACGGAGACAGAAGAGAATGTGGCTATTAAGATTTTGGACAAGGAGAAGGTTCTCAAGCATAAGATGATCAGTCAGGTACTTTCTCGATCTTCCAACTTTGATTTATTGATTCTCTGATGTTTTGAATATGCTTGATGGATTTTGGAACAGAGATTCCATGTGGGTGTTTGCCAAAACTTTTAATGAGTAAAAATAAAAAGTAAAAACTCTTTTCGTTAGAGCAGAATATGCTATATATATATATATATAGATTCCTTGTGGGTTTGTCAAGATTTTAGATGGGGAGACCTAATTTTTCGAGCAGAAGCAGAATCTAAAAGCACCAAAATGCAGCTTCTCAGAATATGTTCAAGGAGCCTTTTTCTTTTGTTCCCTCTCAAAAGTACATATGCAAGTTGGCACACTTTGTGTGGCGCCAGAATCCAAAACCTGGGACTGATTGGCGTTTTAGTAGTTTGACCTGGGTTGGCTTCTGATTTTTCCAGTGGTGGTAGTTAGAATCTGGTTGAATGTGAGTTTAACAGGAATCCTCTGACTGATTGGGCTTTTTAGTGGTTTAGCATATAGGAGCTTTTGATTTTGCAAGTGGTATAACAGTTAGATTCTGCTTGATTAGGTGTTTAACAAGGATGCCTTGACTGAAGGGCCTTCTAGTAGTTTGAACTGTATCGGTCCTGAATTTCAAAGTGGGAATTGTTAAGATTCTGCTTGATTATTGGCTTCTGATTTTACTTGTGTTAATAGTTATATTCTCCTTTGGTTCAAGTCTAACAGAAATTCGATGATTGCTTTTCAAGAGTTTTACATGTATAGCTTCGGATTTTCCAAATTGTCACGGGCGAACACAAGGGGGTGCCTGGGCCCCTGCACAACTCTAAATATTCTCGTTAGTTTTTATAATTGTATTAGTTTTTCAGGTTAATTGCAAGAGTGCTACGGGATTGGCCCCTGCAAATCTCTTGGTCAAAAAAATTCTCAAAATACCTACATATGTGGAAAAAACCTTCTAAAATATCAAGTTATGAACCTTTTCTTGGCTGCGTTTGTAAAACTATATGATGGCTATGTACATAAGCACAATTTTTTCTAGGAGTGAGAAAATCCGTCAAACTGCGAATCCAGTCCAAACCAATCCAAACCGGAGGGTTTGGTTTGGGTTTTTATTAGTATGGTTTGGTCATGGTTTAAAAAAATTAGAAACCATGTTATATGGTTTGGTTTGTGGATTCACGTTTACGGTTATGGTTCCAAACCGATCCAAACCGTATAATACATACATACACACACATATATAATAAATTAATTATGATTCACCCAATAAATATGGGAGCTTTTAGTTAACTACTTTATTAATTTATTGATCCCATTAAATTCACTGCAATATTTAATTTTTCTTCACTGCCAAGATAATGATATGAATCTTGATGTAGAGCGATATCATAAGTTGGTTTCTATCATGCTGCTACTATTGCCCTTTTGCTACCTCATTTCAATTCAATAGTTTTAGAAATTATTTTTGGCCTTTTATTTGGTTAAACTATCTTAAGATGTTTAATAGTTGGTATTCTTAGTTGGTTCATTTTAGTGACTTACCAGCATTTTATTTTCTTAGTTTAAGACTTGAGGCAATTTTTGGTATCCTACTCTTAATTAGTTGATTAATATTAGTGTGTTTTAATAATTTGAATGGAATTGATTTAAATATATGTATTTTTTTTTAATTTATCTTCATAATCTTAAGTACTTTAAATATTTTTTGAAGACAATAACTTAGTTCAAAGCAAACCGTGGTTTAAAACCGAAACCGAACCGTATTTAAATGGTTTGGATTGGTTTGGTTTTATGCCTTTTGTGGGTTGGTTTGGTTCTCCAAATTTATAATTCATAAGTATTGGTTTGGTTATCGGTTTAGTATGAAACCGAACCAATCCGGACCAGCGCACCCCTAATTTTTTCTCTTCCTTGAACCGACCAAATAGCAATATATACATATGCAATATAATCCTTGTAATCAATATAGAAATACATGTAGTTCAGACCCCCACTAACTACAAATTCTGCGTCCACCAATGCACTTAGTAGTAGTTAGGTTCTGCTTTAACGGTTTAACAGAATTCCATGCGTGATTTGCTTTAATGGGTGTTTTTTGCAGCTGAACTTATGGTAAAAAGTAAAAAATGATAATTGGAAAGCAAAAGCCAGAAAGAATCATAATGTAGCTTCTAAAGAATTTATTTATTTTTTCAGCTTTTGGAAGTTGTTTTTGACACAGCTTCCTACTATACTTGAGCTCCAACAACGCCTCTTATTAGTTCGAGACTTTCCAAATAGTTGTAGTCAGACTGTGATTGAATACCGTGAAGCTTGAGGAAATACGAGTTTTTGGAATTTGTATGTTGTTAAGTTTTGGCTGTCTATTAGGTGTATAGTATATACTGCTCCGGCTATTATGCAGAACAGTAGAAGTGAGGTCTCCAATTCGATGCAGTGAATACACTGTGCATGTCCCAGTTGGGTATAGTCTTTTCTCTTTCATCAGATGGGCACATCTGAGTGTAGAATCTTCACATGTTAATGAAATTGGAACGCGCAGATATAAAAGAATCTGCTGCTGATCAAGAAATTCTGTTTGGATAGCCAGAAACCTGAGAAAAGCAAAAGATATTAAAATTGGAATCATTAAGCTTTTAGCCTCTAAAACTGGCATATCTGGTTAAATAGTTCTTAAGAATATGGGTGTTGCAATTTTATCCAGCAAATGATTGTACAAGTGATTAATGGAGTTTGTACTTTTCCCTTTTTACTGAGAGGAACTGCAAAATATACTGTTTGAATGTCAATTTAATGGAAAATCAACACAACACAACACACACACACGCTAACAAAAGTTTATTTTTCATTGGTTTTGGTTATGTTCCTCAGGTGTCTCATAAGTTGAAGCAGAGCTGACCTATGATTATGGTTAAATTTGTGCACTTTCTCATAAAATGTCTCAAACTATTGATTGCAAATTTATCTTGTGTTAAATTTGTGGTTTCACTTATTTAGGTTAACTAGACGAGATAACCTCCATGCAAGTTGCCTGTTTTTAGCACTTAGTTCTTTTGACCTTTTAGTTTTTTAGTTCTTTTTTTGTTGTTGTTGTGTTGTTGGAATACACATGCATCCTTGTCCGAGCTCTTCTTTTTTATACACTCCTTTAGCTCCTAAACTTGGTCTGCATCACAAATGTGTTTTCTCTCTGCAGATTAAACGTGAGATTTCAACCATGAAACTAATCAGACATCCAAATGTCATTCGTATGTATGAGGTCAGAATGTGCTTCCATGCATCCTATTCTATCAGATTTAAAGTTGCAGCAGCAGGGCTTTTAAGAAAAGGAGAAATAGTGCATTGATTGGGGAATGTTTTGCATTGATGAATCAGCAATTTTACTTTTAGACAACTCATATATGTCTTGACTGACTCTATATTCTCTGTTGTAGGTTATGGCCAGCAAGACAAAAATTTACATTGTTTTGGAATTTGTGACTGGGGGTGAACTATTTGACAAAATTGTAAGAAGTGATTTCGCTTTGCCTCCAACAATAATCTTGTTCTGTGCAATTTGCAAGATTGTGATATTTTTGAGTTAATTTATGGGAGCTAGGCTAGTAAAGGGAGATTGAAAGAAGATGAAGCAAGGAAGTATTTTCAGCAGCTCATAAATGCGGTGGATTACTGCCACAGCAGAGGTGTTTTCCACAGAGACCTGAAGGCAAGGCTGTGACTAATCTTCAAATTATAATTTCCCTCAAACTCAAGTCTTCATATGCATATCGTTCAGAGATTTTTTAAAATCAGAAGTTCAGTTTTAAGCATTATTATTCTTTTATAACACAGCCTGAGAATCTGCTACTGGATGCAAATGGAGTTCTTAAAGTTTCAGATTTTGGATTAAGTGCTCTACCTCAGCAAGTTCGAGTAAGCATTACTGTTCCCTATTCCTTGTTAGAATAATTAGTTATTTTAAGTGCCACGATTATACTGTTAGTGTTGATGGTAATGTAATAGTCATTCCACAATTTTATTCATACCACTACGGATAAAAGACTTAAAATTTGAGCTTCTGACCCTTTTTATGCAGGAAGATGGGTTACTACATACTACCTGTGGAACACCAAATTATGTTGCTCCTGAGGTATTTTTGTGGCTTCTGGTGCAATTATTTTTATCCACACTCTTTCAAACTACTGGTTTTACTCTTTTTCTTTACTTCCACAGGTGATCAACAATAAAGGATATGATGGAGCTAAGGCAGATCTGTGGTCTTGTGGTGTGATCCTGTTTGTCCTTATGGCCGGGTATCTTCCTTTTGAGGAGTCCAACCTCATGGCATTATACAAAAAGGTTTTCTTTTTTTTCCATTGGGTTATTTTGTCATCTTTCTTTCTTCCCTATTTGGTTATTTGCCAAATTGTCTTACTTTATACTACTTGATCTGTGAGGACAGTTAAATATCTTTTATGTTCAGTTGTTTTTTTGGTGAGATCTAGGTGAAGCGTCTTGATCAAGTCTCATGTATCAATGCTAGTTTTATTCAAATCTACTGCAAGGATTATAAATGCTTTTTGTACCCAACTTGGAAAATGCTTTGGTCAAGTGTAACCAGCAAATTCTTCTTCCAATTGCATTAATACATGTAAGCAACAATTTTCACGGTAGCAACCTATTTTTGGATCTCTCTCTTGATTTTCTGTAAATTCTCTCTCACGTTAAGGATCTACAACCCATCTCTTGAACTGCTTTAAAATATTTTGCTCTGGGGACTAGGGAGCTTCATGTTCGTTTTTATGTCTATGCAATATGAGCTCCAAAATATTGTTCCTTGGAACAGCACAGCAGGGTTTCTTTGCAGACTTGCAGTTACATTTAGAGAGCTGCAGTGATGGAACAGGAGAGACCAAAAGAGTGAACATTTATTTTTCTAATGCCAGAATGTGTATTTATCATGTATTGCATAGGGAACAGTATATGGCTGAACAACGTATCTGCCATAGTTTGGTAATAAATAATCATCTTAAAAGATAATCATCTGCATGACTGGATCAGTATGAGGGTTTGCCATTTACATGTTTCTACTTTCTTAAGGTGGAAATATAAGTAGAGAAGGACTTCCCATTTTGCAGATATTCAAGGCTGAGTTCACATGTCCTCCATGGTTTTCCTCGAGTGCAAAGAAACTAATAAAAAGAATCCTGGATCCTAATCCAATGACAGTATGTGCACTTTTCTCTCACTCTAGTGGTTAAAATGCAGTAAACTTTGTTTTCATTTGTTTACGGGAAAAATTGCATTCATAATATTCGATGTTTGTGTGAAATTCCCTCTTCTGATTTAAGGTGCCTGTAATGCTAACACCATTTATACTTTTTGGTGTAAAACAGCGCATTACAATTGCTGAGGTCATTGAGAATGAGTGGTTTAAGAAAGGGTACAAGCCACCTACTTTTGAACAGGCAGATGTTAGTCTTGATGATGTGGATGCAATTTTTAATGAATCAGGGGTAACAATCTCTTGTTTATAATATTTGATAAGCATTCTGATTACGTTCCTTTTTGGAGTATTGATCATTTTTGTTTTAATGTGAAGGATTCTCCAAACCTTGTTGTGGAAAGGCGGGAAGAACGACCCGTCTTTCTGAACGCTTTTGAGCTTATCTCTAAATCACAGGGTCTCAACCTTAGTTCCCTATTTGAAAAGCAAATGGTACGTCAAAGGCGTACAGCTTCGTTTTTTTACGCTTGGTACCTGATTCTCTGATGTAAAGATCTTTTGAATCAAATCATATTGTGCATTTGTCAACGAATCCCATGTTATCTCTTGAGGGAATTATGATCTAGCTTTACCTTGTTAAATCATTTGATGACTTAGTTAAATGCTGTTTCTATATATCGGATAGACCTTCACCTTGTTCTGTTGCATTTGGGAAGTATGCAAAAAGGGAAACAAGAATGTTCATATTCTTGGAGCTTATTATTGATGCCTGACATCTGTTCTGGTGAACAGGGGCTTGTTAAACGGGAAACAAGATTTACTTCTAAACGTCCTGCCAGTGAGATTATCTCCAAAATTGAGGAAGCAGCTGTGCCTCTGGGTTTTGATGTGAAGAAAAACAATTACAAGGTGCAGTTAGCATTTTTTTTCCCCGGCCTCTCTCTGTTTGCACTTTTCTCCCCCTGATAAGGGTCCCTTGTGTCCTCTTGTTATAATACCTTGGGGCCTGTAAGCTATCGTTACAATTGAATAGAATTTGGTAGTGGATTCTTGTCCTCCATTTCCTGAAGAATTTTTCGGGAACTTTTTCCTTTTTTATGGTTTAATTTAGAATAAATTACTTTATAAAGAACTCAGTGAAATACATTTTTTTAGAGTAATTTGAATAAATCCAAGGAATCAGGCTTCCTGCAACCTGATATCATTGCTGATAATTTCACTTCTTGTGTTTAGCTCATTTTAGTGCTAGGTTTGATATATTCTGTGGATCTCATTTCATACGATGGCTTGGTCTAAGGAGAACACTACTACGTCGTGAACACTCTTGATCCCAATCAAGTTTTTTCTATTCTCCCTCTCCTTGTGATACTATTTCTGTGTCAATCCCAGCTGAAGCTTCAAGGGGAGAAAACTGGGCGTAAGGGTCATTTATCCGTCTCAACAGAGGTATGTTTCTCCTAGGGGCTTTCTTCATGTTATCCTCTGTTGAAATAGAAATCACTAGCACAGAATTTAGGTGCTGTAATTGTGACAGTCTGGAAATAATTTTCCAAACAGGTTTTTGAGGTGGCTCCTTCACTATGTATGGTTGAGCTTCGCAAGGCTGGAGGTGATACCTTAGAATTTCATAAGGTATGGTTGTGAAGTGTCATTGCAAATGTAACATTGTGTGTAAATGCTGCTGCAATTACTTATAGACTATTTTATGAACCATACCATTCATGCTAGGGACGGCAGATGAGCCATGCCCAGAATTTTCTTTGATTTCATGCTTAGTAAAAGCAAGTCCCAAGAAGTTGGTAGCAGGTTGTCCCTTCGCCCAGCTGATCATAAAATCATATGTTATATACTCCTGTTAGATGCTCGACACTTGGATGGGGGTGTGGGACATATATCTGGCAGACGTGGTTAGGCATCCGTCGGTCGTTCTCATGTTAGACACTCAGACATTTGGATAAGAGAATGCTGTAAATGTCAGGAACCTGTAGTTAGATACCCATTAAACAGACATCAGTAATTTGAGTTCCTATATTACTATACATGAAAGTTGAAACAACCAGATTATGAGTGAAATGCTCTATGAAACATTATACATGCTCTTTGATCGTCTTATTATCCCCTTTGCATAAATAAAATACTTTTCACTTTTGATCAATCCACATTTGATAGTTACCCAAGTCTATGTAACCAAGGAAGAACCAGATGCAAAATCCTGATCATCCATCTGCTTTGCCTCATGAAATATTTACTGATGTATCTGCTTTGAAGCCAAAAGCTACCCTTTCACGGATCAGTGTCCATGTTATAAGCTCAATCTTACTCTTCCTCTTGATTGCAGTTCTACAAAAATCTGGCAACTGGTTTGAAAGATATAGTCTGGAAAACAGGAGATGAAGCGAAAGAGGAAGCCAATGATGGTTAGTATGTTGTAGTGAAATATTTCTTTCTGAATAATGGGATTGACCAGTAACTTGTTGGAGCCCAATAACTGGGTCAGTAGGAGGTGGGTTGTGATGACTTATGAGTGCATATCATGGTCTACGTGGTGGGGGCCACCTCTAAGATCTTGTATGAGCGTGATGATGTGCTATACATTGCTAAATGCTACACATTAGCGGGGGCCACCTCTAGGATCTTGTACGAGCGTGATGATGTGCTATACAGGGCTAAATGCTACACATTAGCTACCAAGGGAAGGAGGTTGGGCCAATGCAACGAGTAGCTTGAATCATAAGGTTGGGTGATTATGAGAACCCTCACCAGCATATATATATAACCACCTACCTATTACAACTTGGAGTCTTGGACTTTGGCATTTTGGGCCATGTTAGGATCCAACAAGTTACTCAGCAGTGGTCTACTTGGGTAGGCGTGAAAATGAACTATTGCTAGCATGATTGGAGAAAATGCATGACATTGGATATAAAGTTTCTGACTTCATATGATAACGTTTTCCCATTCTAAAAAATAAGGGGCAGTAGCTTCAAGATTACTCTAAATAGGGAATCACGAGCAAGCTGGTGATAGCTATTGTTCTTGTGCCTTAGATAAAATTACTCTTAAGAAGTAGCAGCTTCCCCATCTTAAAAAATAAGGGGCAGTAGCTTCAAGATTATGACCCATATGCTGTTTCAATTTTACAGGTGTTCGTACGGTCTCCTCTTAATCATCAGCTCGCTCTCAAGAGATAATTGGTGGAAATGTCGCCAAATTTTCAGGCACCAGAATCCTAGGCTAGTCGTATTATATGTTCTTAATATGTACGTGGTAGAGTGTAAGTTCTGGACTCCTCTCGTTTGTTTTTTTTTCTTGTTATACAAGTTTGCCATCAATAAAATATAGTGGGTTATTGGTTTTGATGGAAAATAGCTTGGCATCGTTTCAATGTGCTTCATTGGATGGTTTTTCTGTTCTACTAGAAATTTAAAATAGGTTGAACAACATGTACCTTTGCACTTGTACTGAAATTTGTAGAGGTCCTCGGTTGTTTGCACCTTGCACAATCATGATTTTGGCACTTCAAATATTGATAATCACATGCCAATATTTGTCTTTTAGTGTTTATGTTATGTGTATTTTGAACACTAAAAGACAAATATTGGAGTGTGGTTAACAAAAAGTGGAGTGCCGAGATCAATTACCTCAAAAAAGAGGTTAAATGTCCGTACATATTGATTTCTTTTTCGATTAAGGTGGGTGTTAAAACTGTTAAGAAATCCAATAAATGGCAACAATTTGGGGGTGGGATCCTCTGTTTTGAGAAATTGTATCAGGTCTCATGATCTCCTTTAAAAGTGTGGGACTGTGGAGTACCATGTTGGCCACTTGATCCGGAGGCAAGGGCATGAGATATGCGTTTGATTTTTTTACTTGAGCATCAATGGAAGAAACATATTTGTGCATTATGTATGTAATATGACAGCTTATTAATCGTTTGTTTGCGCTCTACGAAATTAGAAGAATTATGAATAGTTAATAGTGTCGCATTATTCTTTTTTTTTTTTGAATCAGTCAATTCCATTATGCCCATTTCATTACGCCCGAAGGCGAAGATTACATTGCTAAACAAAGGAGTGCACCAAACTACCTAATCCGGGGCCCTAAGACACCCTGCAAAAGCAAATCAACACTAGGTGCCGATATGAGAATCCGGTTCGGAACAAGACAGAAAGATCTCAAATGAAATCCCAGTACAAACCATTACACAACAAGAACAAATGTAATCGAAAACAACAAACAGAATACAAGCGTAAAGGAAAAAATTGCTCCCATGGACAGTCCACGCCAGCCGGACTCCGACAGGCCCAAGTGACCGCGGCAGCTGAGACCCCCTTCATCCTCGATCTGTCGTTGACGGCCAGAATAAGGAGCAACTCGGGTGAGACAACCAAACCGGAGACGAAACGAGAACCCCCAACATAGGCACCACTGTTGCTGCCGCCGACCACAGCAACTCTCAAATCCGACCAAACACCGAAACCAAGCCCATCCAAAGCACGGCCCAAAACAAGAACTAAAACAAAGAAATTATTTACCCACCACCACAACCTCACCAGATCTGGGGGAGACCCGCATCGGTACACGACCAGACTGGGAGAACCAGCCGGTAAAAGAGACGGAAGACCGCCGAAAACAAGACCTAACTCCACAAACCTCACCTTATTTAACTCTACCACCGACCACCAGCTACTAGATCTGAGCTTCCACCGCGAGGACGGAACGAAAAGACCCACTGCACCATGGCCGGAGTCCACGCCGAACTTGACAATTGGAAAAGCTGAAACCAGAGTTGTGGAAACAATGGAAAGGAGAAGAAGAAGGGGGAGATTAGAGGAAAAAAAAGGGGGGAGGAGGGGAGCAGCAGCCCCTCCCCCCAAACGAAACCCTTACTGGTAGAAAAGTTTAGAGAGAGAGAGAGAGAGAGTTGTTTAGAGAGAAAGAGTGTCATATTATTCTTGGTACCTAAAATAGATGAATATGGTACTGAGGCACATGCTCGTACCGAACCGAACATCCTTTTCCGAGTTGAAGTTGTTTGTTGGTGAGATCAAATCTTCTGTACCAAAAAAGTGTGTGCATTTCTGTTCTAGTACGATTTTAGTTGCCAGATTACACAGATTCAACCATCTCTAGTCGTCGTTTATTTGTTTACCCAAATTTTGGTGAAATTTTGGGTCGAAGGCTCTATTTAGGTATGCCTTATTCAATGTTAAATTTGTGTTTTACCTAAATCTATTGTTCTTTAGGTTTTCCCTCCAAAATTTGAGTCAAATATAACATATTGGTAAATACTAAGGCCATCTACAGTGGTATAATCAAAAGTCAATTGTTTTTAAAGTTAATTATGTTGGTACAAAAGATGATTTACAATTGTATAATTAAACTTAGCAACATCTTTAAAAATAATCCAATTTTGGGTTGGAAAAGCAACACTAGCAACCTTTTTCAATAATCAAAATTTGTGGACTCTACACCACATAAAATAACTGGTTCTAAAATTTATATACACGCGCATTTCAACTGGTTATTTTTTTCCTCTTTTTCGCCTGCTTTATTTTTTCTTCACTTCACCCACAAATTGTTTCTCTTTCTTTCCCTCCAAAAGTGAAGCTCATATCTTTCGATCATCTTTAATTCAACACATCGTCACCGAATTAAGGTATTTCACTCTACTTTTCCATTTCTATTTTATTTTTTCATTCCTCCCTTGTAGTTGAGTACATGAAGAACTTTGCATTCTTTTTCAAATTCGAGAACACATCTAAGTTTTTTTTGGAAGATTAAGAGAGTGGTGGATGATATTAGTTTGGTTAGATAGGCTATAGGAATAGGAAAAAAAAAGTTTCGGTGTTGTTTGAATAGAGAGCACTAGGAAGAACACCGTATGTTTTGATAAAATGGCTAAACCAGTAATGCCTAAATCAATCATCAACGAATTCTGAAATAGTCAAATTGCTAGAGATGAGTAATGTCAATTGTGTAAGTCAATCAATATTGCAGTGGATCCCTTATTTTGGTTATGGACTAAAAGTGACCATTATGAATCTCAACATTGTTAAACTTAACAACCTCTTAGAAGAATAATCAAAAGCTGATGTATCAATTTTTGGTTTTCCATTTTTTATTATCAATGTGGATGGCCTAAGAGCATGTTCAACCCTAACCCTTATTTTCCTCAACCCCAAAATTTGAGAAAAACCCCTCAAAAATTTCCTCTACTCTATCCAAATAGAGTTTTATTCAAATTTTTACTCAAATCAAAGGAGATTCAAGTTTTTACTCAAATTTTGCATGGCTATTTCTCTCCTCCCAAATTTACAACAATACCATTAATGAAGCTGTTACTCAAATTTGTACTTACATTTGAGTTTGCTCCAATGCCATTGATGAAGCTTTTACTCAAATTTGTACTTACATTTGAGTTTGCTCATTGAAGTGTTCCATATAAAATGAAGTAATTACTCTCTTTTTTTCTCGAATTTGAGTGAGAGTTGAAGATGTTCTAAGAAAGTGAAATGAGGTGCTAAGAGAAAAATGTTTATATTTGGATCTCTGCTCATTTGTGTAAGAAAAAGTGTAGGGCAAAACGGTGCATTGGAGATTAATTTTTAGTATTTTTACTCCAATTTTGAATTTGGATAAAAAAAAGAAAAGGGGGTGATGATTGGGGATGCTCTTACACACCATCGTGCTTGCTAATATTGAACTCAAAAAGTCTACAACCAACACGCACATTTACACGAAAATTGGATCATCACTCGGTGTACACCCGGTCTACTCCAGCGTATCTCGCACTAAGTCACAAAATATGTGTGTACGTGAGTGAGTGGAAGCGGAAGTGCAAGCGTAAAAGCATCTTGTAAAACTAGCCAGAGATACAAAAATTTGCGATAGCGATATAGAGAGGCAGAGCGGGTTCAGATGCTATGTTGAAAGGGTTGCGTAGCATATATCACGCAAGAGTATATGCTGATCACCCCGGGGTCCCAGGGTGGATGAAACCGGACTTAGGTTCTTTTCCAACCACCAATCCACATGACGAAGGTCTTGCACCCAATCTACAAATCCTGACTGAGCCAATCAAGATAAAAGCAACTGCCACCTGTCATTGACAACTAGATATTATAATGGGATGCAGG
This sequence comes from Rhododendron kiyosumense, assembly GCA_019656275.1. NCBI lineage: Eukaryota > Viridiplantae > Streptophyta > Magnoliopsida > Ericales > Ericaceae > Rhododendron > Rhododendron kiyosumense. Next base: position 1,010,111 of record BPLS01000518.1, read on the forward strand.
CTCTCAAAGAAGCCAACTCTCTCTTCTGTCTTTCTCTCCCTCACCACCACCACCACGGCACCACCGCCACCATGCCTGCAGCAGCAGCGGCAGCCATTTCTTCCTTGTGCTTCTGTTCCCATAACCCATCGCCACAACCCTCAAGTTCCCACCAAACAAACAACATCCAATTAACAACAAAACCCAAAACCTCATTGCAGAAACACCCACTCTATCAACCAGCAAACTCAAACCTCTCCTTCCAATTCAAAGAGAAAATCCTATGCCTGGAAATAATGGGGGTTGATTCAGGGAAAGCACTGTCTGTAAATCCATCTCTCCACTCAGCCTCCTTGCATTCCATCCACTCCATAATTTCCTTCCTCCAATCCAAAGGCATCCACCAAAAGGACATGGGCAGGATTTTTGGCATGTGCCCCCAAATCCTCACCTCTGATATCAAATCTGACCTCATCCCAGTTTTCAATTTCCTATTTCATGACCTTAGAGTCCCAGAAACCAATTTCAGAAGTGTCATCAACAAATGCCCCAGGTTGCTGGCTTCTAGTGTCAGAGACCAGCTCAAACCAGCTCTTTTCTACTTACAGAGACTTGGGTTTAGGGATTTGAAAGCCTTGGCTTATCAAGATCCAATTTTGCTGGTCTCTAGTGTGGAAAACACATTGATTCCAAAACTTGATTATTTGGGGGAGTTGGGTTTCTCAAGAAATGATACAGTGGGAATGGTTCTGAGGTGTCCTACTTTGTTCACTTTTAGTATTGAAAATAACTTTAAGCCCAAGTTTGAGTATTTTGACAAGGAGATGGGGGGTAGGTTGGAGGAGTTGAAGGAGTTTCCTGGGTACTTTGCTTTCAGTTTGGAGAAGAGAATAAAGCCTAGGCATATGGAGGTTGTGCAGAGTGGGGTGAAGGTTCCTTTGCCACTTATGCTTAAGAGCACCGATGAAGAGTTCAGGGAGCTGATTAGGCGTGGTGGTCGATGACTGGTCTATGGGTCCTCCCTCATATTTTCTAGCTAATTACTTTGGGAGAGTCTCCGGTTCAATCCACTATCCTCCGGTTTGGTTCAGTCGGTTGAGTTTGGAGCTTTTGTGGGCTTATCTCAGGACGTATAATCGAAACAGTTCATCCAGTTGCTCCTCAATGAAGTGACATTCATGCATGATTGATCGGATATTGATAGTTGTTCCGGTGTATTTGTAATTTGGAGCAATCCATCTTATATGGGTTGTAGTATATATTATCTAGTGCAATAATGGACTGTTTGTTTCTGTAGTCTTTGTGTTGCATTCTGTGAATAAATTTGGAATTTGCTTGTCTCATAGTTCATAGCCGCAGTTCACACTTGTCGCTTGTAACTTGTAAGAATTTTGTACCACATTCTAGAGGCATGTAACACTAGTCATCTTGCCATGTTACGAAGATCAGGGATTTTGTGGAACAAAGAAAACCATGTTGAACTAAGAGCTTATAGTGGTTTCTTGAACAACATGGATTTGGGATCAAGCTGTGATAGTTCTGGAATGTATAGCTAGCATGCCCAATGAAGAAGTTGGTAAAATGTATTTCTGCAAGTGAAATATGTCCATGCGTTCACGAATTATATTAAAAACATGGTTAGAGGTGAAATTTTAAAAAGGTATGCTTTCAAAGCTTTTTCAAAACAATGTCATCATATAATACAAGTAATTCCTCGACAACAACTGATACAGTCATGGTAATCTTAGTACCATCCTCAATCTCCCGCCATTGATCGATTAACCAGGGGAAGATAGATCACATACTCTCTGATGGGCATTAAGTTTCTGAGTATATATGTGGTCTGACTATAAGTTACACACCCTATATGGTATAAAAGTTGCAGCTTTCTTGAACCATCTCCACCAAAGACGGGTCCATGATTGAATTTACATGAGGTGCTTCTGCATTAGTTCAAACAGTTTGCATAGGATTCATCATCCTCTAGCTGTAGAAGACATCTTGGGAGATGTATGCTGCCCATGCTTCCTGTCATAAGAAACCAAATCTTATTGAGAAACTTCCACAATTTGAAGTGTTCCATTAGCCAATTTAGTTGTCAAAGTGTGTCACACTTTTTTGTACCAATCAGTAAGAGGGGATGTATGGGGAAGGAAAACTGCATTTCATAGTTGTAAGACCCGAACCAGGCTCCATCCTTTGGTAAGGGGAATCAACAAATGAGCCAAACTCTTATATGCTTTGGAACAGGGGATAAGATGATAAAGTCCTACATCGATTTGAACTTCTTAGGCAATGGAGAGAAGAGGCCCTTATCTCTTCTAGCATATAACTATGCGTAATACATCTAACATATGCACTCACCCAGATAGCACCCTCTTTTTGTCTTACCTTCCGATATCTTCTCACTCCTAGTTCACTCTAGGTAGATCCCGAGAATTGGACCGTGCAAGTTGATATAGAGAACTTTAGTAGCCACACTCTACTTCACAAGAAAAGTTCACCAACCTCAGTTGAGGCATGATAGGTTTCATTGTGTTTTTGCTGATGGCCTGAGGTTTGTGTGATTGTCTTACCACTGCATTTAATGTGCATTCTTCCACGCATCCTTTAATTTCTTCTAACATCAACTTAGGGTTAGAGGTTATTTATATTACAAATTCTGACTCCAAAAATTTCTTGGTTCATATGCTCCTTACCTCGACAGCCAAACGACGACGATAGAAATTCCTACTTGTGTTTTTTCTGGAGTTGAATTGGATCAGAATTCTCGATTCAGGGTCTTTAACCATGTGGAACAAAATTATTTTCTGATCTTGATTGATATCCCAAGTTGTTTTTGTCAGATGTATTCACTTTTTATTCCGGCTGACTAAAATGTAATGCAATCAAAAGACATACCTGGAGAACTGAGAATGCCTTCTCGGCAACACATTTTTGCTTCATCGTTGCACCTCTTTGTTGAAGCTTGTCAGGGTGGAGGCACAACCTCGCCTTTTGATAAGCCCTTTTTACTTGTGAATTTTCCACCAGGTTAGTAAGAGGGATAGCATACCAGCCACTATTGGGCCATAGAATCTGAATCAGAGAAAAAAAATATCATAAACGTATCGCTCATCTCACCAGAATTAAGACTTTGCTTGGAATTAGACGATAATTCCAAAGTTCAATCTAGAAATGTTACATGGTGCAACGTTGCGAGCAGCAGCCGGATGTTAGATTCTTTACCAGCTGACCATGACATTATCTCTGTTTCCGGTAGCTCCATTTCCATCTGCTATTTTTAACGGTAGAGCAAAGTGAAAGTTTGAAACATTGATACACATCTTCAGAAGGAAAATAACACAAAACTAAACTAAACACAAAAGTCGAAGTGAAAGTCGTTCATGAGGAACAAGATTCAACACCTTCCGATGTTTTTTATGTAGTCTGTTCTAAAGTTAGATTCATAGTAGAAATTCCATTGATGCTCTGATCTCCAGAGTTGAAGTCATTAAATCATGAAGCTGTGCTACAAGTAAAACTGGTTATGATGAATAGAGTCGTATCCCACGTCTAGCTACGTAAAAACCATAAATACTAGGATGCATAATTTGTTATACTGGAACTTACTTTTTCTCGCTGTTGGTTTTTTCTGCGTCTATCAACTAAATACTTAGTTTGTAAAAGCTTGCCTGTTTTTCCTACTTGCATATCAATGTCCGCAATAAGCACATGGACCTTTGCTCTATGTCCACGGTGAAAGAGATATAACACTAATAGAAGATGCTAACATGTTTTTCCATTTGTTCTTCATCTTCTGGTGCACATACATTTGTTTCTTCTTCTTCTTCCTGCACAATGAAAGAAAGGCAACATATTAGTGTACATTTCCCGCCAACCAAAAATATCGAAGTTCTCATCAAAATGTAATACGAACATTAGTTTTTTTTATTCTATAAACTTGGATTTACTTGAAAGAGTTTGCTTGTAATCCACTTCATTATTCACAGACAACCACTACTGCGAGTACCTCTCTTAGTTATTTCCTTTCTTTCCCATCAGTACATTCTTCTTATCGAATATAGCAAGAGTTTTTTGGTTTCAGAAAATTTACCACTGGGCATCCCATTGGTCCATTTCCATCTATCTGTCCATCCGAAAATCCTGCTGAATATCAGAACCAAACATATAAGTTTTTCTTCTCACATGTTAACGTGAGATACAGATTATAAGACATTTCTCACCACCTTGGGCTTCAGAAGACTGATCTTTACCCCTATTGCTCCAACTTTTATCATCACTCCGTGTATAAAACTTCTCTTTAGCCCATGCAATTGCTTCATCAACGCTTAGTGCTTCATCTGTGGCTTCTCTATTATCTACGTTAATCTCAATAACATAAGAGCTCATCACTTCATCTTCTTCTTGTTCCATCTCTTCTTCTCCGTATCCTTTATCTTGAATTTTACTAGCTTTGGCCTCTACATCTTGACACAGTGAAGAGACTACGGATGAAGGGGAGTTGAGTTCAAGATCATCCATGGGTATCTTGATGCTTCTATAAGAATTGGGATCGAGACTAATGGTTTCTGGGGATGGAACCCTTTGTGGGAATCCAAAGTGGGGGCTTCTGAAGTTGCCAATGTACTCGTTTTCTGGAAATCGGTTGTCATAATGAGAAGGTTGATTGTAAGGGAAAGCCGGTTGACTTGAGTGTTCATGGTATGGCATTGTCGTTGATGAATTCCATCTACATGGGACATTTATTGGCCTGTAAATAGAGAGAAACAATTACTAATGCTATTATGTGAACAACTATGTGTTAGGAACAAGTACCATTTAACAATAACATATTCTTGTGTCTGATGTATTGATTTCTGTTGGATCTTGGATTGAAATTACAAAATGGAAGATATTAAAGAATTTCAGCAAAGAATATTTGCAGCCTTTTTTGCGTTCTTTTAAATTCAAAACAAAACACTTACATAAAAACGTGCTATGGCTATATCATTATGGATGATTGTTGAGTAAGAAAAGTTCGTTTGTACGTCATTTTCGCAAAAAAGAATACTCCATATTCTGAGTACATAATTTTCATGCCAGGACTTCTTTTTGAAAACAGAATGTCATATCGTATCGTAATAAGGCTGAGGAATGATTCTTCATTTAACGTTCTCCAAAGAGGATCCGTATCTCGGTATCTGCAAAAGAGGCCTTTTTAATTTGCAAATTCCCTTGAAAGGAAATTAAAAAAAAGGAAGAGATCTGGGGTGTGAGAAAGATAAACAATCAAAGTGATAACCATGAAATTTGCCTCACTAAATCTTCAATGATAAAAAGTTAAAATTGGCCATAAACCTACAGGCTTCAAATTATATAAAGCAAATAGCATCATGGGGATAGGTGATTAATTGAGATATATATTGGAACCTATATGTTGCTCCAAAGTACATATATATTCAACAATGTCAATTAGTACTTTAGGAGACAATTGACAAATATATAAATATATATATATATATATATATATAGTATAAACAATCAGCCTGTGGGGATGCAGGAAATTAATAGGAATCATGCTTCGGGGACCAAACTCATTGAGTGAGTTTTCCGTGGAACCTTAATGAATAAGCGAAAAGTTCGGAGGGGCAAGTATTGATAATTGAATAACCCAATAGCAAAAAGCCAAAAACTTATGAAATTAATAGGGACTTTTAAAGTTGGGGAGCCGAGCCATCATATAAATAAGACGTCTGCACTAATCCACTGCGGGTTGTGGTGCAACTAGATGGCCTTCACACGCTTTTATTTCTATCCATGAAAAAGACTTTATCCCTGATCAAAAAAGAGAAAAAGACCTTATCGGATTCCCTTGTCAATCTATAAGAAAATCCTGAGGGTAACAGGGTCATTTAAGTTGGTCTTTGATCAGCACTTAGGGGTCTCGGGTACTTAAGAAGATTAAGTAATTTTAATTTTTTTTTGTACTCCTTATCTTTTTAATCTCTGTAATTTTCGTATCCGGTGATCAATAAAATCATTATGATTCAAAGAATGAACTAGAAGAGAAATTTGTAACTTGTAACTGTCATTATGTAATTAATATAATTTTTTTTTACCAATAAAGTGCTCAAGGAAGAAGATTCGACTAATGAGGTTGCGATCATAAAAGGGACCCCACCCCCGGGTCATGGTGGCTCAAATTTGTAGATTCGTATGAATACTTTTTTCAGTCAATCATCATTCGGTGAAGGAATTATGAAGACTATATGGTGTTGATAGAATATTTAAGAGAGGAAATAAGCGGCAGTGCTCTCGCATTGTATTTTATAAGCTACTATTAATGAATTAGATGGCCTTCAGACTCTTTTATTTCTATATCCAAGAAAAAGACTTTATCCACCTGATTTAAAAAAAGACCTTATCGGATTCCCTTGTCAATCTACAAGAAAACCCTGAGGGTAACAGGATCATTTAAGCACCATCATCAACTTTTCTCCCGCGATTAACGGGGATTCGACAGCTCCGCACTTATCATGACAAGATTACCCCCATCCAAGCATCATAAACAAGCGAAACCCCAAAAAATAACATGGGCAAATACGTCATTTCATTCATAAGCAGTTTGCAACGGACACGGAGACTGTAGAGTAGTTTTAAGTTCACCTGAGCTTCGAAGCAAACGACGAGAACGAAGCCTCGTCGCCGGCCGCCGCCGGCCGCAGAGGGCTCAGCTCCTCTGAGCTCAACACCGACGACGAATCCGACTTCGATTTCGATTTCGACTTCGACTTCGACCTCGATCTCCACACACCGTCCTCCTCTTTCCCAATCCCAAATATATCGCTGTAAAACCCCTCGCTCCTCTCTCTGCTCCCCGGAATCCTGAACTCCGGCAGGTTCCTCCCCGTCCTTCTCGACAGCGCCGCCGCATCCGGCTGCCGGAATATCTCCTCGTAGAACGGATTCGCCGGCGACCGGGTGAAATCACCGGCGGAGAATTGGCGCGAGAGGACGGTCCGCGGTGGCCCGCCGAAGACGTCGCTGAAGTCCTCGGCGGCTAGAGTCTCGGACTCACCGCCGTACACGGCGGCTCGCCGCGCCGAGGTTTCCTCCGTCGATCGCCGTGGAGGGAGGCTCTGTCTCGGTTTCGTTCTCGTCGGCGCTCCCATTCGCATCCTCCAGGATTCGTCCATTCTCGGTGACCAGGTGAGTGCCTGTGCATATATATATATATATATGCGCCAATGTGTAAGGCTTGAATTGAAAGGTGCTTTATTACTAGTAGCATGAATTTTCATGAAAAGTTTTTTTTTTTTTTTTTTGGGTAATACAAATTGTTCAGTACTAGCTTGTGCGCACTTCAAGCTATTCCATACGGCTTCTCTTACTCATTTCACACGCTTACGCATGAATTAAAGTGACCTCAAAAATCGTTATTAAAAAGAATCAAACCAAAAATTTTAGAGGAAACAAATCCGATCCTTATTCTAAGACCAAGGCCACTTGACCAACCTCTTTGGATTTGGCATTGTTTGGTTGTCTGGCTGTCTTTCTGATTAATTTAATTACAGTAGCTAATTTTGGCTTTTTAAATTCTTGGTAGGATGAGAGTAGTGGAATTTGGAAAGATGTTAGTGCCATCATCAGTTGACATGCTCAGCTGGAAAGATGTTTTGGTGAGGTGCTGGGTCGGGTACGTGACACTGAGTCACTGACCCCGCAATATATTGTGAAGATTTTCTCATTTTCCTCATTTCGAAATGAAAAGATTAAGGGATCAAAAATACGTGGAAAGATTGAAAAAAAATCTAATCGAGTGAAAGGATGAAAATTAATTTGCAGGGGTCATACTTTTTTGTCAAAAATTTAAAAACCACTGTGGGAGGAGAAATAGATGACATTCACAATACATACCGTCAACAAAGTCAAATTTTGAAAAATCACAATCATCACAAGAATAGTCTAACACTCATAATACACAAAGATCCATCGAAAGGAATAAACGTCATTTATTATCGCAAATGTACCCATATTTACATTACAAGTCGGGAAAGTAGCTTGACATTAACGGATTATAAAAGAGGTATTTCATCAAGGAAAAACAAAGCGAGCATTGTTGAGTGCCCGCCCTACCGGATCCCTCATCGGCCATTTGCGAAAGGGAAATTTATATAAATGGTCCTCCTAGTATCATTTGAGTCTTATTTTTGTCCTTCAAATATCGATTACAACTCTTTTGACCTTCAAGTTTGGTTTTCGTATCAAATCGGTCCAATTGATAACTTCTGTTAGCCAAACTAGACCAAAAAAAAATTAAATTGATGGCAGTTTGAACGTTGCAGTTCGTACTAAGTCAGTCCAATTGATAATGTATGCCCTCAATCTGATTTCTTTCGTCTAGTTTGGTTGACAGACGTTATCAATTAGACCAACATGGTACGAAAACCAAACTTAAAGTTCGAAAGAGTTGCAATTGATACTTGTAGGACGAAATGAGCCTCAAGTGAGACTAGGAGGACCATTTCTATAAATTTCCCTTTTGCAAATGACTTTGAAGGGAGCTATTGACAGATATTTGTTTGGATTCTCCATCCCGTCCCATGACCTCAGGGAGGCGCTCATTAGAGGTTTCCAATGTGTCCATAACCCAAGCTAGAGCTAGCAACAAACGGGAATGATCGGTCCCCACCTCTTGTCAGATGGGATGTCGGATGCTTGAGCAAAGGGATGTCATTCCTTTCCAGCGCAGGTGAGACAATGGGACGACAGTGACCAACCCCCGCCAACCAAGCTGGGGCACCGCAAGTCCCATTTGACCGGGTCTAAGAAGAGCCAAAGGTCTTTCCCCCAACTCTGCTTGATGGCCTTAGCCCTTTTCTTGACATTGCTTAATGGCCTTGAAGTAGCACCTTCCCAAAACCCTTAACGCCAAAGGCGGGCACCCCATGGTTGGTAGACACAACATAGGTATATAGGGGAAAAACATCCTCCCTCTTGGATGTTTCCATAAATGTATGCAAGATGGAGAGCACAGTTGAATCTCTAATAGATGCAGCCAAGAATTCGAGCAGAAGTAGAAAAGCCCCTTGGAATGACTAAACACAGAGACAACAATAACCTAAACGCTTCTATTTACAGGAGGAGTGAACGTAGATTGCATGCATCCAGAGGTAGATTGAAGTGGTCAAAAGTAAGGATTAACGTGACAAATCACAAATCAGAGTGACAGGTCACTGAAGATCACATGGGAGAACTATAATTACTAACAATAGGCGCGTGCGGGAACTGAGAGAATAATGAATCCTAACCCCAATAGAGAGTCTGAAAGTTCATACGGATCTCGGGAGATTGCAGTTCCCCAAAAAGAAACGCGTCTTGGGAACAATAGATAAGAGGGGACAATCCACAGGACATCATCCCCGACATGTAAGGAGCCCATTGATGCCATATGTCATATTAGCCAAGCAAATAGGAAGGTTGGAAGGTTATGCACACCGATTGTCTCATGGCACGAAGGAGGAGGGCACATGGGGACCTTTCACTATAAATATGTGAATAATGTTCACATCCAAGGAGAGGGAAGATGGAAAACAAAAAATGAAAAATGGTAAGAACTATCCAAGTGTATTCTATAAAATTTAATTGGAAGAGTTTGGTTACTGATTTGATAATTGGAGGACATGTCTGGTCAATAATATCGGCACATTCTTATGAATTTTTCTTTTGCAATACTCCTAAAGTCAAAGGTCAAAGCTTTCTGTTGTGTTTGGATGAGTTTTAGAGAATTTTTTTATAAGAGTAATAATTGGAAATAAGGGTAATGAGCGGAGAGAGATAGAAAGATAAATGAGAATAATGATTGGAGATTGGGGTAATGAGTAGAGAGTAATGATTAGAAGTAGGGGTAATAAGTGTTTTTTGAGTTGGAATTTTTTTTCCAAATCTTGATCCAAACAAGGCATTCATCTTCTAAGCGGGAACTCGAGGAAAAGCTTCATACAAATGGAGACCTAAACCCGGCTTCCATAGCCACTATGAATACGATTGGAACTAATGTGAGAATCTTTTTAAGTGTGATCAACTACTTTAATTGTTGATACTATACTCATAAAATTTTGAACTGTGTTTCATGAAACAAAAATGTCTAGAGAGAGAAAGCGAGTGATAGTGCCAATTAGAGGACAATTCGGAGGGGAAGAAGGAGGGTGGATTCCTGTGATCAAAAATCACAAGTGTCTGAAGATGAACAAGGAAATGAGTTAGGAAACATTTACTCTGTTTATTGACAATATCCCTGAACACAAGGACCAGATCTGGTTAAAGAGAGTTTTCAATAAGTTTGGGGAAGTTAAGGATGCTTTTATACCGCAGAAAAGAAGCAAGCGTACAGGCAATAAATTTGGTTTTGTCAAGTTTGATTGCTATGCGGCAGCTAGATTGGCAATCTCAAGAATGAATGGAGTTTGGGTGGAGAATGATAGGCTTTTTGTTAAAAAAGCCAGCTTTGGGATCAATGAAGTGAAGTCCAGAGTGAAGCATTTTCAACCTCTCGCACTGAAGGAGAATGGAAACTTTCAAAGGGTGAATCCAGTCCAAAGACCTAGTAAAGAGGTCTGCTTGGAGAATATTAGGGCTGAGGTCCATGGTAGATATGTTGGGAACACCAAATCTTTTACCCAAGCTCTAAAAGGAGAATCCTCAAGAGTGGGGGATGATCAAAAAAGCATGTTAAATATCAAACCGAGCATCAACGGATGGCTTCATAGGAGTGGAGTAGCAGTGATGCACAGAGTTGTATCCATGATGACTCTGAAAGTAAGCTTCAGTTTGGAAATAGATAGAGTGGCTCAATTTCGTCCCTTGGGCAAAAGGGCTGTTCTAATTACATTCCAGAACCAAGAGGTTAAGGACAAGATGATTAAGAGGCAATGGATGAAGCTATGGTTTGCTAGTGTGAAACCATGAAGGGGTGAACTGGCTTGCCTAGAGAGATTCGTGTGGTTATGCTGTATGGTTATGCTGTAAAGGCGTCCCGTTAAATGTATGGAATGCAAAAATGTTTAAATTGATAGCTGAGATGTGGGGTTTGTTCATTATGTTAGATGAGGCAACTCTCAAAGACCTTTCATTTACGGAAGGGAAAGTGTTGGTAGCCACGGAGGAGATTACTACCATTGATAAATGGATTCAAATTGTGGTTCAAGGAGTGAGTTATGATGTGAAGATCTCTGAAACCTTATCTTTCGTCAATCCGGATGAAGTTGAAGCTCTGTACCATCAGGCTAACGAAAAAGGTAGTGGGGGCAGATTTTTGGAGGAGGAAAACAGGAAGTCTGGTTTCAACAAAGAGAAGGAAGAAGATGATGACGTGGCTACCAAAGATATGCCCAATAGAACTAGAGGGGTTAGTGATGGATGGGACCCTATGACTGGGAAAGCTGATGGAGGAGGCAGGGGCTTGAAGCATAGAACTGCAAGAGAGCATTTAATGCCTGATGGAGCATGCAATCAAAACAGCTCAGAGGTTTTTGAATCTAGAGTTGAGGATTCGGTGGAAGCTCTGGAAAAGGCTGAGACTGAATTGGGCTCTATGGCCCATAGTAATAAATGAACCAAAGAAGTTTACTTGGCCCAAGAAGGGGCAGTGAACTTGGACAGTGGTGATGGGCCCCTTGTCCTTTTTAATTCAGAGAAAGCACAGGGTTTTCCATTAGTTGTTGGGCCTTTGTCCACTGCTAATAGTGGAAAAACTCTAGGTGAGAGCTCAATTGATAATGGAGGTAAGGAATTAGGGGATTTTTCGCTGAATGAGATCTCTGACGAAACTGAAGGAAATTTGGGGAGAAATGGAGCTAGAATTCCTATTGATCTGGTGAGAGTCTCTCAATTTCCTTCTATCAACTTGATGGTAGATCTTAATGATGCTGGGTGTAGAAGGAGAAGGCGAAGACAACTTTCAAATCTAATGAGTATAAGTGAGGGGGTTGTTCCAAATACCAAGCAGCTGGCGACAGGTTCTCTGGACTCCTCAGGTGTTCCTAATCAAAGCGGCTTAGCTGTCCTTAGGGAGATCAGAGCTACTATGGCGATTAGAGGTCAATTAGGTATTATTTTTCGACCTAATGATGATTTGATTCTTGGTAAAATAATTGAAACTGAAGCTCAGGAATACTCAGCCACGCTGGAGAGAGAAGCTAGAGGGTAGCTTTTCTTTCTCTTGGTGCTTGATGTTTTGGGTTGGGTTGTCTAGTTTAATGCAGATTACATCTTGGAACATTAGGGGTTTGTGTAATTCTATAAAAAAGAGATTTGTTTCTAAGCTAATTAAAAGAAAGAAGCCTGACATGATTTTCATTCACAAAACTAAACTAGAATGCATTGATAGATTTGCTGTTCAAAAATTGTGGGGTAGTGGAGATTTTGAGTTTGCTATTTCTAATGCTAGTGGGGCTTCTGGGGGATTATTGTCCATTTGGAGTAGAGACTTTTTCAAAGCAGACAATATCATCTCCCACAAGTCTTTTATTGCTTTGCAAGGTGTGATTAATAATATTTTTCCTTGCTGTGTGTGAACGTGTATGCCCCAAATGAGGTGGGAAATAGGAGAGTTTTGTGGGATGAGTTACTAAGTCTAAAGAGGAAATCCCCTTTTCATTGGTGTATGGGGGGAGATTTTAACGAATTCAAAACCATTAATGAAAAGAAAGGGTGCCAACGAATGGAGAGAAGAATGAAGGAATTTTTGGATTTCTATAACTCTATGGAGCTAATTGACATTCCAATGAATGAAAGGAAGTGCACTTGGACTAACTACCAAGACCATGCCATCCTTAGTCGACTGGACAGATTTTTGCTCTCTCAACAGTGGCTGGACAGCTTCAAAGTTCTCCAATGGGGACTTCACAGGCCCATAGCCGACCATTGTCTTATTATGCTGATAGATGATGGTAAAAAGTGGGGGCCCAGACCTTTTAAATTCATGGATATATGGCTATCAAATCCGAGGTGCATGGCTATTGCTAAGGAAACATGGGAGAATATGCAGGTGAATGGATGGGCTGGATTTCTTATTATGCAGAAACTGAGAGCCATTAAAGACAAGCTTAAGGTGTGGAACAAAGAAGAATTTGGGGACGTAAACACAGCTCTACAAGATAAGGAAGCAGTACTACACCAATTTGACCTTTTAGTGGATGAGAGAACAGTCAGTACAGAGGAGACAGCTCTGAGATGTAAAGCTAAAACAGAATTTTGGAGACTCTCTCGACTGGCTGAAACTATGTGGAGACAAAAATCAAGATTGAACTGGATGAAATTGGGAGATAAAAACACACGATACTTCCAAGCCATTGCAAATAATAGGTTTCGAAGGAATATGGTGGGCTCAATTAAGGTGAATGGCAAAGTGCTAAAAGATCCTATGGAAATTAAAGATGCTGTTGTTGATCATTTCAGCAACAATTTTAAAGATGAAAGAAGGAATAGACCAGTGCTAGGGGGAGATTTTCCTAGAATTCTAACACCAGCCATTTCAAACCAGTTAGGTAAATTGTTTGAGGAAGGGGAGATTTTTGCCGCATTGAAGGATTGCAGCAGCATTAAGGCTCCAGGCTTGGATGGATTCAAATTTTCATTTGTAAAAAAAGGCTGGGACTTGATGAAGGAATTGCTACTGCAATTTTTTTCGGAATTCCATGCTAATAACAGACTCACTAGAAGTTTCAACTCAACCTTTGTAACCTTGATTACGAAAGTCGATTGACCTAGATCTTTCAAAGAATTTAGACCTATTAGCATGGTGGGATGGGTGTATAAGGTGTTATCAAAAGTTCTAGCTAATAGACTCAAAAGCCATTTACCTTCAATTATTGGTGAATCTCAAGTAGCGTTTATTGAAAGTAAACAGATTTTGGATGGTGTTCTTATAGCAAACAAAGCTATTCATTGTTGGAAAAACAACATTCAAAGAGGTTTGATTCTGAAAATTGACTTCGAAGGAGCCTATGACTTTGTCAATTGGGGATATTTACTAGACTTACTTACTAAAATGGGCTTCGGGGAGAAATGGTGTGCTTAGATCAAGGAGTGCTCTTCAGTATCCATGTCAGTGTTGATAAACGGTTCTGCATCAAAAGAATTCAAAATTCAAAAGGAGCTTAGACAAAGGAATCCTCTATCTTCGTTTCTTTTCAATATAGTGGTTGAAGGGCTCAATATTTGCTAGAAAGAGCAAGGGAGCAGAATATCATCATAGGAGCAAGAATTGGGTTGAATAGGTCAAATGGGGTTGTTGTGTCACATCTTCAATTTGCAAATGATACGATTATTTTTTGCAATAATGACGGGGAGGAGTTGGCCAACATCAAAAGAATTCTTCGTTGTTTTCAACTCATGTCAAGGTTGAGGATAAACTTTTCCAAAAGCTCTTTGTGCGGGTTTAAAGTAGGCCATCAAGAGGTAACCTCATTTGCTCTGGTTGTGGGATGTAAAGTTGATCACCTACCAATCAAGTACCTGGGATTGCCGTTGGGTGCTACTGAATAGAATCAAAACATGGGATCCAGTGGTGGAAAGAATGGAAAAAAGGCTAAGTCTATGGCATGGGAGAAGACTTACCTTAATGCATTCATCCCTTAGCAGTCTACCTATCTACTTCATGCCATATTTAAAATGCCGATGTCAGTTGCAAAGGTATTGGAAAAGATTCAGAGACAATTTTCTGGGGTGATACGATGGAAAAGAGAAAGATTCATCTGGTTAAATGGGAGGTCATTACTAAAAAGAAAGAGTATGGAGGGTTAGGGGTGAAGAATTTGATGATCCAAAATCTTGCTCTCCTAGCCAAATGATGGTGGAGATTTAATAAAGAGAGCAATTCACTATGGGTGAAGGTTATTAAGCAAATACAATTTGGAGCAAATATGTTGGTTACCTCAATTGCCATCTTCTTGTAAGACCTCAAATATTTGGAGAGACATCTGTTCGGTAGGGGACACTTCCTCTGGCATTGGATCCATTCTTCACGAGGGCTTTAGATTAGAAGTTTATTTTGGTCAGGAGATCTCCTTCTGGAATCAGGTTTGGCTAGGAGACACAACCCTTAAAAAAGAATTCCCTCGTCTATCTGATCTCTACTCAAAAAGAGATGGTGATTAGGGACTTAAAAGATGCAAATGGTGATGGTAAATGGAACCTGTTATTCCAGAGAGAATTGAGGGATTGGAAAGCCTAGCAATTTGAGGAACTGCTCTTAAGATTACAGTCAGTGAATCTAGATCAATCCAGACGTGATATGCTATGTTGGAGATGGGCATTTAATAATTATTTTTCAGTGAAATCGGTTTATAATAAATGGGAACAAGTGGGTTTCTCAACCAATTGGGTGCTAGGTTCAAATCTGGAAGAGTATTAGCCCCCCAAAAGTGGAAATATTTTCATGGTTGGCACTGCAGGATTGAGTGGCAACAAGGTCGGTTCTCCTCTATAGAAACCTGATCTCTGAGGACCAATAGGTGTTGTGCCCTCGATGTTCATTACTCTTAGAAACGCCTGAGCATATTTTCCTTCATTGTAAATTTTCTTGGCATGTTTGGTCATTGATTTTGGATTGGTGGCATGTTAGTTAAGTGTGCCTTGCCTACCTGTTTGATCTGTTTACATGGTGGCTATGGAATGGTTTCAAAAATTTGGATAAGTATTTGTGGGAAACAACCTTTCATGCTACAATTTGGTCTTTATGATTGGTAAGGAATGATCTTGTTGTCAACAATGCTACATAGCGAGTGGAGAATCTAGGGGAGTTAATTAAAACTAGAGTAGCTATGTGGATTAAGGTGAAGTTCGATATAAAGGTGTACTTGGTGTAGGATTTTAACTTGTTATCTTGACGGTATAAGAAAGGTGAAAGTGTAACTACTTTTATGAGGGGTGGTGCGGTCCAATTCTCTGTTGGATGGTCCTCTCCCTTCCTTTTCTTGCTTTTTGGTCTTGTTTTCTGTTGCTCGTAAGTGTTTGTGCTTAGTGAGCTTCCTCTCGATGTACCCTTTTCGAGCTAATAAAATTCTTCGTTTTGTCAAGCAAAAATAAATAAATTTGAACAACTGCTAAAATCTCCAAAGCAACATTAGGTTGTCTTTTACTGATTTACCTAATTTTTCTTTTTGCGAGTTTGATGATCGATAGCTTTTTCAAATGGTAATAGTTAGTTTTGTTGATAGGTTTTCTATTTATGAATACACCAGGTGATTTGATTATATGATTATAAACCATCTCTTGGTTTAATGTCTTATGAAGTATAGTGGAGAGTGAAAGGTGATAGTGACAATATGTGAAATATCATAATTGAGGGTATTAGAAAAATATCGAAAGAAGTTCTTGAGGAGTTGAAGGGAAAATGTCCAATTTCTAAGGAGATATGGTGGTGGAATGACGAGTTTCAAACCATGGTAAAAGCCAAGAATGAGTGCTTTAAAAAATGGCAAAAGGACCGGATTGAGAAAAAATCTCAGGGTTATAAGCAAGCTAGTAAAGAAGCTAAGAAAGCTATTAGGGATGCTAAGTTGAAAACTTATGAGAATTTCTACGCTAGACTCGATAGTAAAGATGGAGAAAATATTATTTATAAACTTGCAAGCTGCGAGAAAAGAAAGCTAGAGACGTTTCTCAAGTTAAGTGTATAAAAGATATTCATTCGGTGGTGTTGATGAAAGACGAGGCGATCAGGAGTAGATGGAAGTCGTATTTCGAGAAGTTGTTAAATGAGAAACATGAAGGAGGCTTTGGTAGAGAGGAAGTGTATGTACCTAGCGAGAACATAGAATATGAGTTTTATCGGAGAATACAAAAGTTCGAAGTGGTTAAAGCTTTGAAAAGGATGAAACCGGGTAAAGCCTTAGGACCAGATGGTATCCCTATTAAAGTGTGAAAAAGTCTAGGTGACTTGGGGGTGACTTGGTTGATGAAATTATTCAATAAGATTATTATGATTAGAAAGATGCCCAACGAATGTAGAAGGAGCACTTTAGTACCTATTTATAAGAATAAAGGGGATATTTAAAACTACAACAACTATAGAGGTATTAAATTGATGAGTCATGCGATGAAATTGTGGGAAAAAGTTATTGAGTATCGCTTGAGGATGTTGACTACGGTGTCAGAGAAATAGTTTGGGTTCATGCCTAGAAGATCAAACATGGAAGCTATCTACCTATTAAAAAGATTGGTAGAAAAACACAGAGTAAAGACGAAGGATCTTCGTATGGTTTTCATAGACTTAGAAAAGGCTTATGATACGGTGCCTAGAGATATCATATGGTGGGTTCTGGAGAGAAAGGGAGTGATCAACGGGTATATCGAGCTGATTAAAGACATGTATGTAGGTGCCGTCACTACCATTAGATCACCAATAGGGGAAACGAGTGAATTTCCAATCACAATAGGATTGCATCAAAAGTCAGCCTTGAACCCGTACCTCTTTGCCTTAGTTATGGATGAATTGACTAGACAATTTCAGGAGGATATCCCATGGTGATGTTTGCAGATGACTTGTCCTCGTAGATAAAATCGCTAGAGGTGTTAATACGAAATTAGAAATTTGGAGGGAAACATTAGAGTCAAAGGGTTTCCAGATAAGTAGGAATAAAACTGAGTATATGGTGTGCAAGTTTAGTGGTACCAGCAGTGCGCTTAAAGAAAGAGTGATGATCCAAGAACAAGAGATACCAAAGAGTGATCCTTTTAGGTATTTAGGCTCCATTATTAGTAGAGATGGAGAAATTGCCGATGATGTGACCCATAGGATCCAAGTGGGGTGACTCAAGTGGAGGAGCACTACTGATGTACTATATGACCAGAGGGTACCCACAAAATTGAAGGAAAAATTCTATGGAATTACCATAAGACCAGCAATACTTTACGGGACAGAATGTTGGTCTATTAATAAACAACATGTGATTAAAATGAGTGTAGCAGTTTTGAGAATGTTAAGATAGATGTGTGGTAAGACTAGACGAGATAGGATTAGAAATGAAACGGTTTGTGAGATGGTAGGTGTAGCACCTATAGAGGAGAAATTGAGGAAAAATAGGTTAAAGTGATTTGAACATGTCTACTGTAGACTAGGAGATGCAGTAGTTAAGAGAACGGATATAATACTTTGGGTAACAATACTACGAGGAGGGATAGACCTAAATTGACATTAGATGCTGTTGTGCGCAAAGATATGAGTATAACAGATTTGTGTGAATAAGTGACCTTTGACAGAGCTTAATGGAGAAAACGGATTCATATAGTCAACCCCAAGTGATTGGAACATAAGACTCAATTTGGTTTAATTTAGTTTATAATATAGTTCTTGATTTTTTAATTGTAAATTGCTTTTCTTCTGATACATGTGAACCACACAATGGATGTTGCTATTATATATTTTTGGGGGATTTGCATTTCAATGGGAGTTGGGCCAAATAATGCCCAAACTCATGGAGAGGTTTTTAAGGAATTGCATAAATATGGAATGGAGGAAAAAAAAAATTCCATACATGAAATGGACCAACTAAAATTCCCCATACATGAAACGGAGGAAAAAAAATTTCCAAAACATGGAGTCGGTTTGTAGTCAAACCTGGGTTTGAACCTAAATTACTCATTCTACGGACCTAAGTTGTTCTTTCTATGAACCTAAATTGCTCCTTCTATTAACTTAAGTTGTACCTTATTTTTTCTAAGAGAAGCAGTTAGTGAAGCAAATTGGTAACTAGTAGTATAACTTCTTCACATTTCCAAGTAAAACCAAACAAGAAATTTCAAATAGCAATACCTAGAATCTAAAAGTAAAAGTATAAAGTGGTTGTTAGAAAACATACACCTTATTTTCTCTATCCTTTCTCTTTCTAAAAGATTACCCAAAAGACATTAAACTCAAAGTACTTTAAAAACCCAAATCTACAAGTAATCCAGATCCCAAATTTCTTAGAAAACAATGGAAATGGTAAGAAGATTGAAGAATGCTTAAGAAATTGAACACCTAGAAAATTCATAGAATGAGCAACTTAAGTCCATAAAAGAAGCAACTTAGGAAACTCAAATTCAACTACAATAGTCTCCATGTATGGAATTGTGCCATACATGGAGATTGAAATGCAAACCTCTGTTTCATGTATATGGAATTTGTTTTCTTCCGTTCCATATTTATGTAATTCCGAAAAAACCTCTCCATGAATTGGACATTATTTGTCCCAACTCCTACTGAAATGCAAATTCCTCTATATTTTTTTCCCGAAACTTGATCTATAAATAATAGGAAAGAAAGAAGGGAATTAGTTGTACCATATAAAGGTATTTAAAGGTGAGGTGAGGTGAGGGAAAGGATGGTTGATACCTCAAAAGGAGACAATGCATGCTGTTTTGTGGTTGATTGGCATTATCTTTATGCCTAACCTTTTCCAACTCATCTTCACTTGAAAAACAAAAACCATCATTGTTCTTCCAAACAAACATCATCATAAATCACAAGGTGATCTACCTTTTCTTAGGAGGGACCCAACACATTTTACACCACAAAAGCACACCTTTAAATAAGAATAGAGTACTCTCACAAAGATACTCATCTTTGGTGTGGATTCCTCCTCGACGATGGCTCACATTTTTGTTTTTCAGAATTGCCCACAATTTAAAACCATGGCATTCATGTAAGTAGGGTCAGAGATGTAGTTGAGTGCGTAAAATCATCCCCGGCCAAAACCTGAGTCAACTGCCTCAAACTCGACAGCCCCCACAATTCAATAACTATTTCAACTCTCTATGGGTTGATTTTGTCTCCATCTTGCAGATATGACCATGTTCGTTTTGAGATTTTGGGCTTCATATTTTTTCTTTGCACACGAATCCCATGCAATAAATTTTCTCTCACTCATTACCCTTATTTCTTTCTCTATCTCTCTCCACACATTATCTAAAATCCTAAAACAAACATGAAAGCATATTCACGAGCATAAAAGGTTAGACACAACGCTTCTCTAATGAGAAAGAATGTCCCCCTAATTTCTCTGACATCCTCTTTTTGAATGTACACTATTATAGTCCACAAAGCATGAGAAGCATGGGTTGAGAGAATGAAGGGGAATTGTCTTCCAAACTCTCACCTTTCGTCAGAAGAGAAAGCATGGGTTAAGAGCAAGGTACTTGCGGTTACTAGATCATACATGGTGGAGTATTTTTTTTCTCCCAAAACTGGAAATTAAGGTTGTTTGCAGAAAGGGAAATAATTTTCACACTCATTTTTTTACGTACATACTTATTTTTTTGTCTTTAACAAAAAAGAATACATACTAAAAAACAACAAAAGGAGTGTGGATATTAAAAAGAGGAGTGTGAAAATCACTCCCCTTTACAGAAATGTGTTGTAGCACTATATACTTTACCATTTGTTGTTCTTTTCCATTCTTTAATATGTTCCTTATGCTAAAAAAATACGGTAAAATTAAAAAGCTTGGGTTCTTTTACAAGTTTGGAGAAAATTTTGTTAACTCTGCATGGTTTTCAATATATAGGATTCTCTTTTATCTTCTCCACTCATTACATCAAAAAAAATTCTCAAAATTCAAAACCAAACAAAGTCTATTCTTTTGCTTCCGCTGCCACGATAGAGTAATTATTTGAAGATTAACTTACACACGCATCGGCCTCTATTTTACAATAACTGACAAATTAAACAGCAATTGACACTGTTTATAACATAGGTCCTTAATTGCATCATAAACGGGGACTTACATGTATGTGCATAAGGAAGACCAAGATGCTGCCTTGGAGAGAAAAGGGGACCGAATTGGAATAAATCCATATGAGATATAACTTATAAGTTGAAAAACCCATTTCGCATTGAATTTCTTGGTGGCCAAGAAGCAAAAGAACAGTGCCCATCAAATGTACATGAGGGTTCTAGAGAGAGAGAGAGAGAGAGAGAGAGAAGATTAACCCAAACTGGATATATAGTGGGTGGTGGTGTGAGTTATCGAACCACTGGTTCCCCATCTCAAAGGAAAAAGGGACAAACAAAACTTAATTGGATACATTTCAGCCCATGTCAAGTATCGATCTCTGGGTGGCCCTAAATCTAATAGAGTACTCTCGATCACAAAGATACTCATACAATTTTCATGGGAAACCAAACCAAACCGAGCCTTTTCATGGGAAACCAAACCAAACCGAGCCTTACGTTTCATGGGAAAGAATAAAGTAATATACCAACAACACACATGCACTAACAAAAAAGTTGGTATGCTTCATGTGGTCCAGAATAACCAAAACTCAACCTCTACCTGAATAATCCATGCCTGTAGAGAAGGGGAACATAAAATCTGTACTATTCAGCAAAACATAATCACAGGTCGACGAACTAGCTAGGGAAATAAATAAATTACTCCACTTTATATGCTTAATTCCCTCATCGGTCTCTGATCTCTCTCCCTCTCTCGTACGCTTTTACAGAGTAACGAAACGATTAATATCCTCGATCTAATGAGTCCATGACAGAGCTAGCGAAATGACAGACAAATGATTCTTGTAGCCAACTCCTAGCTGCTGACAAGAAGATACAAGCAAGTGCAGTTGATAATTAAGTACTGATAGCAACTGTATATAGGAAAGAAATTAAAGCAACACTAGTTTCTGCATTAAAGCTTTCAACCATTACAGTACTCATCCAATTTCAAGTTACAGTACCCATCCAATTTCAAGTTACAGTACCTAGCTAGATGTAGAATACAGAAACAGATCAAAGTAAACTCAACACCACTAACCACTCTAGAAGCCCAATTTGATCCGCTTGACTGGTTAATTTCCCAAGCTGGTACGAATCGAATTCTCAAGAAAACGGAGTTGAAATTAAGTTGGAAAGTATGGCCAATTGCATGTGGAGTTGGATTTCATGAACTCCGGCCATGTAGTTTACTTTACAACAGTTGACCAACCCCAGCTTCCACCTTACTGATTTCAGTGGTTCTGCTGAGCACATCATCTCCCCCAAAAATCACGTTGGTCATATACTGGCAGCAACAAAACTGAAATACATCCATCTTCAGGAATTGGACATGCAGTATGTACATTACACATCTGTTCAAGACTAATGTGATGCGGTCATGTGGCTATAGATCAGTGGTGGCTTTAGGATTTTTTGGGAGGGTGTTAAAAAAAAACTTACAATACACTACCCAGTATTCTAAATGACGCTCATCGCTAGTCGAGCGGTGACCCACCGCCAAACAAGAAGCCAGTCTAGGTGCCACCGAGTAATTCGGCATTTTTTAAAAAAAAATCCAAGAGATTATTTTTAAGGCAAATGGACTGAAATAAAAAAATCAAAGAGACTGACTGTTCAAATATTTAAAACCATGGTTAAAAAATTAAGTGCTCAAATTTTTAATCCGTTTAAACTGGTGCGAAGATCTTTATTTTTATGATCATTTTATCCTAAAAGGTCATAATTAATATTTGTCCTCAGGACTCTCATAATTATGTATCTGCTCTTCATTTGATTTTACGGCTCTCTTAGGGCTCTCAACCAAAAATTAATATGACCTTTTAGAATAAAATAATTGAAAAAGTAAGATCTTTGAACTGGTTCAAACGAATTAAAAATTGGAGAAATTAATTTTTTAAGACTATTTATATATTAAAAAATATGATGGAAATATATATATAAACAATGTCAAATAAAGAGAATAAAGAGCCGTAATTTTATCACTGATTAGTGGTCATTGATGTATGGACTGAGTGTTCAAAATTTTGTGAATCGGGTGTTCAATGATGTAGCGACCGGGTGTTCGAACTACTTCCAAGCATAAACTATCCTAAAAATTCTATATGTATTATAACAAAAAAATATATATATATTTGTTTGAGGAGGTCACGTGACCATTGTGATTTGTATGTGGCGCCGCCACTACTATAGATATCTAATCAATGTAACGTTAATGTATCATTGATCTGCCCAGTGGACATACGAATGAGTGACTCAAATCGTCGAGATTGGCCCAGGGTAGGCCTGCCCATCACATCGGCCAACTGCATGATGATTGATGTAGTCCCAACTCCAAGTGGCAGAAATGCTACCCTTTTTTTGTCCGAACGAAATGGACAGAGACGAGACAGTAAGCACAGAATGCAATGAACGTAGCTTATCTTGTTATTTGAGTTTAAACACAGCTAGCTAGAATAGGAGCTGATGAGACAATTATGTTTACCGAATGCTAAGATGGCAGACAAGCTAGCTAACACTGTTTATGTTTCTCCTTAATAATAATTACTTTAAAAAAGTACTGAGTTACATGGTATATTAATTTTTCCAAAAGACAATTATTATAAGACTACAAATTAAAGGTGCATCAATCCATATGCACTCTAATTTTTTCTTATTTGTTGTTATGATCTAATAAAAACAGATACTTTGATTACTAAATGGATTTTTGAACGAGCCTTCATATCCTCAAAATATATTTCCGAGGTGCACTCATGTACATGATTTTGCATGTGGGTCGGCCGACTGCACTCGTGGGAGTTCGGCTGACTGATTTTGTGGGTCGGCCAACTGCACTGCGATAATTACGCAAAAGTACTACACACACAACGGTTGTATAAAACACAACACACAACCAATCTCTAGTCATCCATTTCTGTAATGAATGGTTAGGATTCACTCAAACACTTCCCCATAAAAATTAAACTTATCCTTGGGAGAATTTTTTTAAAATCTAGACCGTCCAAATACATCTGGACGGTCAGAATTACACACACAACCAATACAACGGTTGTGCAAGTAGCATTTTTGTTAAATCTTTTATGATCGATCCTCCTCTTTGTGAAGAGGTACGTAATTATGAGAGATGCTACATACACTACATAGTTTTTTTTTAATCGGCAATACACTACATACACTACATAGTTACACTACACGTTACACTACATTTTATATGGGGCCCATTTCGGGTCTCATAAAAATTCAGAAAAATATCCATAAATTCTAAAATATTGTTTTATGGGGTCCTGTAAAAAATCAGCTTCAATGGATATCGGTAAGTATTACTTCTTGATTCGTAGGGATGAAATTGTTCATCTGCGCAGTTTCGTTACTACAAATCTAGAAATGATACTTACCGATATCCGTTAGAGCTGATTTTTTATAGGACCCTATAAAACAATATTTTAAAATTTATCAATATTTTTTGGATTTTTCTGAGACCTGAAATAGGCTCCACATAAGATGTAATGTAACTATGTAGTGTAAAAATGTAGTGTACCTATTTTTAGTGTTTTCGTAATTGTGAATGAATGTCGGAGCGATTTATGTGAGTTGTCACTGCACGCGATGGATCGGACTTGTCAAGAGTTGGGGCTTAAAATTTTATTTATTTATTTTCTCCTTGAACACATCGACTGTAATCTTAATAGGACTCTTTGAATCCGTGTCTGGAAATCATGGCGATGGAGCAAGATTATTAAGAGTCGTGGCTCGGTTCTTCTATTTGGTTCCTTTGTTGAACACGTTGAGAGCAATTTTGACTCCTTTATGAACGCTACAATTTAGCTTAAGTTGCTGAGCAAAAACTCGGGTGAGAGTCGGGCCTTGCAATCAAATTATGGGAGTTATTCCTAATTAAGTATCAACAGATATAGCATGACTACATGAGTGATGAGGATGTAATTTAGTAGGTTTTGGTGACCAAATTGTGGGAGATGTGTCAAAACATCAGACTAATTAATGCCTTGTTTTCTTTACTTTTCAAAAAGTATATTTTAAAAAAATTTCCCTAGTGCTCAAAAAAAAAAAAATTCATAAATTCCTCCTACTTTCAATATTTCTCTCTTCACTTATTATTCCTACTATTTTTCAAAAAAAAATTCAAATCGAAATCCAAACACATCATAAGACATCGAGATATTGAATATTGCCTTAGCAAGTGCATGTTTCCGATCCAACTCGTTAAAATAATAATATCGATCGGAGGTTTGCTCTTCCAAAATCCAAAACGCAGGGCAGGGAGATGAATCTAAAGTAGTCTTGGTAATGGATTAATTAAGGGACAAGGAATCAAATATACTTACAAAAAAGTAGATGCATGCACTAGGACTAGGATTTGTTGTTTTCCTATTCGTTAATTTCAATGAATTTAACCCGAGAGCTAGCTCTAGGCATGCATGAATGAACCATATATATATATATATATATGAGTCCCCTTCAAGTAAGGGCGTGCTCATTTTAAATAAAATGCGGATGTCCCATTTTTCGATTAAATTTCAATGATCTGAGCTGCTCAATGTGTTCAGAACGTGATTTTAAGAGTATCCGAGAGAAATTAGGAAAAAAAATGACCGGGATGGGCTTGATTTGAGCAGTTTTTATTTGAACTGTTCGATAAAATACAAATAAAAATTATTCGGATCAAGCCCTTTCGGGTTTTTTTTTTTTCTGATTTCTCGCGAGTATCCTTAAAATCAAGTTTTGAAAATATTGAGCAGCTCGGATCATCGCAAATTGGTCAGGAAAGAGACGTCTTTAACTTAATACGGTAAGAGCGTCATTACTTAAAGTTTTTTTTTGTGTGTGTGTGTATATATATATACACACACACAAATCTTCTTATAAGGGCACCCTTACCATATTAAGGTAAGGACGACCAATTTGTGATGATCCGAACCGTTCAATATGTGCAGAACGTGATTTTAAGGATACCCGCGAGAAATTAGCACAAAAAAAAAAAGAGACCGGAAAGGGCTTCATCCGAGCAGTTTTTTATCGGATGAAGCCCTTCCCGGTCTTTTTTTCTTCTGATTTCTCGCGAGTACCCTTAAAATCACGTTTTGCACACATTGAGCGACTTGAATCATCGTAAATTTGATCGGGAAAGGGGAGAAAAGGAAAGGCCGAACTACGTACTAGTTAGCTAGTCGCCAAGAAATTAGTGTAATCAGCACATTAATGTGTTGTGTTTTAACAAATGACGAAATCTGGACCCACCCACCAAATTAGAAACCCACGTGGGCATAATTACTTGTTTCACCAAATGTAGTTTAGTTTCGATTATCATGGGATGAGTACTATTTGCCGGCTGGTAACAGAACATATATAGCTGCTACATGTGAAATACATGTGAAATATATGGTGGAATATTAGAGCGCATGGAGCTCATCTTTTTGATGAATTCATTCTTGTTGGAATCTTCTTTGATGTCAACTAGGGTGAATTACGACGTGTGCCTTGCACATCGTATTGTGCTCATGGTTTATTTGGTCCGGAGTTTTTGAGGGTGCTCTTAGGTTCCGTTTGTTTCAATGTAAAACGTTTTACAATGTTTTTCATGTAAAATATTTTTCAGAAAACAAATTTCAAACTTTTATTTTCAGAAATCGATAAAATAGTGTAGAGAGAGTGAGAGAGAGAGAGAGATTTGAGAATAAGGGATTGAACGTGGACAGACGATCGAGGAAACTGAGTAGTGAAAATTGTAGTAGAAAGCAGCGGGTTCATTTCGGAAAATAACTTACGAAAGATTTAAGGCAAGTCATTTACATCCAATTAATGGAAAAGGTTTTACATGTAAAATGTTTTCCTTCATTTTTATACAACCAAACACCGGAAAATAGGTAAAATATTATACACCCCAACAAACAGAGTCTTAATGACCAGACATCTGAGTGAAGGTGTGTAGTTCAAGCAATTACCAAGAAATAAAAGTTCATATAGTCTCTATCTTACTGGTATCTTCAAATGATATTGAAGTGGCCATATGAAGAAAAGGTTAGGGGAAAACCATCAAGCAAAAAAGAAGCACGCCAAAGGTTTAATTTGCTCCAGGCTTCTAGCCTTCTACAGCAATTTCCCTGATTTTGAAAACGAGAAATTGATTCAAAATTAAGAAAAACCACTGCAGCCACAGGATTACAGTTGGCTTTGAGCATGCTAGGACTTCGGGCTAACTACGTACGGGATAATTTTCTGGTAAAATTGATGTTTGAGATATCTCATTAGGCATAGACGCAAAAGCCTAGGAAAATTCTGTTTACAAATTCCAACCTAGGACACGGTATCTTAGAAACAGTTGATTCTAGACTAATAGATTCATTCCTGAAAATGAACTCATCTCGAGCCTTCCAAATGAACCAACAAAACAAACGCTACTTTGCTAATTGGAGAAATTGCTTTCTTCTGTGTATAATCACAATTAAAAATATGAAAAGACCATTCTAAAACAGACGGAACAGCTCCATGTGTAATAACACCATGCAAATCACAGTCAAACCACACCACCCTAACCCAGTCGCATTCAAAGAGAAGGTGCTCTATTGATTCTCTAACCTTGTTACAAATTGGTCAGATAGGACAAGAATCTGCACACTTTCAAGAGTGGTTATGACATTCTTGGATGCTTTCCACCAAAAGTTTCTGACTCTGGAGGAAACCACTAGTTTCCAAATTGTTTCACAAAAGTTCTTATTAGGTTTGCTAGTGTTGGTTGCGACATGCCTTGCACATCGACTTGTGCTCATTGGTTTTTTTTTCCCCTAATGTAATTTTTAATTTTTTTTTGGTTTAGCATAGTGTAATTGGATGCGAATGCAAGCAGAATATTACTCTCCAAGGCCCACTTCAATAATTGCAACCCTGCTTGAACACCTCCTGTTGGAAAATATTATTGGAATATAATACTTTTATTTGGTTTGAATGTGAATTGACTTGATTTAGTATTATGTATTTTTAGAGACACCTATTCGTCGTGGATGGGCGCGTCTTATATGAATAGATGTGTCTCCTTCCTTGGTGACTATTCCAAATAGTCACCAGTTAGTCTATATATAGGATGTTTCCCTTATATTATTGGATTTCATCACAAAAAGTAAGCATATCTTTCCAACACCTCCACCATAGCAGCTGAGCTGGCATAACACACCTCAACCTGTGAAACTTGCTCTGATCTCCCTGCTCCAAACTTCACCCAAGCAGCTGCTCCTCTTAAAGAGGCTTGCTGCCATGCACGATCAGTCACAAAAAACTGCACTGAACTCATGTTAACATCCATTCCTTGCTTTGCAACACAAAACAGTCCCTGCCATGAGCTCTTAGCTTCCATAGTGCTGCACGTTACACTACTAAAATTAAAAACAAATTTCCTTTTCCATGTCTACAACTGCTTCGTAGCCCTGCAAAATGAGTTAGTGCAACATCCACACCATACCAATCTGAATTAAACAAGGCATCATTCCGTGCACACCAAATAGCCGAAAGTAATAAAACAGAATCCCTGACAACCTCCTCATTCAGAGCATTTTCCAGCCAGCCCATCAACCATTCTGAGCATAACACTGGAGTCCCAATATCAAAATCAAAGCCCAAATGCAAAGCTCGCCATAGCCATTTAGCATAGGAACACTGGAAAAATAGATGTCCTATTGTCTCCATCTAACCTCCACATAACAAGCAATCCAGGCAAACTTCAATTTCCCTCTTGAGCAATGCATCTTTGACAGCCAAAATCCAATGAACCACCTTCCAAATGAATAGTTGACATTTTAGAGGGGGACCCGAACCCCAAACTTTAGCCCACATTAAGAACTGTTCATGATCATTGCTCAATTTTTCATTTGTACCAAACTTCTCATAAAATATCAGCCAATAGGCTGACTTCACTGAAAATTGGTCATCTTTGGAAGGATCCCACACCAGCGTATCCTCCACACTGTTATAGGGTATGTAAATCGACATGATTCTATGGGCATCCTCCGCAGAAAACAAAGGAGAGACCAAAGGCTCCCTCCATTTTTGTGCCCACAACACTTGGTTTGTGGGCACAAAAAGATTGCCACTTGGATGCCTGGATATACATGCTACGGAATACATTCAAGAGAACAGAAATGAGAGTTTTTTTTTGGTAGGGGAAAAAGGAAAATTGAAAGAACCAAAGAAAACAATCTAATACTACAGGGCTACAATAAATATGGATGGAAGAAAAAGGAAGAATTTTACTTCGACATGAAGCACAACTATTTTCCCAGCACATATAAGACGATCTTTAGCTACCCTGAAATGAAATTAGTGGTTCTCATTTATCCAAGGAATACAAGTCATAGTGCTAACAAAATTGAACCATGGCATGTGAAGATAAATACATAGAATACAAACAAATTCAAAAGAAAGTGTAGATTATATTTTCTTGGACTTTTAAGACTACCAAAAAAACAACATATTGAATATTCAAATGCCAATGTCACTGCTTGTGATTTGCTTGTGTAAGTTTTTTGATAATTCACCAAGGGCCATATCTCTCGTATCTTTTTCTAAAACACCCATATGCCTATGTTTGCCCACATCCATGAAGGAATGGAAAGTTGGTAGTCATGGGACTGACATGGTTTCCATATAAGTTTTCTAAGATCTTCAGAATACCCAATAATTTACTCATTAGTTCATAAAGGTTAAAGGTTAAGAATGAATTCTCTTTATCTGATCATATTGAAGCTTGTTCTTAGCATTGCTCCATGGGCCCTCCAATCAGATTATATCATCTATGGAATTTTGAGAAACCATTTTGCTTTTGCCTTTGATCTTATCAAGATCTCAAACAGTGATTTAATAAGCAATATCAATGGGGAAAAGTGGTCCAAACATCAAAACTACAACAGCACACGTGGTTTAAAAAGCAACATGCTGACTGTTACTCGAGTAGCTGTACCTCACCCAAACTAATTCGAGTTCATAAACGACAAAATCGGAGCATGTCATCTGAAACTTCAAAAAACTTTTACATTAGATCATCTTACCTTCTGGAACCCAGGTTCCATGTGTTAAAGCATCCAACTCCAAATCAATTGGCAAAGAGTGGAGAGGCTACCCAGGCTCGTATGCTAGTTTTGGAGGAGATAATTAACCAATGCGGGACAAATTCCAACACTCCCCCGCACGTGCAACCCCTGACTCGCACGTGAAGAGGTAAACAAAGGATCCGGAACACACGGATCGCAATGAAATAAAGTGCAACTATGGCACAAACAAAGAG
Source organism: Rhododendron kiyosumense (assembly GCA_019656275.1). NCBI lineage: Eukaryota > Viridiplantae > Streptophyta > Magnoliopsida > Ericales > Ericaceae > Rhododendron > Rhododendron kiyosumense. The sequence goes on from BPLS01000518.1 coordinate 1,040,116, forward strand.
GAAAAGCCTCCGAAAGCCTAACTCTGATACCATATTAAAGCATCCAACCCCAAACCAATTGGAAAAGAGTGAAGAGGCCGCCCAAGCTCATATACTAGTTTTGGAGGAGATAATTAACCAATGTGGGACAAATCCCAACACCATGCTCCCAGATAAAACAACAGTCGGATATACGTTGCCAGTGATACATATTAAAGTCTTCCATAGTATCAGTGCAGATTTAAAAATGATTCCTGATATAGAAAACAAAATCACAGCTCTAAAAGATCGTTTATTCGTATTGGATATCAAACTACCATTCACCATTGTGATCATTCCCCAGGGTGTTGCAATATGATTTTCTTCTGATTAAAAAATGAATAAGGCTAATCTAAAATAAATTGTAAAAGTAACAACACCATAAAACCATGCTGGCTGGGCTACTGCATATAGAGTAAAAGAAATTCAACTTATTTGGATCTATTGACGAAGACTTATAATCTTCTATAGGAATAGATTTCTCAACGAAGTCATATGTTGACCATAACACAGTTAAATTTAAGTAGGAAAGTTCTGAATCCTGCACCACATGTCACTCTGCCAAAGTTTTTATGTACAAGTTTGAAGTTGATTCAATGGGTGGCATAGCTGCTGGTGTACTAAGGGTTCTGAAGCTGGAGGGATCAATTGGAGAGGCAGTCATCAATCAACTAAGCAACCTAGGTACTCCTCTTATACTTATGCGATCTGGTGTTTTCTTTTTGCATCTTTCCAACATTAGTATGATATTCGAAGTTTTGGGACTTGAATGAAATTTCTTCCTTGGTACAATTTGTTCTTTTGCAAAACGAGAGTTGGTCACATTATAGAGGCATTAGAAGAATCACACACTCGTACTGATATTTGGAGTGTTGATTGAATGTGTTTGTCTTTTGACTTGGAGAACTAACACTACTGAAGGATGGTGATTTTCCATATATTTGGTTCCAATGACTTGAATTTTACTTGCGATTTTTATCTTCTTTCTTTTCATTTTTGCTTTCATCTAATTTGGAGATTAAGGTCTTCTTCATGTTTTCAAAGTATTGAATTTGTTTTCAATTTTTCATTCTGGGTTGTGATCAATTTTCTCCCTAAAAATCAGGTAACCTCCACGCCCCAAAAAGCAAAAAGAACCTTAACAGCCACTATCCAAGAAGAAGCCACCCAAATACCATGATCTTCATTTTCTCTTCATCTCTGAAACAAGCTTCCAAACCAGGCCAAACGCTCATGAAACAGAGAAAAAAAAAAAAAAAAGAACCAAGCTTTATATGAGCTGTATTGGTACATAATTACTGATTTAACCTTCAGAAGACTAAACTAAACACAGAGACATAGGAATGAAGCAGATTTCCTCATGCATAAACAGCATCGATTGTGCCGAGCACTTTTAACCACTAAATGCATATGTATCTTGGTCACACGCCCATGAAACATAATCCACCTTCCATTTGGAAACCAAAAGGACGAATCCAAACCGATGCCAAAACTCAGGTTCTTTACATATGGAGATCACGAAATGTGGAAGTTTAAATTTTTGAACCTCCTCAACATCAGGCTCCACCAATATCTTCCAATTGAATCCAGCATCTTCCAATTTAACACGGCCCTTCAAGTCAAGGGCTAAACTTTCTACTACTTGTGAGCTACCAGTAAAGAGAGTCATGTGTGGATTTGCCTGATTATTCCATCAACATATCAGAAGACGTATCTGATAATATCCAATATTCACAAGTAATCTACTTGTTACATTCTTTTGGATCAGAATTCTGAAAGGTAGCTGGCAAAAAATGTAAATACAATGGACTCTATAGCGCAAAAGCAACAAACATCCTCTTCTTTACTATGTCCTTGAAGCAGACATAACCAGATAATCAACAGTGTAATATTTATGGCTAAAGCAAAATCCTATTAATATTTTCTGATATGGTACTTCAAGTCACGGCATTATCCTCCAAGGCCCACTGATTAAACAACAGCTATGAAGCACCGACACATCTAGAGATCGACATATTGTAGTGTCGGACACGGGAACACGGCCCATAATTTAATTAAATTTTTGAGAGGGACATGGCTGGGGACATGGGGGGACACCGATGGGGACACGGTGGGGGTCAAAGTGTAATTTTTTAAAAATAATTGGGATCAAACTATAATTTTTTAAAATATTTAGGGGTCAAACTATAGTTTTCAGTAAGGTTGTATTGAACTTATGGATGTCTTGTTTTGTTTGAATGGTATTGGAACTAAGGATTTTTCGTTTTGTCCACACTTTGCCATTTAAACTTGGAAAAAAATTGAAATAAATATAAATAAATATACACGTGGCGTGTCCCCATTTTTTTAGAATTTTCGTGTTCCCGTGTCCGTGCATCATAGAATTCAACAATACTATACTTAGCAAATAGGAGTAACAAAAAACAATCATCATCCTAAACCACAGCCTATTCATACAACATGTTATTAGGGGGTTAGAAGTTTGATCACATGAGACATCATGCAAGCTGTGGCTATATAATTTTGGGGAGCTTTGCCCAATTTTCGAGCCCACTACTGATATTGGAAACAAAGATATTTTTCAAAATAGCATTGAGTGGCAGTTGTTTAGTGCTAATGATATACATAAAACCGTGATATCCAACACACTATCGGTTTTATGAAAACCAACCTCCAACAATAGCTTGTTCATTGTCCTCCCATCAGCATTAATGAAGTCAACATCCTCCTCATGAAGCAACCAAAGCATTTGTTCCATAACATTGCATACCTAAGAAACATAGTAGGTAGGTAAAAATACTAGGCATAGAGAGGAAATACAAGAGACAAGTAAAACTTGAAAACAAGACTAAAATTCTCAAAAAGAGAAGTAATAAAACAAGAGCAAAAAATTTAAAACAGCGGTCAAATCCAAGAGCAGCCGGAAATTCTAGCCACCAAATTGTCGCTTTCGTGAGGGGCTCAGCGCAATAGGCTATTTCTTTGTTTGCTTGTTTCTCCTTTCAATTGTACCAGAAAAATAAAACTCCCTAAAATTTCTAAAACACATTCCCCCTTAATTCTTAGGCAAAGTGAAAGATTGCCAACTTACCTAATTAATCCCTTTCTTTTGGATCCCCTGGAATGGTGGGAGGAGTGGAGGTTTTTCATGGGAAGTTATGAGATCGCTTGGGGGAGTTATAACCGTCATGCCTGTCTCATGGGAGAGTGATTTACGGATCACGGAGTAATGGAGCAAAACAGTGGGAGTGGGTAGAAATCATGGGGTAGTGGGGATCACACTTGTTGGGAAGGTGCCGGCCAGTATAAGCCTTGCCGAGCACCCGGCCACGTGTCATATCCAGAGTGCTCGGCATCAGTGATAAAAATTCATACTCATCATACTGTATGCATATTTATCAGCACACGTAGAGCATGTTCCATGCATCTCTCTACCTTTGACATGTTCTTGTTTTCCAATGAATGGGTTTTGGAATGGTCTCTATTCGGTTGTTTCCAGTGAATTTTGGATCTTTTTTGGAGGAAAGGAATATTATATTCGATTTTCTGAATTTTGTCAAGAAAAAGAAAAATAATCAACAGAAGTTACTACAGTGAGTAATATAAACATGGCTAAAATGATGCTAAAGCTTCATGCACTGTATAACCTCCAACGGCACTACCCTGGAATTTGCTGCTGCATAAGTTTTGAGTCACACATTTTACTTCCTGAATTAAGCAGTGAAACAGTCACTGAGTGAAGATTTTCAAAATAGTAGCATCTTTTGAAGTAAAAGGTCGGCCATGGACCATACATTTTAGAAAGTTCCACATGGTGTCTCCCAACTTAAGAAGATAACCTTTTTGATCTTCAATGCAAAAAGTAAAAGCAAGTCAAAGGTCCACCACCTACTCACAGGCCAAAGGATAGCTCTCTTTCTCCTTTCCCCTTCACTTTCCAGTATGCGTAGGTTTTCTATAACTCTAAGGTTTCCCATATCTGAGAAGAACAAGAACAACCAGCTTTTGTCATTACTTCAGAAAACAAAACAAAACATGACACAAATCATTTCTTGCACTAGAGTGCACAACTAGATGGAGAGAGAGAGAGAGAGAGAGAGAGAACCACCTAAAGGAAAAACAAAGCCACCCTTATCTTGTCCATCTGCCCATAGGTAACTCTCTTAGAAGCATAGCGAAAAATAAAATCACCAATTCAAAAAGGCCCTTAAGCTCTGTTGTCATGTCTGTCAACATTCCAACCCCGGAAACTTGGCGAACAACATAATCGCCGAGGTCATTTAGTAAACCTAAAAGTAGGTGAAAGTTCTGAATCCCCACTTAAATGTATTACAGTGTGAGTTCAATCAGAGCACCGTTGTGAGCAAGGATTCCATCAATAGATGCCTTAGCCACCAGCAGGAATTCTTAACTTACCGTTCCTATAAAAGATCTACAACAGAAAATGAGAAGAGTTGGTATCCCAAAGTGAATCTTGTAAAGATTGAAATGACACTTCGGGTTTGTGTACAGATTATGATTATGGTGGTTTCGAGAAGAGGCTTCTTGTGAGTCCACTCAAAGGATGCTTGGCACCATCTTTCAAAAGTAAAAAGTCCCTCAAAACAAGCAAAGCAGATCGCTGAAACATTTTTCAACAGTGTTTGCTGTTAGGATTTAAATTACACATCAAATTTATATTGTATCGCTTTTGAGTCTTCATCACATTCACTACAATATATTAAGATTAAGATAACGGAGCAAGATCTGAACAGATACAAGACATTTCACAGATTTCATTCAGAAACTGACTTAACCAGGAAGGTTTTTCATGCATATCAGTCCATCTCATTGAAAAGAATCTACTGAATTAATACAGGCAGTAGATATTTCAGGGATCAGAAGGTCAACAGTTGGAGAGATGAGCTTGACCAGCATATCAACAAGAACTGGATTACCGGACAGTTCAAGTAATTTCTATTGAGAGAAAGTGATCCCGCAACCAAAGAATAAAAACCATCATTAAAAAGAGAGATCAATAGCGCAAACAAGATGGGCAGATTATGATTTAAGCTCTATAGCATACAATAACAGAAGAGGGCGGAACTATATAGATAAGTGAAATCTTCACTCTCAGCATATTACAATTTACAACTATGAAAACCCTCTGCAGCTCTCAAAGAATGATTTGAGGTGAAACGCATCCAAGTTCTACAAAAATAGCATAACTCTTTGGTTTCGTCTCCAGTATTAGTATCTAGAACACCTTGTCACAATTGAAGCTCAAGATGGAAAACAAACACATAACTCTAATAATGCAATTAAGAAAATTGCAGCCCAGGTCAGCAAATTTTCCTCTGGTGCTGGGGTGAAATGCATCCACGTTCCACGAACCGTAGCATAAGCTTATTTGCTTCATCTGATTTCCCCTCTAGCATCAATCTCTTACACACTTTCTCACATAACTTCAAATCAGGGATCAGATTCCGATCAAACATCCGACACCCCACCTTATATGACAACAGAGGAATACCTTTACTCATATAACTCTCCATAAGCATGTGGCATGTACTGGCATCAAATCTTGAAGCTGTTCTCAAAACCTTTCCCAAGAGTTTATATGCCTCGTCAAGGTTTCCAAGACTACAAAGCTTTTCTATAACCTGATTATACACTGTTCTGCAATCTTTTCTTGAAAGCATCTTCTCTAATAATTTCAACAAATCTTCCACCCTACTTTGTTCACAGAATCTACAGATGATTGAATGGTATGTAATAGGACTAGGAACCAAACCCTTGTGGAGCATTTTCTTGGTCAGTTCAATTGCCTCTTCTATTCTGCCTTTCTTTGCTAATGCATTAATAATTGTTGTATAAGTGACGGTGTCAGGGCGTCTGTCACTCAAATACATGTCATCAAGCAACGAGAGCGCAGCATCCACATCACCTCTCTGACAAAATCCATGAATTACAGTACTAAAGTTTACCGCGTTAACTGCACATCCCTTATGCACACACTCCTCCATAAAATTCTTAGCATCATTAACTCTACTCTCTCGACAAAGAGACTGAATCACTAGGTTGATTTCAACTGCGGTTGGATGAAACCCCTTTCTGATCATTTCCTTGACCACATCACAAGCCTCAGATAATTTCCCTTCCCTACGGAGCCCATGCATCACAACACTATATGTAATGCCATTTGGGGTCCACCATTCTTCCTCACTCAAGTTCATCATTTCCCTTGCCTCTGATGATTTCCCACTTCTGCAAAGCCCATTTAACAAGGCCGTATATGAGATAGTGTTTGGTTTGCAACCTTGTCTGTTCATCACCTGCATCAACTTTTTGGCTTCATCCACCTCTCCTATGCGACAAAACCCATGGACAACTGCACTGTAAGTCACTACATCAGGACTGCATCCCTTTGTGATCATTTCCCCTAAAAGTTCTTTCGCCCTATCTATTCTTCCCTCTTGACAAAATGAGTTAATTATCGCACTATACCCAATCTTATCCACCAAGAATCCTCTCTCTTCTGCTTCCTTTAAGAATAATACAGCGTCATCGCTATGACCATGTTTGGTTAACATATGGATAAGGGTATTGTAAGTAACCTGGTCGGGTAATAGTTTGCCATCCTTCAACATCTTCCCCATCAACTCCCTCACTTCTTTGATCCTCTTCTCCTTGCATAGAAAACCCATCACTGTGTAGTAACTAACTTTATCTGGTGAACAACCTTCAAATGGCATTTCATCAATTAGACTCACCGCATCGTCAATCCGATGCAAATCACAATATCCCTTGATCAAGCAATTGAAAGTTACAACACTAGGTTCAATCCCAATAACTCGCATCCTATTCAAAAACCTCAATGCCTTCTCCAACCTGTTCCCCTTCACTAAAACATAAATGGCAACGTTGCATATTGACAAATCTGGTTCAACTCCTGCCTTTTGCATCAGAAATAAAACTTGCATTGCTTTCACCGTATTACCAGCTCGACTATGAGATATCATCACATAAATGAAAACTTGTGGCTGAAGCTCAATTCCCCTTCTCAACATCAGACGAAGGACCCTTTGAGCACCATCATACAACTTGGTCTTACTGAGGACTTCAAGCATTGCATAGTACACGAGAAGGTCATGTTGGTATCGCCATTGTCGGTCAGCCCAATAGAAAAATTTCAAAGCATTCCGTTCATCGTTCTGAGCGCGCAAAACAGCACAAACATGTCGAGGTTTGAGGCTTCTTAGCAAGTGCCTCAACTCGTTTTCAAGCTTCGGATTCCACGATGACCGAAGACTAATCAACCTACAAACTTCTTTCACAAGAGGGTGTCTTGATTCATCTTCATCCCCACCAAAAATCCTAAAAGTTTGCCTTTGGGGCTTGTTCGAGCTGGCCATATTCAAAACCCCAATATCATCATCATTGTCACTCTCACCCTCTACTTCTTCCACTTCTTCAGACTCCTCATCCTCATCTGGGTTACCGAAATTAAGAGTTTTTCTATGCTCATCACTAGCATTACCACAAGAACTCAAAAGCCCAAATTTTTTGAGATCCATTTCTTCAACTCTTGCATACACATGTTCATTTTCATCAATTTGTTCTGTATCCACGCATCCGGCACATAAACAAGGGTCGATATGAGAACTAGGGTTAGAGTTTTCTGATGACCATGAGGAAAAAAATGTACCAGCCCTATTACAGCATATTGGGTTTGCATTACATTGGCTTCTGAGTTCAAAAGTTAGCCTTTTTTCCAGTAGCTTCCACCTAAATGCCATGAATAGAAGCATCTAGGGGTCGATTTGAGGATCAAAAACATTCCGGTGGGACAAATTCAGATTCACAGTTAAAAAATCTTGGACATGTCATACAAAATGAAGCGAAAAGAGTAACAAGAATGATCGGGAATTGAGCATAAAACGGTTGACAAAATATTCACCTGGAACAAAGGATTATCCAGTGAAGAGCAAGGCTTCTTTTCTGATGAGGAGGTAACGTTTGTGGCTATTGCCACGCCGTTCCCAGCTTTTCGTTTGGATGGGGTGAGTTCGAGAGAAAAGAAACGAAAGTGAGGGAGAAGGCTTTCTCTCTCACGTTTGGCTGAACAAAAGGTGAGAAACGGTGGGAGACGGTGAGAGACCAGACCCCCTTACTACCCCTATTTCGTTTCTCACCAATTTTGGTGAGATTTCGAGAGAAAGAGAGAAGATCCCGCTTTTACCCCTCCTCCGCCTCCCCTCACCGCCTCCGCACCACCACTTCTTCTCCTTAGCCCACCATCACCGCTCTGCAACCCAGTGGATATAGAGGGAGACGAATTATTTCTCTTTTTAGGAAGACGATAGGCCGGAGTGATGGCGGTGATCGTGGGGCGGTGACAGAGAGAGAGAAATGTGAGGGTTTTTTTTTTTGAATAAATTACAGTAAACCCCCCTCAACTAACCCAAATTTTCACTTAACCCCCTCCGACTACAAAATCCAACAATGTGCACCCTCTAACTATCCAAAATTGACACTTAACACCCTTTTGTTAGGTCTCCGTAGGAAAAATGCTCCGACGGCCGTCTCCGGCCATAGGGGGGCCGATCCGAGCCGTCCAAAAAATTTTAAAAAAAAAACCGAGTGGGCTAATGCGGGAATCAACGGCATCCGACGTGCGTAGGTGCTCGATCCAAACACCCCATTTAAATTTTAAAAAAATTTTTGTACGGCTCGGATCGGCCGTCCGGTGGCCGGAGACGGCCGTCGGTGTATTTTTCCTATGGAGATCTAACAAAAGGGTGTTAAGTGTCAATTCTGGATAGTTAGATGGTGCACACTGTTGGATTTTGTAGTCGGAGGGGGTTAAGTGAAAATTTGGGTTAGTTGAGGGGGGTTTATTGTAATTTACTCTTTTTTTTTTTGGAAGAAGAAGAGGAGGAGGTTGTACGTATAAGGCTGGAAATTGGAATAAAAAGGAAGGATATATTGGTAAAATACATACAATTCTCTATTTTCTTTTCTCACCTGTATTTTGTACATCCAAATGAGATGATGAGAAACCACAATCCTTGCTTTTCTTTTCTCTTACTAACAAGGGAAACCACGTCCCTTTCTTTTCTTTTCTCACTTGTATTTTGTCCTTCCAAATGATCAGCGTTTTCGGTGTTGTTTTTACAAGGGTTAATTACTGTTAACTACCATTAAACTATGGACCAATTATCCCATTTGCCCTCAAAGTACGCAAACTACTAAGAGCGTCCACGATGTAATAATCAAAATTAAAAAATTGCTAAACTTAGTAATTTGTGTTTAAAAAAATATTCATATTGTAATAATCAAAATTAGCAACCTCCTAACCAATAATCAAATTTGAACATTTGAGTAATTAAAAATAACAATGTGAGACCTCATATTGCTAACTTTATCAACCCTTTAAATGAATAATCAAAAGCTCACGTGGCAAGTTCTGATTTTGATTATTCACTTTTGATTATTACATTGCGGATGTTCTAATCGCTCCCGTGTCAGGCCCCCCTGACACGGCTGAGACTTTCCCCTTTTACCCCCCCACATGCACGCTCTCTCTCTCTCTCCGCAATATCTCTCTCATTTGTTTTTTTTATAAAATTTTAAATGTTAATAACTTGTTTTTCACGTATCTTTTTAAATAAATTTTATATTTTTGAAATCTATTCAACCAAACCTATCAAACGAGTCTAATATTGATGATGAAATAATGTAAAACGAAAAAATTATATTTTTTTTGTAGTTTAAACTGTCTAACGAGGTTGAAAAATGTGTTCCAAATTTCAATCCGTTTGAATCGGTGGAAAAAAAAAGTTTCCTGATCATTTTAGTTTTGACCATTTATGATAAAATGATCAAAAAATTAAAATCTTTTAACCGGTTGAAACAAACAAAAAAAAAAGGAAAGAGAGAAGCAATCAGTGCCTTGTAGTGCACGTGGTGCTTTTTGTGTGCATGTGAGCCTGGAAGAATTTTGGACGTGGAGCACATAGGTGAATTGAGCCTTGATGACTAAGTATCACTTGGTATATAAATAAACTAAATATTGGAACATTACAGTGTGGCAGAAAGTAGGAATAATCAGTTATCCTGTAGAGAAAAAAAATTTAGAGATGAGCATCTTATTAACTTGCCTATGATTGAGCACCTTATCAACTTGTAGAGCAGTGCAACTTGCCTATGGTTGAACATTTCCCTTGTCTATATAATCTGATGATGTACTCTTGCATACATTGAGATTGAGAGCAATTTTTGAGTAATCACATCCTTACAATTTCCTCAACTTTCATTTCATTTCATTTTTGTAATTCATAAAAGAATATTATGGATCAGTACAATTTTTTATTTTCGGATAGTTGTTCAGTTGCGAATAATGTTTCTTGTAGGAAGAACAGCTTCTATGTTGGGCGTGATTACACAGCCAAATTTACGACGGACTAGGTTAGTTATTACTGTTATTATTTTATCCGTTTGAACCTGTGAAAATATTTTATTTTTCTAATCATTTTATCCTAAATGGTCATAATTAAATTTTGACTATAGGGCTCTCATTAATTAACCCTAAAAAATATTTGATTATACGACTTTTTTATGATTAATCAACGGAAGCCCTATAGTCAAAATTTAATTATGACCATTTAGAATAAAATGATTATAAAACTAAAATCTTTCCATTGGTTCAAACGGATTAAAATTTGAAACACTTATGTTATATTTGAATTAGTATTTGAATTTTTTTTTTGAAAAATAGTAGGAATAATAAGTGGAGAGAGATAAATAGAGAAATGTTGAAATTAAGGAGAATGTAAGGGAAATTTTTTGAAGAATTTTTTTTTAATTACAAAGAGAACAAGTTATTAATTTTTCAACCTCTTTATACATTGTAAATTACAACAAAATATAGTTTTTCTGTTTTACATTATTTCACCATTAATATTAGGCTCGTTTGATAGATTTCGTTGAGTAGATTTCAAAAATATATAATTTATTTAAAAAATAGGTGAAAAAAAGTTATTAGCATTTATAATTTTATAAAAAAATAAAATAAGTGAGAGAGAAAGCGGTGAGATAGAGAGAGCGCGCGCATGTGAATGGGTAAAACGGGAAAATTGATGGCCCGGTGTCAGACCACCCTGACACGGGGGGCGATTACCGCTCTCTCAAAGTACTCTCTCTCTCTCTCCTCTCTCTGGCTCCCTCCCGTTTTCTCTACGCCATCTTTCTCTCTCTCTCTCTCTCTCCACCGGAAAATGGAGTCCGCCGGCAACGTCGGCGAGAACGGCTACGCCGCTGAACCCCGATCGGCTGTGATATTCCTGGGCACCGGTTGTTCGAGCGCTTTACCTAACGCCAGGTGCCTCATCCAGCCCTCAGATCCTCCCTGTCAAGTCTGCTTCTCCTCCTTGTCCCTCCCACCCGATCGAAACCCCAACTACAGGTGATTCAATCAATCTCGTGTTTTTGGTTTGAGGCATGGATCCGTGAATAGGGTTTATAGAGCGCGCCATGGTTGTCTAGTTTCGTTTGGATTGTTTTTTCTAAGCTACAGTATGTTGGATTCTCTATGGGAATTACTGTTGGTTGCTTTTAGGAGAAATTAAGGTCCAGTCTTTTTTCTTTGAGCCTTGTTTTGGGTTAGGTGCACTGAGAAATTTGTTTATCAGATTTTTTTTTTTTTTTTGTCGTAATAGGAACGGTTAAGTTTCCATTCAGAAAATCTTATTTGCGGACCATTCAGTAAAGAAAGCTTTACGAAGGTCAATCGCGCACGTCTAAAGTATTTTTGGACGGTCCAGATCGAAAAGCAATTATGACCGGTAACAATTAATTGTGATCGGTCAGAATTGAGAATGAATCTCAGCCATTAATTGCGCGAATAGATAGCTGAGATTTTACCGCTCCGTAAACAGGATGTTCACGAAACCTCCGTGAATAAGTGTACTTTTACAATTGGTTTGAGTTTTTTTTGGGCATGGTTCTTTTGGGGGCTAAATTTGGCTATCTTATAATTGCCAGGCTATTTTAGCTCCGAAACGCAAAAAATAAAAAAATTCTGCCCAAATAGCTTGGTTCTTTTAACTCCTCTATATCAAGAAGAAAAAAATCACTCCTTAGCTTAGAGTGGTGGTGACGACGGTTGGGGTCTTCTTGGGGTATACACAGTATATTGGAATGTGCAAGATGAGCGTGCCCATTATGGCATTTAGGGGTTGGGAATGTGCAAGGTGAACGTGCCCGTTATGGCATTTGATTGGAAAGCATCAGAAGATGACAGTTTTGCTTAGACCACATCAACAATTGTGATTTGTGACGACCTGTAATAGGGCTTTTGCGGTTGGTAGCTGGCTCATTATGATGATCACACAGACCTTTTTCTAACAAAGCAGTCCAATTGGGCTTTGTCACTTGAAAGAAGCTGGAAGAACCAATCCAACTTTGGCAATCACTTCGCTTGCATTTGGTTGAGTTGTTATGTTTCTTTTATTATTAGTTGAATGATTCAGTTCCTATACTAACAAAATAGAGGTATGGTACTAATGGTCTTCAAATGAATAGGTGCAATACATCTCTTCTCATTGATTATTGTGGGAGAGACGGTAAACACCGTTATGTATTGGTAGATGTTGGAAAGACATTCCGGGAACAAGTGCTTCGGTGGTTTACTTTCCATAAGATACCTCAGATCGATTCGGTTAGTTTACTTCTTTAACTGCTTTTTGTGCCAACATGTGTATTTGAAAATTAATAGGCCTTTTCGATTGTGAAACGAAACCATAATATAATTACTTTCAAGCAGATATGCAAACAATTGTTTGCATTTATCATGGTATATGGCATGGCTTCTCCTTGGTTCTTTCTGCATGCGCAAGAATGCACGGAAATGATATACTCACTAAATCATGCATATGATGTAAACTTTTTCCTACTGGGGTTGGAGGAAGAGAAAGTACAGCCTCTTCAATCTTGTCTAATTACCCCCAAAGAAAGTTGTTAAATCAAGTGTTGGCATTTGGCACTTTTGGCGAATGTGTGAACAGGTGTGTTTTGGGGACAGAAATGTGGAACTTTCTTATCTTAAATGTGAAAAACAAGTTTAATATGCAAAGTAGAAGAAGTGAATGGCATTAAGCTGGTGATGTCTGTAGCTTATCTTTATTGTAGAGATAGAGGATTGTCTCATAGTTGATTCTCATTATCTTTTTTGTTTGTTGTGTGCGCACAATTGTGCTTGCCCAATACGTATGACTTATCTTCATACTTGAGTTTAAATAGAAAATATGATGAACTAATGCATATATTTCATACTCGAGTTTAAATAGAAAATATGATGAACTAATGCATATATTTCCTGCAGATTGTTTTGACCCATGAACATGCAGATGCAGTTCTTGGTCTTGATGATATTCGTACAGTGCAACCACATAGCCCTACGAATGACATTGCTCCCACTCCCATCTACCTCACTCAGGAGGCAATGGATAGGTAACTATTGAACTGCTTTTGGACTGACGTATAATATTCCCTCACCAAATCTTTTGATGTTTTTCAATCCGCACCAAAACATTTCCGAGATTTAACTGGGTTACATATTTTAATATTCTCGACAATGGCATTGGGATAATGTGTACTTACCTGCATGTAGGGACTTGGAATGAAAATATTACCGTAGTGTCCACTTACCTATTTGTATCATGTAATTGGGGCAAGCACCATTGCACCAATGTTTAAGATCCCCCATAATATTAACTTATGGTTTCATAATCTGTAACATTTTTCTTAAAACTAGTATAAAAAGTCATTTATTTTTATTTTGTTACAATTTAATAAGTTGTCGACCAGTTACTGGATAAAACATTGTTGGGGGCTTGCATTACACAGTGATCATAAACTTATTTGGGGGCTAGAAATGGCATGATGTATGTTCTCTATCCCATAAGAAGTTTGTTTTTTCATCTTAAATAGAGAATATGCTGGCATATTATTGGTTTTTTTTGTCCCAAATTAACATGCATTCTTTTGCATGTGACACTTTTGCATGCTTCTATCCAACAGCATTGACATGAAGTTCCCTTACCTGGTTCAGAAAAAGCTGAAGGAAGGTCAGGAAGTGAGACGGGTGTCACAGCTTGAGTGGAAGATAATCGAGAATGATTGTAAGAAGCCGTTTGTTGCATCAGGACTAGAACTTGTTCCTTTGCCTGTTAGTTGCACCAAATCTTACTTTACTATGATTTTAGATCTTATTCCTTGGATATTTCCTTGTTACATACTGCTTATTTTATGATGTAGGTGATGCATGGTGAAGATTATATTTCTTTGGGTTTTCTTTTTGGTGAAAATTGCAAAGTAGCTTATATATCTGATGCTTCTCGAATTCTTCCAACCACCGAGCACTGTGAGTTTTTTTCCCTCTCATTTTCTTCCAACCACCGAGCACCAAATTTTGGAAGGAATTACTATTTGGAAAACTCGGTTGTTCTAATCTTGGGCAACAGACTCCAATATTTCACCTTCCAGGTTATTCTGTACTATTGCATACCAACATTATCTCACTGAAACTATTTATCCTTTCTTCACACCGGTAATGTACTTTTCTCCACTTATTGGAAAGTGAAGGTATCAACAAGAAATCCTCGAATTTGAGCTTTTAATTGCTCGGTCCAAGTAGAAGATCTTTACATTTTGGTTATATGGGCAAGTCTATCATGGTTACTCCTTTCTATTTAAGTTACTATTAAGACCTTGCTAGCAAAATGCGGTGAACCAAAGCTGTGTGAATGATACACACACTCTTGAAACGTACTGAGGAACTTGAGGAAACTCGAAGGAAAGAGCCATCCCTTGTTTTTTTCTTCCTTTTGTCCCTCTTACTATTGTTGTTATTATTAATTTGTAGCGGAGGGTCACCGCATTAAATGGGTGGTAATATCGGTCACTCGCCTTCTCTTTTGTTCTATGTGAAGTTTATACAAGCTTGGTTGCCATACTTGTGGAATTACATAAGCATGCATGTTTCACATCATAAAAGTTGCGAATTTAAGTGAGGTCTTTTTTGCCATTCATGTTGCTTGCAGCATGCAAGTTAATTATTCCGCATCCGCCCTTTCCTTCCTGTTAGGATAGCATTCCAAATTCTGGCTTAAGGATGATTCTCATTTTGCAGATATTTCAGAAAGTAGTGGTCAACAGCTGGATCTCCTGATCTTGGATACACTGTACAAGGTCAGTCACAAAGCTTTGAAAAAGTTATTTGTTTCTTCCCAATTCTTTTGAGGACAGTTCTCTGCATTCGTTTATAGTCAGGTGTTGGGGTTACGAAGGAAAAAAAATTCTTTGAAACCCATATAATATTTTCCGTGTATTGTAGTAGACGTGTTCAACAATATGATTGACTTGCTATTGAAAAAAGCTTTCACTTTATCATGTAGATGCCTATTTGTTGCTGAGTTGTATAGGAGAATTGTGGTAGACAACATATGTTCCGGCTCCCCCTTAGCATGGCCTTTTTTTGTTCTTCACTCTTCAGATCCTGTTTTTCTGTTTCTCTACTGTATGTGTCATCCATATATATCTAACAGACCTGGGAAAGAAACCCCTGGAATGGGTGTTATTACATGCGGTAAGCTACAAGAGAGACTCTCGATTATTTACACAACTGAAAGAAGCCTCATTTGACTATTCGGAGTTGCCTACGTGGTTCCTTTGAATGTTGTCTCTTCATTGTGTGTCATCTAAGGTCATACTTTTGTCAACTCATGCGCCTATATTGTTGTTGTACCCCTGCTGATTCTTTACCTTTGTCATCAGTTCTGGTCTATAATCATTTCAGTACTACACACCATTTCTTTGAGTTGCATTTCTTTGTTTGAGGTTCATTGTTCCAGGTTCCACTATTTATTCGTGCTGATGGAAACTTGTTTATTCCTTTTCCATTGATTGCATGTCTTTTTCTTTTTGCCCGATGTTCTTAATTCTGCTTTTTTGTTTCTTTTTTCAAATTCTACAGAAAGGGTTACATAACACTCATTTTTGCTTCCCCCAGGTTTGTGTTGATTCTAGCAATGTTGAAATTTTGTATCTTTACATGAACTTATGTTTTGTAGATCGCTCATGTCTGTATTGGCTTTCAGACTCTTGATGCTGTGAAGAGGTTACGCCCAAAGCGAGCATTGTTAATTGGGATGACCCATGAGTTTGATCATCACAAGGACAACGAATTTCTTAGGGAATGGTCTACAAGGTACTACAACTTGCATTTTGTTTATCATCTAATTCTCCAAGCAGAATGTGTGAAATCATTCTTTATTAAATTTTACTTGTTTAACAAGTTGTATGGGTGAGGGCATTTGTGATAGCTTTTGGGGGAGTGATTTTATGTTCTTACACCTTGTAAGCTGTGCCAATGTGTTGGTCTAAATGGCTTCTGCTTTCAGGTCAAAAACAGCTTTTAAACTTCTTACTGTAAAGCTTTTCTTTTGTCTTTTTGGATTCTGATTTTTAGAATCAGCTTTTGTAAAATCTAGTTTTTTGGCAATTGGTAACTCTCTGATTGAAAGGCCAATTGGGAACGAGGGACTGGTATTTCATGTCCTGTTATCTGAAAATTCTTACAGCTTTGTTTAACTTAGAGAACTGACTTCCTTGCTTTTGCGTTGTTTGACATAATATAGAGAGAGGATCCCTGTTCAGCTAGCACATGATGGATTGAGAATCCCGGTAGACCTTTAATGAGGTAAGGTGCCCTAGATATCCGGTGTTATGTGCTCTAGATGTACTATGCAACTATTTTTGTTTTGGGTTTTTTAATAAGATGATTACATTACAGGTACAATGATCCCATTTGCTGCGACGGATTTGCCGGGAAATGATGAGAGAAAGAAAGAACTTATGTTTGCATTGCAAAATGGTTGAGAAACTGGAAGAACAATTGCGAGAAATGGAGAAAGATTACTCTCTGAAACAGCAATATAGAGAAAGATCTCTTATTTAAGTAGTTTCTTTCTCTAAAAAAAAAAATGACGAGATTTTGTGTCAAAATGGATTCCTTGTGTACGTTTAAAAGTGCCGCGATTGCCCATCAAAAATTCAAATGAAGATAGAAAGATGACCTCTTATATTGGTTGCTTTTTTGTTTAATGGCAAAATGAAAATAACTGGAATAATGACAACAGTAGTGATTGTTTTGTAACATTTTCTTCGTTCTCGGCTCTACAGGTAACATACAGCCATGAATGGGGTTAGAGTTCACTGTTTCTTCTCCCAACTGGTTTGAAGAAAGAAGAACCGGATATTGTTTGTTGTTGTCTAAAACAAGAGGCCGAGATTTTCTTACCTCTAGATTCCTTGGTAATATATTTGTACTTGTGATAATACTACCATTTATTATTGTAAGTTTACATTTTACTACCAATTGTCTCATTCTGACAATGTAACTTCTGACATATGTATAATCAAATTCACATATAATCCTACAAGTCTGACCAGTCATATAGGTGTAGTCTGGATTTGAGCACACTATGAGTTCTGGTGTTTGTTGTATGTCTACTTTAAGTTCTCTGGATTAAATATCTCTCGAATATGAAAGGAAATTGAATTCTATACTTTTTTTTTTGACATCTGCATTTCTTTTTTTTGTCTTCTAGCAAAAAAATTACATATACTTTTAATATTAAAATCCAAAAAAAGAGTGTAAATGTTAAAAAAGAGAGTGTAAAATTCAATTGAGTGAGTCTACAAACCATGAAACCAGCCCATGATCCAACCCATGACTGCTGACGTGGCAGGGTGGACCCACATCAATAGCTAAAACAAAAAACAAAAAACCCAAATCTGTTTCTCTCTGTGTTCAAAAAAATCTGTTTCTCTCTCCTCCCTATTCACCAACTCCCATGGACGCCAGTCACGCCACCCATCTTCCCTCAGACTCCCTCCACTCGCCCACCCATAACCCACTGGTCGCACTCCCACCCGCCGCCGCCGATTCCACCCAAATGATCTCCTGCAAAAGAAAAACAAATTTCATAAAAGTTGCAGAAAATTTGAGTTTGGAACACCCACCAAATAATTTCAGAAATATAAATTGCATGATCTGAGGAGGGGACTGGAATTGGGAGGCCGGAATTTGAGTTTGGGTGGTATCGGCGGCGGCGACTGGTGGGAGTGGAGGCGCGGCGGTAGCAGTAGAGGTAGGAGGAGAGGACGGGGTGTTCCGACACAGGTGATAGGCGGCGAGGACGTTGTGGTGGGTGGAGGTCCGGAGGGTTGGTCACCGGAGGTGAATCCGGTGGTGGTGGGAGTTGCCGGTGGCGATAGGTGTTGACCTCTCCGCCTCCCTCCCTCCCTCTCTCCATGAACCAGAGATTGGGGTTGGGAGAAATTGATTTTTCATTTTTTATTTTAATTTTGGGTTTTCGGTGGTAGACGCCGGCAGCGGTGGGAGTCGCCGGTGGTGGCCCTGGTGGGTCGACCTCCTCTCTCTCTCTCTCTACAAAACAGAACCAGATCGGGGAAGAAAAAAATTCAGTTTTTTTTTTTTTTTTTAAAGTTTGGCTGTTGCTGACGTGGCATGGGACCCACCCACCACGTCAGCGTCATGGGTTGGGTCGTGGGCGGGATTCCTGGTCTCTAGACTTTTCGAATTCAATTTCCATATGAAATTCCAAATAAAAACATGAGATTTGTGTCTTGTTATAATCAGACCATTACGGGGTGCAAAGAAACCAAAAAAGTGATCTGATCTGTCATGGTTCAGAACAGTCAGTGTACTTTTGAGCTCCTTTTTTGTCATTTCAAACTTTTATCTCAAGAAGACAATCTCACCCTCTACTTTTTTTTGTCATTTCAAACTTTTACCTCTACTGTTGGGTAGTTATCCTGACAAATTTGTCATGCCACATCACATCACCAAGTCGGCCACACCTTTTAAACAGAAAACATTTGGAGTGATGCTATATGTACCAATAATGCTACTTGCACATACTTTTGTGCACATATCATGCACATATATTTTTGTGGGAGTCATATCAGGGTTTCACAAAATAATCCGAACCGTTCATCTTTTTTAAAATATTTTTGCAAGGTTCCTGAAAATAATCAGCTCCAACGGATATTGGTAAGAGCTTTCTCAGAAATCGTAGGGCAAAACAAAATGATTCGCACTACGATTTCTGATAAAGCCATCACTGATATCCGTTGGAGCTTATTTTTTACAAAAACCCTCCAAAAAATATTTTAAAAAAGATGAGCGATTTGGATCATTTTGTGGGACCTCGATATAGACCTCACAAAAATGTATGTGCATGATATGTGCACAAAAATATGTGTGAAAATCATTATTGTATATGTACCGACAGGGAGGGGAGAGAAATCGTACCAACCGGCCGTCGGTACCTATATCATTAACGAAACATATGCGCTAGTTTCCCAAACAAGCTTTTTGGGTGTTTTTTGTTTTGTCTTTATTAATTTGTGAGAAATAAGTGGTTGGTAGGAGTGTATCATTACTCGAATAAGAGAGAGAGAGAGAGTCACCATTAATAGTTCTCCTAAATTTTTTTTAAAAATAAGTTGGTTATGTCCTTATTTGAATTTTTTGCATTTGTTAGTTGTGCGCCAAACTTTTGTTCATTTTGTGCATTATTGATTCGTCTCGACAAGAGAAATGAATCGATAGTGTAAAAAAAATTTACTTTTACCTAAGTATTTTGAAGAGTTGTCACTTTTTAGCCAAAAAAAAAAAGTGAAATAAGTTGACTGAGTTCTCCTAAACTTTTAAGAAAATAAGCTGGTTTTGTCATTCTTTGAAAAAAATTCGCATTTATTAGTTTTTTTTTACCAAACTTTTGTGGATAACTGATCCATCTCGATTAGGGGAATCAAAAAGTTTTTTTTTTTTTTTTTTACTTTTACCCAAATATTTTGATAAATAATCACTATTTGGCAAAAAAAAAATCAACTTATTTTATTTCTGTTTTGCTAAAAAGTAGGATTAGTTATTTTTCAAAATATTTAGATAAAAGTAAATTTTTTTTACTCTTCCGATTTCTCTCATTAAGACGAATCAATAATTCATAAAAATTTAGCGCAAAACTAATAAATGCAAAGAAAATTTAAGTAAGGACAAATCAATATTTTCTTAAAAATTTGAACTTACCCAAGTGGCTATTAAAAAAAACGTTAAGTGTACTATTCACAGGTTGAGTACAGTACAGTTGGGGCTCGATTGGATTGTGTATGAGCCAAAACACCAGTATTAGCGCTTGACTGCACCGTTTGGATGAATTCACACTCCTGTATAACTTAGGCTCCGTTCCGGAACGC
>BPLS01000518.1:1061242-1120838 GCA_019656275.1 Rhododendron kiyosumense
TTCTTAAAAAATAAGTACTTATTTTATAATTTCTCATTCAAAAATAATAAGGGCCATTCCACAAAATTCAAATCAAAAGTTCCTTTCACATTTTCAAACTCAAAAATAATATAAATGAAAAAAAAAATCAATTTTTTTTGCACCGTATTAAAGATCTTAATGAGATCTATTAAATAAGATCCATAGTGATAGGAAAATTATTTGCATAAACACATGATTTTTTAGCTTGAAGTTGCCTTATACAAAAAATAAGACTGTTGCTATGATAATGGGCGCCGGCGGAGGGAAATCGCACCGGTGGCCGAGCCGGGCAGTCTCCGACCACCGGACGGCCCATCCGAGCCGTCCAAAAATTCTAAAAAAAAAAACCAAGGGGGCTGACGCGGGAATCAACGGCATCCGAGGTGTGTAGGGGGCTTGATCCGAGCACCCAACGCGGGAATCAACGGCATCCGAGGTATATATGAATCATCATATATACACGGAAAAGGGGTGCTCGGATCAAGCCCCCTACACACCTCGGATGCCGTTGATTCCCGCGTTGGCCCCGTTGGTTTTTTTTTTAGAATTTTTGGACGGCTCGGATCGGCCGTCCGGTAGCCGGAGACTGCCCCGCGTGGCCACCGGTGCGATTTCACTCCTGGCACCCATTGGCACCTATCTAAATTCTTCCAAATAAGTGGAAATATTTCAACAAAAAATAAGTACTTATTCCATTTCTGGAACGGAGCCTTAATCCCCCTTCTTCTCTATCCCCCGGGCCATAATCTATTGCTACCGTCAGGTAGTAATAGTTAATCCGGCCTTATACACCTATTTTGGAGTTCTGCTACACACACAGTAGATCTGTGCACGGATTTCGTTGTGGAGTCCCCCATGGGTTCCACACAAATCATCCAAGCTATTCATTAAATATAAAATATTTTTTCAAGGATCTCCGTAAAAAATAAGCTTAATCCAATACCAATAGGTTCTTCATCAAACTATCTAACTTTTCATTCAGATTTCCAGATAATGAAAAATTATATTGTTGGATCGAGTACCTAAAGGTATCGAATTGAGCTTATTTTTTACGGGCACTCTTGAAAAAATATTTTACATTTAATGAATAGCTCGGATGATTTGTGTGGGATCCGTGGTGGGCCCCACAACAAAATCTGTACACAGATCTGCTGTGTGTAGACTTTCTGCCTATTTTGTGACCTTTCTACTCTCCCTCATCCCCCGTCCAACCCCCTGGGCTCCATCTCTCGCACAGAAAAAACCAAGCAAAACTAAACCCATCTCTGACGCCGAAAAACAATAATCAATCATGGCCGGAGTTGTAATTTATCAATACTTTGTAATATACAGCACCACACAAAGTTCAATTTACAGCACCACACCGTCACAATCGTTGATTACAGTAGAGAGAGAGAGAGAGAGAGAGAGAGAGAGAGAAGGAGCGAATGATGGGCTGCCAAAAATCCCAAACCTGTTGCCACTTAATTGGTATATGACCATCCACCGTCTTCAAAATCCGACCGTCGTTGGATGCAAGATTGAACCTCCTCGTCGTCAATGGGAGAAGGTGGGTGCATCGGTGAGAGAGAGAGTTTTCTAGAAAAATCCTTATCGTTCACACCCATTTGATTTATTTGACGTTCGGTAACAATTTCAGTTTTTGATTTATAAAAAATAAAAATAGAATCATGTTTATTTTTAACAAAAACGTAAATAAAAAACATGTTTGGTAATAGATTTTTTTTAAATGGTAAAAAATAATAACAACATAAAAAAAAGGTTAAAGTCTAGCCCGATTTAAGCTAAAGTCAATAGGTGCATCTTAAAACCAAGTGCTTAACCACACTGGATAATTTCCTGGGTCTTCTTCCACCTTCAGCAGACCCACGGGTGGATAAAACTGGTTTTTGGCAAAGAAATGCAAAGTGGAAAGAAAATAGGCAAAAAAAAAATCTCTTAAAGTATACATGAACAGTTTAGATGTACTGTACAATGAATTTGGACCATTCATTTACACTTTAAGGATCTTTTCTTTGTCAATTTTCTTTAATCCCAGCACTCCTCATTTGGGTTTCTCTTTCAACAATATCTTTCCTCCATTAAACAGGAATTTAAAGTAATTGGAGTTGTTTCAGTTCTAATCAAAACCTCACCTTGCAATGTTCTAAGTTAAAATAGATCAATGAACAATTTTGAATAAGCCAAATCAAAGTCTAATTAAAACATTTTTCTTTTCTAAAGTTTGGGTGTCACACGTAGAAGGAGAGAGAGAGAGAGGAGAGTAGTAGATGGGAGAGTCGATCGAGCCCGACAAAATTTGAAACCTTTGTTCTGAAAACAAGGGAAAACACCTATTTTAAGTTTTCATAATTTTTGGAAACTTCAAAAAAGTTTATAAAAAACAGAGAACATAAACAGATTACCGAACATGTTGGTTATGTTTGGTAGCCATGCTTGTTTAAAGGTTTAATTTTCTTGTACCTACAAGAAGAATTGGGTTCATATTTCTTCTAGAGAGGAGTACCACAGAAGGATTTAATAGTATTATACACTCTGTTTGGTTTAACACTTTGAGAGTAACTTTTAACTTTTGGCACAATTTTCAATAAATCTTTCTCTCTATCTCTCTCCACTCATTACCACTCTAACTCTAAAAATAATTTTCTAAAATCTAAACCAAACAAAGTGATAGTGTTTTTGAGAATTGCAGATTTAGGGAGGTGAGAATGTAAGAAATGTTTTGACTTGCGCAGCTCGTATGGGCTTGAACCTCAAGCTAGTTTCTAAGGTTTGTTAACCAAACTGCAACGATCATAGGTTTAAAACTTAAAGCTCCTTTTAGTTAGACACTTCGACATAAGTGTATAATTATCTTAAATTATTGCAACAATCATAGGTTGTATAAATTATTGTAACAATATAGAATGATGCTTTGGTCTTACATTTGCGTATGCATCACTTCAGATAAATGAAGGACTTAGTGCTACTCGGAATATGTTGTAGTTCTTGCTGTTCTTCTCATTCAAATGATTTAGAACATGTGCATCTCTAATGCATTGGTTAAGGACTGTTTTTATTCAGAAATTAACTGACATGTCATAGTTAACCAACAAAATTGAGTTTTGCGCACTTTATGGGTGTGCTAAGTGATACTATCCTTTTAACTTATACTAACTATTTTTCTAATTGTAGCAACCCAATTACGAGAGGATAAGAGAGAGACAGAGACAAGAAGAAGAAGAGTACATACCATGGCAAGTGAGAGGAAGACTAGAAGAGAGAGGAGAGAGAAAAGAAAAGAAAAAGAAAGCAAAAGTGTGAGGGGGAAGAAATAAAGAAAGTGGTGAGTACCATTTTACTCTTGCACTTACAAAAGTCTAACTACACCACTACGACACAGTAACACACATTCACTTCTTAAATTTATACACTCTTAACATACAAAAATAGGGACCCACTTTATACACTTTATGTCCTACATCATGCAATTTTTAGTAACAACTCTAGAGATGCCCTAAACGGGCTGCTTTCTGCAATTTTGCATCCTTCCATGATTTTCATCTCATAACTCTGCATTAGCTAGGCTACCAAATAGGTGGCAAACACCACTTCAACCTCTCTACATGTGCTATGCCTTTTTTTTTAGAACACACATTCACTAAGGAAGGAGGCAAACACCCCCTTATTAGTAAAATGAGTTTTGATCATGTGGTTCACATACACTAAAAAATCCTTTTTCTATCTCTTTTCTTTTATATAGTAAGTGTTGTGTACAAAACTAAATGTTCAACAAAGAAAATGGATATTATATTAATAAACCCATGCAAAAAAATTGGATATTAACAATTGACAAATAAAATAACCTACAACAAATTATTAATCCAACTTAACATTCATACATTTCATATTAAACAAAACACAAATTGAATTAAAAACATTTTTTATTATAAATATAAATTTATTTATTTTATTTGTAAACTAAATTATTATTCCTTAAATTACAAAAAAATATTTAATTTTATTGAATTTTTTTATTATATAATGAATAATCTAATTTCATACTGCACAAAGGCAAATGAGTCATTTGATAGTTTTTTACATCATACCCCTTTTCTTATATCTCCAATTTATCTTTCATCAAAATCAAGTGTTATTTTATCTTTTCTCTATAAATGTTATATCAATATGGGTTATTCATTCTTAATAATATCTTTTACTATATTATCTCCTTTATAAATAATACACACAAAACTCATACAGTATCCAATGGAGCCTTAGAGCAAGTATATCAGAGAAGGTAAAATGCATTTTTCTCTATTTTGGAGAAGAGAAACACAAAAACATGTCTACACCAGATTAGGTAAAAGAGGAGCTAAACACATTTGTGAATAGTGCTTCGTCATTTTTACCTCAGCACTGTTCACACTCTTATCTTTTCTTTATTGTTTCTTTCTCTCTCCTCTCCCTCCTTTCTCCTCTTTTTTTTATAGGTGAACCCATCAGATTGTTCAAACCCAGCTGCTCGTCGACTCAAGTCGTTGAATCTGGCCACTACCGTCGCTCATCAACTCGTCGGAGAAGTCTTCTTCTTCACCTTCTCTCTTCCATCTGCTGGTCGAGGAGACTTGGGTTGAACAGCTCTACGATCTCAAAACATCCATGATCTCCACGACCTTGGTGGGTTTGAGGTTTGATTAATGGGTTCAATTTGTGGGTTTTTCATTGGTTTCAGAGAGAGAAAGAGAGAGACTTGTGGGTTTTTTGGCTTCGTGATTTGAATCCAGAGGACGCCTCTCAAATTTCCCCCTGCTCCCTCTAGCATCAAGATTCATGAACCAGATGTTCTAGTAGATAAAGAATCTGGCTTGGACTTAAAACTTGCACTCTAATTTTATTGCTCGAAAAATGATAAAAGAAAAAAGAGAGAGGTGAAAATGTATATTTTATTGGGTGTTAGGTAAAATAGATGTTAATGTAGTTGTGAAATAATAAGTTGATAGGTAAAATAGAATTATGAACTATTCAAAAGGTGTTTTATCTAACGACTGATGTACTTGCTCTTAGTAGTACAGCACTGTACAGGGGATTTGATGGTGTTCCGGTTTATTGAAAAAGAACTTTTTAGAAAAGGAAGGTAATTTCAAGCTCAAAAATCATGTGTTTACGCAAATAATTTTCCTACCAATATGGATCTTGTTTGATAAATTTCATTGAGATCTTTTATACGGTGCAAAAAAAATCAAAAAATTATTTTTCATTTTCATTATATTTGAGTTTGAAAATTGAAGAAAAGAAATTTTTTTAAAAAGAAGGGTTAGTGGATTTATAGTGGGTGCATGTAGATAAAATCAAAAGAGCTAGGGGTTAACTTGGTCATTTGCTGCTAAAAACATTCAATCAACTCAGAGTAAATTGACAGTGCATAGAAATACGTAATGGGATGCCAGGTAATAATAGCACGTGGAGGGAATTTTTAGCGCGCGTTGTGCACTATCGTCGTCAGCCTGTGGTTGATCGTAGAAAAAGCCTTCTTTTCTTCTAATTGTTGCATTCAGGCACCGTAAATTTTGGTCTATAACCAAATTCACGTCTAATTCCTCAATTATTGATATTTACTTCCTCCGTCCGGTTTTAATAGTCTCGATAAAAAATGAATTATATATTTAAAGTAGTAATAAATTTTATAGATCTTGTTTGATAGATCTAAATTAATTCTATAAAATAATATTCTCAAAATTACATAAAATATTATGAATTACAAGATATAATTGATTGAAAAGTGACACGAACTTCCAAAAAGAATTATTAAATCCGGACGGAGGGAGTACCTTTTATGGGTCAGGGTGACTTAAGTCCCAAAAAGCTTATGCATGAGCGAGAGCGTGAAACTGTATTTTCAAAGTACAAAGTATATTCTAAATTACTGATGCTATGTTTGGATTGATATTTGAAATTTTTTTTGAAAAATAGCACGGATAATAAGTAGCGAGAGATAGAGAGAAAAATTTTGGAAGTAGGGAGAATTTTTTGAAAAATTATTTTTAAATTGTAAAGAAAACATGGCATAAAATTTGTGAGAGCAAATATTGAGTGTGCGAAGAAGACAGGTGGATACTGGATAGGTACGGTGCCGTTCTAGATTCTTAGAAAATGAAGGTAATTTTAAGCTTCAAAATCATATGTTAACGCAAATAATTTTTCTACTAATATGGATCTTATTTGTTAGATCTCATTGAGATGTTTTAAAAGGTGCAAAAAAAGTTAAAAATTATTTTTATTTTTATTATATTTAAACTTGAAATTATCTCTTTTTTTGAATTTTTTGAAAAAGAAAGAGTAACGAGGTCTACCTCTCCTCTAGTCAAAAGTTCCGTTTGTTTCCATTCTACGTTTTGTTTCTTTCTCTTTCTGTTGGCCGAGAGAATCCCGCTGCACACCTGTCTCTCTCTCTCTCTCTCCTTCGTTCCCTCTAGTTTCCTCTACGCCATCTCCATCCCTCTCTCTCTCTTCTATTGGACAATGGAATTCAGCGGCAATGTCGGCGAGAAAGGCTACGCCTTGGAACCCCGATCGGCTGTGATATTCCTAGGCACCGGTTGTTCGAACTCTGTACCCAACGCCAGGTGCCTCATCCAGCCCTCAGATCCTCCCTGTCAAGTTTGCTTATCCTCCTTGTCCCTCCTACCCGATCGAAACCCCAACTACAGGTATTAATCTCATGTTTTGTTTTTTAAATTTATGTTTCGAGGCATGGATCTGTGAACCTAGGTTTAGATTTCCAAAAATACTACTCACGAAATACAACTTCACACGTACATGGGCTCCACACGCATACTAGGGCCTCACATGTATGTGAGATGTTGTGTGAGTAACATTAATTTTGGAGAGATGCTGCATATATTACCATCATTTTTTGTAGGGCTCACCCCGAGTTCCAAAAAAATACTGAAAAATGTCCATAAATTTTAAAATAATATTTTATGTGCTCTGTAAAAAATCTTTTCCAAAAGGATATCGATAAGTATTATTTCTTGATTTATAAGGGCGAAACTGTTCAACTGCATAGTTTCGCCCTACGAAGCAAGAAATAATACTTACCAAAATTTGTTGAAGCTGATTTTTTTTCAAGGCTCCATAATATATTATTTTAAAATTTATGAACATTTTTTTGTAATTTTTTGGGACCCAGGGTGGGCCCTACAATGCAATGGATAATTTTATGGTTAGATGTAGTGTATCTAGGCTTATTGTGAAAACATGGGGAACTTAATGACCCTTCCTGTAACTAAGAACAAAAATTCTGACACCGAAAATTTTCTCACTGCGCCATAAAAGTGAACAATAATTATTTGATTAAAAAATAATCTCATGGAGTTACACTTAACAAACTCAAATGTCCAGTCTCACAGTTAGCCGTAGTTTTTTTCCAGTAGCGGAAACAAGTAAAGATTGGACCTTAATTTCTGCTAGAAGCAAACCAGCAATACACTAAATACACTAAAGATAGGTACACCATATTTTTACACTATACAGTTACACTACATCTTATGTGGAGCCTATTTCGGGTCTCAGAAAAATCCAAAAAAATACTGATAAATTTTAAAATATTGTTTTGTGGGGTTCTGTAAAAAATCAGCTCTAATGGATATCGGTAAGTATCATTTCTAGATTTGTAGTGACGAAACTGCGCAGATGAACAATTTCATTCCTACAAATCAAGTAGTAATACTGACTGATATCCATTGAAGCTGATTTTTTACAAGGTCTCATAAAATAATATTTTAGAATTTATGGATATTTTTCTGAATTTTTATGAGACTCAAAATGGGCCCCATATAAAATGTGGGTTAACTATGTAGTGTATGTAGCATCTTTGATGTTTTTATATTTTATTGAATTTGTTTTAGCTTATGTTTGCGCTATTTGACTTTTGTGTTTTTTTTAATGCTACATTTTCTATCCGAGAATGGCCTGTCTATTTTAGCTATAAAAAAAAAAAACTTGGGACTTTTCGGCCAAATAGCTTGGCTTTCTCTTATCAGTCTAATTGAGGAAACCAACTTTTTTGGTTTGTGTGCGTACTTGTCCTAATTTTTTCAGAACAGGGTTTGGTCCTTGATATGCGAGATGAACACAGGGTTTGCTGCATTTGCTGTTTACCCATTATGGCATTTGATTAGAAAGGATCAGATGAAAGTTTTGCTTAGATTATGTCAATAATTGTGGGTTGTGACAACCTGTAATAGGAATGTGGCTGGAGCATTATGGTGCTCACGCAGTCACGCAGACCTTTCTAACAAAGCAGCCCAATTGGGCTTTGCCGTGGAAGAATAAATCCAACTTTGGCAATGACTTCGCTTGTATTTTGTTGAGTTTTTATTTTTTATTTTTTGTTATTAACTTATTATTACTTGAATAATTCAGTTCCTATACTAACAAAATAGAGGTCTGATACTATTGGGCTACAAATGAATAGGTGCAATACATCTCTTCTCGTTGATTTTTGTGGGAGAGACGGTGAACACCATTATGTATTGATAGATGTTGGAAAGACGTTCCGGGAACAAGTGCTTCGGTGGTTTACTTTCCATAAGATACCTCGGATCGATTCGGTTAGTTTAGAATTTTATGTGCTTGTTGTACTGATATGTGTATTTCATAAATGAATCAGCCCTTCTGATTGTGAAACCATAATATCATTAAAAGCAGCAGATATGCCAACAAGGGTTTGTGTTTATCATCACGGTATATGGCATGTCGTTTCCTTGGTTTTTTCCACATGCAAGAATGCACGGAAATGATGTACTCACTATATCATCCATATGATGTAAACTTTGCCCAAAGGGTTTGGAGGAAGAAAAAGTACAGCCTCTACAATCTTGTGTAATTACCAAAAAAGAAAGTAGTTAAATCAGTTGTTGGCATTTGGCACTTTTTGCGAATGTGTTAACAGGTGTGTTTTTTGGGCAACAATGCGGAAATTACTTCTACTATATGCTAAAAACAAGTTTAATATGGAAAGCAGAAGAAGTAAATGGCATTAAGCTGGATCACGTCTATAGCTGATGTTGATTGTAGAGATAGCGGATTGTCTCACAGTTGATTCTTATTTGCTTTTTTACCTTTTTTGTTTGTTTTGGTTCCATAATTGTGCTTGCCCAACATGTATGACACTATGACTTATGTTTATAATTGAGTTTAAATAGAAAATGTGATGAACTAATGCATCTATGTCCTGCAGATTGTTTTGACCCATGAACATGCTGATGCAGTTCTTGGTCTTGACGATATTCGTGCTGTGCAACCACATAGCCCTACAAATGACATTGCTCCCACTCCTATCTACCTCACTCAGGAGGCAATGGATAGGTACCTGTTGAACTACTTTTTGACTGACGTATACCCTTCCCTCACCAAATCTTTTGATATTTTTCAACCTGCTCCAGCACATTTCCGAGATTTAACCATGATACACATTGTAATATCCTCAACAATGGCATCGGGATAGTGTCTATTACCTGCGTGTAGGGACTTGGAATGAAAATATTAGCTTAATGTCCACTTGCTTGTATCATTTAATTGGGGTGAGCATAGCATGATTAAGATCAGCCATGTTATTAACCTAGGGTTTCATAATCTGTAATATTTTTCTTAAAACAAGATAAAGTTGTTTCTCTTTGTTTTGTTATCATTTAATAAGTTGTCAACCAGTTACTTGATAAAACATTGTGGGAGGCTTGCATTTCACAGTGATCAGAACTGTTGCAAAAATAAAATGGCGCTACAAGAAACGAGGTTTGTTTTTTTATCTTGTGTTTTATTTCCTAATCTAAGTATCTATCCACACAGTTTTTAGTGTCTTTTTGAGTCGATCGAAGAGTCTTTTTAAGTTTCGAAGTTTTTTTTTTAAGTTTCAAGAGTCAAACACATTTTTCTATTAGTCTATGGTCAAGTCTTTTTTAATTTGTGTCTTGAAAATGTAAGTGTCTTTCCCTATTCTTGGAGGGTTGTTCCAAGGCCTATATATTACTTTGCTATGAATGAAATCCTAAGTTGTGTGTTTAAGTAAAATATAGCCTTTGGCTAGTGACAAGAATTATCTTCTTGTTCATCATTTCTGTATCTCTTAGGTGGATTCCTTTGAGTGGTGAGCGATCCCTATGCCCTGTATCCCCGTTTATCCTTGGGGGGTGAAATCTGTATCCCTTTGGTTTTAACAGTGGGTGGTGAGCATTTATCCCTTTTTTCGTTTTCTTCCTTCCCATTTTAAAAATCCGGCATTGATAACTTATTTGGGGGACTAGAAATGGCATTATGTATGTTCTCTATCACACAAGGAGTTTGTTTTTTGGTCTTACATATAGAATGTGCCGGCATGTTATTGTTCAGTGTTCTTTAATTAACTTGAATTCTTTCTAGTTTTCCCGTGACACTTTTGCATGCTTCTATCCAACAGCGTTGGCATGAAGTTCCCTTACCTGGTTCAGAAAAAGCTGAAGGAAGGTCAGGAAGTGAGACGGGTGTCACAGCTTGAGTGGAAGATAATTGAGAATGATTGTAAGAAGCCGTTTGTTGCATCAGGACTAGAACTTGTTCCTTTGCCTGTTAGCACCAAATCTATCTTTACTGTGATTAGATCTTTTTCCTTATGTATTTCCTTGTTACATACTGCTTATTTTGTGATGTAGGTGATGCATGGTGAAGATTATATTTGTTTGGGTTTTCGTTTTGGTGAAAACTGCAAAGTAGCTTATGTATCTGATGTATCTCGAATTCTTCCAACTACTGAGCACTGTGAGTTTTCTTCCCTCTCGTTTTGTGCATGTCTTCCTAAACATACAAACCGAAATTGGGAAGGAATTACTTTGTGGAAAACTCAGTTCTAATCTTGGCAGCACACTCCAATATTTCACCTTCCACGTTCTTCAATACTGTTGCATTCCAATGTTATGTCGCTGAAACTATTTCTCCTTTTTTCGCTTTTGTAATATACTTATATCTCTATTTATTGGGAAGTGAAGGTAAAAAATACTCATCATATAAGGTTCTAATTGCTCGGTCCAGTTAATGATCTATGTTTCGAGCAAGTCTATCATGGTTACTCCTTTCTATTTAAGTAATTAAGACCTTTCTAGAAAAATGCCGTGAATCAAAGCTGTGAATGATACATACACATACACTTCAAACGTACTGAGGAAGTTGAGGAAGCTTCAAAGAAAGAAGAGGCAATCCCTTCTTTGTTTTCTTCCATTTGTCCCTCTTATTTTTATAACTATTTTGTAGTGGATGGTCACCGCGTTAAATGGGTGGTAATATTGGTCACTCGCCTTCTCTTTTTGTTCTATATGAAGTTCATGCAAGCTTGGTTGCCATACTTATGGCATTATTAAATAAGTATTAAATAAGTGCGTGTACACTTGCATGTTTCACACCATTAAAATGTGTGAATTTGAGTGAGGTCTGTTTTGCCATTCGTGTTGCTTGCTGCTTGCAAGTTAATTATTTCCCCATTCTCCCTTTCTTTTCTGTTAGGATTGGATTTCAAATTCTGGCATAAGGAAGGTTCTCATTTTGCAGATATTTCAGAAAGTAGTGGTCAACAGCTGGATCTCCTGATCTTGGATACACTGCGCAAGGTCAGTCACAAGGCTTAGAAAAAGTTATTTGTTTCTTCCCAATTCTTTTATGAGGACAGTTCTTTGCATTCGCTTTGTTGGGTTACGAATGAAAAAAGATATTCTGTCTGATTGGCTTTCTATGAAAAGACCTTTCAATATATCATTTAGATATCTATTTGTTTCTGAGTTGTATAGGAGAATTATGGTATACAACAAAATCTGTACCGGCTCCCCCTTAGCATGGCCTTTTTCTGTTCTTCTTCTCTCCCCAGACCCTGTTTTCCTGTTTCTCTACAGTATGTCATATGTAATTATCTAGCAGACCGGGGAAGAAACCCCTGCAATGGGTGTTACTACAATTGGGAAGCTACAAGAGAGATTTTTTATTCTTTACCCGATTGAAAGAAGCCTCATTTGACTATTTGGAGTTGCCTATGTGGTTCCTTTGAATGCTGTCTCTTCGTTGTGCTTCATCTAAGGTCATACTTTTGTCAACTCATGCACCTAAATTGTTGTTGTAGCCCAGCTGATTCTTATCTTTGTCATCAGTTCTGGACTATAATCAATTACAGTACCACACCAGTTTTTGCTATATATGTTCGGACAACCTTTCTTTGAGTTGCTTTGTTCGAGGTTCAGCCATTTATTTGTGCCGTTGGAAACTAGTTTATTCTTTGTCCATTTATTGCATTTTTTTTCTCTTTTTGCTGATGTTCTTAATTCTGCCTTTCTGTTTCTTCTTCCAAATTCTACAGACGGGGTCTCATAATGTTCATTTTTGCTTGCCTCAGGTTTGTGTTGATTCTAGCAATGTTTGTAATTTTGTCTCTACATGAATTTATGTTTTCTAGATTGCTCATGTTAGTATTGATTTTCAGAGTCTTGATGCTGTGAAGAGGTTACGGCCAAAGCGAGCGTTGCTAATTGGGATGAGCCATGAGTTTGATCACCACAAGGACAATGAATTTCTCAGGGAATGGTCAACAAGGTAACTACAACTTGCATTTTGTTTATAATTCTCCATGCAGAATGTGTGAACCCATTCTTTATTAAATTTGACTAGTTTATGAAGTTATGTGGGGGAGGGTATTTGTGATAGCTTTTGGGGGAGCGATTATATGTTCTGACACCTTGGAAGCGGAAAATTAGGTGCCGTTTCTGCCTTCTTTTTAAACCTTCTTTTTCAAAAAGAAGGTAATTTCAAACTCAAATATAATGAAAATAAAAAATAATTTTTTAATTTTTTTGCACCGTTTTAATAGATCTCAGTGAGATCTATTAAACAAGATCCATATTGGTAGAAAAATTATTTGTGTAAACACATGATTTTTGAGCTTGAAATTACATTTTTCTAAAAGTTTCTTTTTTTAGAAATCGGAACACACCCTTATTCAGAGCCTCTGGGGTTTCCACTAGTACACATTGTGTTGTGAACTAAGACAAAGTGTATGGATCCCATCACAAATATGTGGTGAAAAAAGAGCTCAGGGCACCATGTGGCGGTGCCCTAGGGTCACTGGATAATCACTCCTCACCTTCAGCTTCTGCATGTCAAAAACAGCTTTTAAACTTAAAATCCGACTCTGAGAAGCACCATTTTTCTTTTTTATCTGATTTTTACAATCAGCTTTTGTAAAATCTAATCTTTAATTTGTAACTGTGTGATTGAAAGACCAATTGGGAACAGGCCACTGATATTTTTTGTCCTGCTATTTGGAAATTCTTAAAGCTCTGTTAAACGTAGAGTACTGACTTTCTCGCTTTTGCGTTGTTTGGCATATAGAGAAGGGATCCCTGTTCAGCTTGCACACGATGGATTGAGAATCCCAGTAGACCTTTAATGAGGTAAGGTGCCCCAGATATTCAGTGTTATGCGCTCTAGATGTACTAGCAACTTTTTTTGCTTTGGGTTTTTTAGTAAGATGATTACATTACACATGTAATGATCCCATTTGCTGCGAGTGATTTGCTGAAAAATGATGAGAGAAAGAACTTGTGTTTGCATTACAAATTGGTTGAGAAACTGGAAAAACAATTGTGAGAATGGAGAAAGGTTACTCTCTGAAGCGGCAATATAGGGAAATATTACTCTCTTATGCAAGTAGTTCCTTTCTCACAAAAAAATGGTGAAATTGTGTGTCAAAATGGATTCCTTGTGTATTTTCAAAAGTACCGCGGGCCGATTGCCCATCAAAATTCAAATGAAGATAGAAAAATGATGAAAAAATACCATCAGTACTTTTGTTTTCTCACCCCCACCCAAATGGACTGTTATATTGGTTGCTCTTTCTTTTATGGCAAAACTAAAATAACAAGAACCATGACAACAGTAGTGATTGTTTTGTAACATCGTCTTCGTTCTTGTCTCTGCAGTAAACATACAGCCTCGAATGGGGTTAGTGTTCACTTTTTCTTCTCCCAACTGATCATTTGAAGAAAGGAGGACAGCGTATTGTTTGTTGTTGTCTAATGTAGGTTATGAGTATATATGATTCAAGAGTTGAAAACAAGAAGCAAAGGAGGTAGAAGAAAGGGATTTTGATGCATGATATTCATTTTAATCTGGATATATGATGGTCTGTTACAGAGAATTAACTCGTTTGAACGAAGAGGGAATTGCAATGGAGAGCAATCTTAGTTGTTGCCCGGTTTGTTCTGGTAACAAATGAAATAGTATTAAGTTCTTGCAATGATGCGTAAATAATTATTAGTGCACCTTTGGTAAATTGCTTTGGCACATTATTATAGAGATGGGGCAGATATGGCTCTTATCTTTTT
Organism: Rhododendron kiyosumense; assembly: GCA_019656275.1. NCBI lineage: Eukaryota > Viridiplantae > Streptophyta > Magnoliopsida > Ericales > Ericaceae > Rhododendron > Rhododendron kiyosumense. Next base: position 1,075,642 of record BPLS01000518.1, read on the forward strand.
GCCATTTTTCTCAGTGAAGAAATGGTAGTACTCCAGTACCTTTATTCAGTTTTGCAACACAACTGTAGCAATAAATCCATGGCAAACGTTGATGAAAGTCTTTTGATATCGTATTCAGGGGAATGCATTTGTTAATGTTGAAATTTGAATTATTCTAGCTAATGGAACCCACCAAGAGTTTCATTTGACACGATGAGAGCTGTTGAACATTTGGTTTAATACGTTTATCATTTATGCAACGAATTAGATTGGTCGGACACCTGGATTTATCTCAAAGTATCTCATTTGTCACTAGACGTTCGGAGACCTAGCTTTCATTAACGTCCAATCAACCTAGTTTTTGTACTGAATGGCCTGAACCGTCAAGAAGAAACTCAGGTCTCATTGATATTGCATGCGAGGAATCAAACGAGGGATCCTTACATCAGTGCTGACCCGAACCCGAATATTCCACAGCTGTTCTCCATTCCGTGGTATAAACACGTACGGTTGCTTTCTACTAGTATTTTGTTCCCACAAATCATTTGTTCGGAGGCATGGAATAAGTGGCTTGCCAATGAATATACATCTGCGCCATGGGGTGTTATGAAACAAAAACTCGGGCAACAGCCAAGTTTCGAAGATAACCCGCTGACCAATGACTTGATGATTTTTAGTGATGCTACAGTGGTTCGCGTGTTGCGTTGTGACAAAGGAATGGGAGTACCAGGTCAGAATTGTAGGGCTTGATTTTTAAACAATTCAATTGAAAAATTAGTTGATTTATATCTTGCATATCATGTGTCCTGCGTTATGATTTTATTAGGGGTGACAAACGGGCGGGTTTGAGCCAAATTGGATAAGTTGTAAATGGATTGGGTCTTTAATGGGTTATTGACCCATTTAGACCCATTAACTATGATTCTAATTACTCATACTCAACCCGACCCATTTATTTAAAAGTAAATTCGACTTGCCCATTGGCCCAATTACATATATACTAAAATTTAAAATGACTAAAATACCAATGTATACTAAAATGACCATATTACCCCTATAAATTTAGATGACTAAAATATTCATGTATACTAAAATAACCAAATTACCCATGTACACTTATTGAACAACAAAGACTGTTCTCTTCCATTTAGAGCCTCTCTTTGTTAAAGAACCACGGTTTTTCTCCTTAAACGTGAAAGGGAGAATTTTATTGTTTGAGAAGTAACACAGTAAAACAGAATGGTCAAATATTCGTTCTGTAGTTTTTTAAATTAGGAGTAACTTTTATGCTTAATTTTTGGTTAATTTCTGTCTTTCGTTGTGAACTTTTGATTTCCCTGAGCACCGGGAGACGATCCCGCCCAGCTCAGTTTCCATTTAGTCCGGTCCAGGTTTGATCTTCAGATAATTGTGTCAAACGGTTTGTAATTTAGTGTTGCACACTTGTTTTCTTGCAAACTTAATGCATTTCGAAATCATATCAAACCATATCCGATTAACGTGATTTTTGGCGTGGTCAATATTCTAGACAAGTTCTAAAAGTGAATGGTTTCGATCATCCCTCAGGCCCACAAAATGGTCCAAACTGGATCCTGGACTGGATGGAAGGAATTGGATGGAATCCTCCCCCAGCATCCAAGGAAAAAAAAAAAAAACAATTGTAAGAGAACGTTTGTTTTTGGTTTTTGGTAAAAATGCATCTTCTTTAAGTTGTTTTGTAAAGAAACAGCCCCAGAGAGGCATGGGCCCAGCTCGAACGTCTGAGATTGCAAGAGAGGTGGAAGAAGATATCGACCCACTACTACTTCAACTAGGGGAAATTGATCTAGGGTTTCAATAGATATTAGGGTTCTATGAACGAAACCCATATGAGAGAGAGTGACGTACCTACAACCCAATTCACTCTGCGAGAGAGGTCGAGACTCAAGGGGAAGGGAAGAGAATATCGACCGATAAATGGGGTTTTTTTTGTTGGATTATTCTTATGACTTATTGGGTTATTTAAGTTGACCCAATTAAAACTCAATTAAACTCAATTAATAAATGGGTTAGATGAGTTGGATCCATTTTTACCCAACTAATAAGTGGGTTGAGTTGGGTCTATTTTTTAATGAATAGGTTTGAGTTTAATTTGACACTCCTTGATTTATCAAGCACTTCTTTTTTACCATTAGAATAAATGAAACATTAAATTTTAAAAGATGGATGACTGATTATCAAAAAGTGACCAAACGCCCGCGGGGTAATGTTCACCCTATTTTTTAGTGGATGAATAAACTCCATCATTTTTTGTTGTTTTCTTTGCTCGTGGGGGTAATGTTCACCCTATTTTTTAGTGGATGAATAAACTCCATCCTATGTTTTTTTTAGTAAATTATGGTAAATAGTGACTTCATTTAAAATGATCATTCCATATGGTGGACCAAACATAAAAATAAGTATGCCATTAGAATGACCATTCAATTCCAACTTTGATTCCATTGAATCAAACATACCCCAAGTATGTTATTATTGCGTTGGTGCCTGTATTGAAGTAATTGGTTAACACTCATTCAGATTTAGTCAAGTCAAAGGAAGAAGCCATTCCACTTTCTCAAAAAGTGGGTTTTTGAAAAATAATGTAAATTTCAAGGTAAAAAATCATGTGTTAACATAAATAATTTTTCTACTAATATAGATCTTGTTTGATAGATCCCATTGAAATCTTTTAAAAGGTGTAAAAAAAATTAAAAAATTAATTTTTATTTTCGTTATATTTGAGTTTGAAATTACCTTTTTTTTTAAAAAGGAGATTTTTGGAGAAAGCGTAACAGGGCAGACTTGTCTTTATCAACCCTAATTCTTCAAACTCCAGATAGTCCATATTCACGTAATTAACAGACGTTTTAAAAGCTAGCTCAAGAAGCCAAATAAGACCAGGCATTCCTGGTTTCGTTTGAAATTCCTTTACCCGTCCTCCACGCCAACAGATTGAACATAAAAATAAAAATAAAGAACTCAGTCCAAGTTAATTTTACAGAACCCACTGCCCTTTTATTCTTCCTTCCTCGTTCATTTAGAGAGAGAGAGAGAGAGAGAGAGAGAGAGAGAGAGAGAGTTACAAGAAAAAGAAAGGCAGGCATGGGGTGTTTTGTGCCTTTTAACAACAGGAATTTGGATATAAGCCTATTTGCATTCAGGCCAATGGTTGTGTTTGTGGATGAACTATTGGATGCCCTTAAGCGCTTCTCTTTGTGCACTCAGAGCCTTGGTTGTGTTCACAGTGCTATTTTCAGGAGTATTCATGGGAATATGGTATGGCCCTTTGATTTGCTTGCTTTTCCTCTCTACTTACGGTTCGAATTTTTCTTCAAAGTTTCATCAAAGTAAATATACACTATTTTTAGCTTATTGGGCTCTGTTATTTCTTTTTATTTTGTTTTTCACATCCAAATTCATACTTTGTAATAAGGGTATCAAGATACGTACGTATCCATCTATAACGAAAAAGAGACCTATTAGAATTCCAATTCAAGTTAGGCCGATGCCTTGCTTGTCCAAATCTGGCCCTGACTTATCTGGGGCTTAGAGAGAAATTAAAAAATGAGACCTTTTTTATTGGACGATAATAATTAAGGGATAAAAAATTAGGAGAAGCCTTTACAATTCAAAAATTTTTGAAGGCCTAAAGTGGTCGCCACATAAACTTTAGCTCAGGGCTGACTCTGTGCTTGTCAGCCCTGTATTTAAAATCTTGCATCTAATTACAATCATTATTATTGTTATTACTGCACATGATCTCTGAATTAAACAATTGGCTTCTTCTGATTCATTCAGATCATATGGTATGGAGCATGGATGAAGAGATCTAACGAGAACAAGGAACTAGTGAATGCAACACTTGTAAGTTGAATTTCAAAACTCTTTGGCTCCTAGTGGCTTTGTTTGGAAATTTTGATTTTTGAGGAAATTCGTGGAAGGAAAAGAAAAGAAAAGGATGTGGACTAGTGAATGCACTAAGGAACAATAAAACAACATTTTCTTGCCAAATTTTGCAAACTAATTCTAATTGTTAGTCTGGTTGATTGTCAGAGCATTGTCAAGTTTGAGCCTCAAATTCTGATGTATGCAAGCTAGAAAATATTCGATATTTGAATAAAAAGATACACTACCTAGCCAAAAATAGTGCAGCCAAGTCCGAGTAATTATTCCATGTCTCATAGCCCTCTAATGTTATACGGGAAATGCTAGGGACACATCAATGTGTCACATCCCAACCACACCTCTTTCACATGTATGTGTGGGAATTCCACAATAAATGCTAGGGATCCACATGTATGTAAGAGGTGTGCGGTTGAGCCGTTGAGGTGTAACAAATTGATATGCCTACATGTATATGAGAGATTGTGTTTGGTATTGTGTTTAAATTATTGTATGACTATCATTTTTGTTTCTTAATTACCATGCATTTGGGGATTCACGCGCATCAAATAACTCTAGACACATTGGTGTTTTAATTTGTGTCTGATGTCTATGTTAGAAGTCGAATTGCTATACCACAATTTCCTGAACAGAAAGTCTAATGGTACAGACAAAAAATCTGTATTAGTGGGTACAAATCCATTTTTGGGTCTAAAAAAATGGTCGGAGTCTCTCATTTTATATAAAATACTTTGTTTATGATCCCTAGATAGAAAAAATAAGCTCAATCCGGTATTTGTAAGAGTATTTACGAAACATTCAAATTTTGCTCTAGAATTCAGGTTTAAATTCTGGGACAAAGTTAGATGTTTTGTAGGTGTTTTAACCCATATCAGATTGAGCTTATTTTTTGTAGGAGGCATAAATAAAGTATTTTAAATAAAATGAACAATTCTGACTATTATTTTAATACCCAAATAGGACAAAAAAGTGATTTGTACACATTGGTACAATCTGTACCAGTAGCACCATTCTTTGCTGAAGTGTACTAAACTGTTTCCTTAAATTTGGAAGCATGTTTCGAAAAATACATAAACAAACACAAATGTAATAAAGAACACGAAAGATTACTCAGGGAGTCATGGTATTTGACCTAAATTTACTATTGGATTATTTTTTCGTCCTTCTTCATAAAAACTTTAGTTGTGCGATAAATCTTTCCAAATTGTTGATTTATCTAAATGAGAGAAATCAAAAAACTAAGAAAAATATTTTATCCGTCCCAAAATATTTGCTCACTTTCTAATATGAGCAAGAAAGACTTGACAAACTACTAATTGTACCCTTAAAAAGCTTAGGAAAAAAAATAATAATTCAGAAAATTTGTTTGGTTTGAATTATTCTTAACCTCAGTACAGTTTTGATCATAATTTTTATATTTCTTATGTTTCTCTTACCGAAATGAATTAATAACCAACAAAAGTTTGATGCAAAATTAACTGTAAATTATTAGCCAAACCACCCCTGACATCATTTTGTCCTACAATTTCTCATTATTCTCCATTACTACCCCAGCTATCAATGTTGTCAAAGGTCTCAACCATGGCTGTCCTAATTGACCACAATTTCTTCGACGCCTATGCCGGCGAATCACGCGACGGCTCTCCGGCAGCTAAATTCTCCACTGGCGACACCATTTCAATGAACGCAGTACTCCTTTCCGACGATGACAAAAACGACGTCGCATACACGTTCTTAGCCATTTTCAAATCACGTTTCTCGAAAATGGACGGTGCAACTTCTGGGGTGTGCTTGAAATGCCAAACCCGAAAGAGGGCTGTGAATCTGTTTGTGTGGAAGTCGCTGCAATCGTGTTATACTTGGATTCTAGCCGCGGATTATCGAAAGACGATTTTGCCCTTTCTTGATGAACACCTCCCTCTTGAAATTAAGTATGATATGTTTCGGGTGGTGTACATCAGTGGTGATGATGATGTAATGAGTTTTTGACTATGAGAAGGCTACAAATACATACTACAAAAAATGCACGTATTCAGATGCATATGTAATTGGACTTTGCACTATCTAATGTGTTCGGGTCATCCATTTATCGTGACTCATGTGCATCGGAGTCATCAAACAATTTTAGACACAGATGTGTCTGAATTCGTACATTTCTGTCTGGATTTTGGTTTTGATTTTAACCTTCCTCGTATATGTTGGAAAGTTGAAGAAAGAAAGAGAGTTTTGTGGTAGTTTCACCCAATTTGGTAATGTAATGTAACGAGGATTTTGAGAGTTTAATAGTATTGTTGTACGATAATAGATTTGTAGATAATCAAAGTTACTTTAGTTCATCACTTTTAATTACTGCGGATCTTCCATGGATATGCACATCCTATTGGATTTTGATTTTGAACTTGTGACGACATTCTAAATCCAAGAGTCAATTGCTTTTCACCAATTTGCATCCTAAGGCTCCGTTCCGGAACGCTTCTTAAAAAATAAGTACTTATTTTACAACTTCTCATTCAAAAATAATAAGGGTCATTCCACAAAATTCAATCAAAAGTTTCTTTCACATTTTCAAACTCAAAAATAATATAAATGAAAAAAAAAATCAATTTTTTTTGCACTGTATTAAAGATCTCAATGAGATCTATCAAACAAGATCCATAGTGATAGGAAAATTATTTGCATAAACACATGATTTTTGAGCTTGAAGTTGCCTTATACAAAAAATAAGACTGTTGCTATGATAATGGGCGCCGGCGGAGGGAAATCGCACCGGCGGCCGAGCCGGGCAGTCTCCGGCCACTGGACGGCCGATCCGAGCCGTCCAAAAATTCTATAAAAAAAAAAACCAAGAGGGCCAACGCGGGAATCAACGGCATCCGAGGTGTGTAGGGGGCTTGATCCGAGCACCTATTTTCCGTGTATATATGAATCAGACTGCCCGGCGTGGCCACTGGTGCGATTTCACTCCCGGCACCCATTGGCACCTATCTAAATTCTTCCAAATAAGTGGAAATCTTCTTATTTTTCAGGAACAAGGGTTCTTATTCAACAAAAAATAAGTACTTATTCCATTTCTGAAACGGAGCCTAAATAATGTTTTTTTCTTGAGAAAGTTTAAGTCATGAAATATCTCCATTCAGACAGTCGACAAAGGCATATACCTATCTCCATTCAGATAGGCTAAACTGCTTGTTATAGATTTCGGGTGCATAGCTTCTTGGAGATATTTCATGACCTTAAACTTTCTCGACCGTAAACTCCAGCCTATCTCATACTTCTAAAAACACACACACAGTCTTAAACTGGGTAGCACTTCCTAGAAATAAACCGATCGGGGAATGACTACGGTGTCCCCGGTCATTTTGGGGACACCGTAACTTTTAGTATAACAAAACCATTGTAAGCATAACCAAAACCATAACAAGACATAACTTGGTTGGTTATGCCTTGGTTGATTTTTGGTTATGCCTTGATTGGTTTTTGGTTATACCTAAGTTATGCCATGTTATGATTCTATTATACTTGTAATGATTTTTGTTATGCTTACAAGGGTTCTGTTATGCCAAAAATTATGGTGTCCCCAAAATGACCGGGGACACCGTAGCATTATCCAACGGATCGACATAACTAACAATTTTCTACACTTTCATACTAGTTTTTTGGCCTCTTTGAAGTCAGCACCGCTTCTGAAGAAACAAGCTTCAATGCGGCAATCTTCCTTTTAGACTCCAGCACATTGTATAACATTGACCATTTTCTCTGGGCTTCATTCAAATCACTTGCATTTCCGAAAGTTTTTTTTTTTTTGGTATTAAAATTAGTATTTTGTGCCTCATGCCCTTGTCGTGCCCGTCTGGGATTGTGTTGTGCCTGTCTAAAAACATGTCCGTGTCGTGTCACTTGACCTGTTTGACACCTCTACATCTATCATGTTACTGTTTTGTAAGGACGGAGTTATGTAATAGGGTTACTTGACTCAGATGGGAAACATTTCTAGAGTAGTTATAATTTTTAAAGGTCAAAATTGATCACACAAATATTGAAGAGTTATCCCGAATACGTTCTCAAAATGAACTTCCACTTGACCCAAAAAAAAAAAGAAAAAAAAGAAGACGACGTTCTCAAAACACCAATCATTGCCCTTTGTCATCACAAAACCCTAGATGGCCCTAGATACATGACCCCATTGCCAATCCAGTTGGTTTCCAACCAGTTTGGACCTTTTGTGGGCCTTTCCTTGGCCCATAACATTAATCGGAATCGTTCACTTTTTAGAGCTCGTCGAGAACATTGATCTCGCCAAAAACCATATTGATCGGATTTTGTTTGATATGATTTCAAAATGTATTAAGTTTGGAAAAAAAAAGTGTGCAACATTAGATTGCAAACCTTGACACCAGTATCCGAAGATAAAATGCATTTTGATATCATATCAATCAACATGATTTTTGGTAGAGTCAATGTTCTCGACGAATTCTAAAAAATGAACCGTTTCAATTATTGTTATGGACTCGAAAAGGGCCCACAAACAGTCCAAAACTGAATCAAACTGATTGGAACTCCAACTGGACAGGACCCTTGCCCTTGACCCCATTGCCAATCAATTTCTGGCTTCCGCCACTACATGTAACTCATGAGCTTAGTCCATTTTTTCAACCAGCCTCTATAGACGAGCAGAGTTTATAAAATTGAGTTGAGTTTTTTCAGATGAGTCAATTTTTTGAGTGTTGAAGTCGGCCAAAATTAGTTAATGAATAGCCGTTGTGTTTGATTTAAATATGATTTTTTTGAATGACAAATATAGACTTGTTGGGAACACGATAAAAAACATATGTTGGGAACAAAAAAAATAGTTCTTGGCATTTTTATTTGAAAAAAAGAGAGGATTGTTCGACATCTTAATAGTGTACCAATTCCTTTGTGGTCAGTCCGTACGAAATTTGGCTTCGACTTCAATTGAATTCCCCACAAGTGATGGTGGAATTGGACTTCCAGAATTAGTTGAATGCTTTATTGGACAACAATTTTTTTTTTGATCATTTTATTGGACAACAATTGGCCTCCTACAAATCTTAACCCTTTATTTGCTTCACCCATCGACAAAATAAACACATTTAACCCAATGCATTTTAATTTTGTAAAAGTTGAGATTTGTGTATGAAAACCCCTGATCTCACATCGCAAAAAACACACCACTAAAATTTGAAGCAAAAATGTTAGGAACACAACAATCCAAACAAAACTTCTTACATACCCAATAATTGAATTGGGGGATGGTGTTGTGCGCAACATCATGCTGCGCACTTCCGAGCCATCAGATCGTGCATCCGATAGCTCAGATCTCATATTGGCAATGAACGGCTCTCGATCGTTGATTGTCGAGATGAGATCCGAGTTGTTGAATACACAATCCGATGGCTCGGAGATGCGCAGTATGGTGCTATACACCTCACTACACAACACCAACCTGAAGTCCCCAAGAATCAAAGGTCACAACAAGAAAATGGGGGAAATCAAAGAATTAATGTGGAATTCTTGACAGCAAGGCAAAACAACTGAGAAAATTAGTTATAACAGCTAGCTAAACAAATGTGGAATTCTCCAAATATCTGCATCAGACTCTTTAAATTTCAGACCATATTACCTCTTAAAATGTCATTTTTATTACTTTAGCTAATCACTTTTAAAATACATATTACATCAGACTTTCTATTCTAACTTATGACTTATTAATATATTATTTCCTTCTTCCAATATAATATTAAAACACTATTTTTTTAATTTATTTTCAAAAGTAATACTCTATAGTGGCTATATTTTTGCAATGGCTATATTTTAAAAGCACTCATATCAGCCTCAACAAATTAAAGTAAAATTATAACTTAAAAAGTCACCTTCATTATTTTTCTGAGTCATATTTTACTCCATTTGGTCCAAATTATTGGTCCCATACGAACAGACATTTAATTTTTGGATAAAAAAATCAAGTACTTTCATATATAATTTTTCAAATTTCTTGACACTGAATTAAAAAACTAACTGAGATCTCAAAATGGGTGTCAAATAATTTTAAAAATTATGCACAAAAGAACTTTATTCTTTAATTCAAAAATTGTAGTATTTTTGTATGGGGAAATTACATTAACCCCCCTTTAACTACCACCCGGACACACATCGCCCCCTTTAACTATAAAATTCAACATTTAACCCCCTTTAACTACCATTTGCCGCACAAATGAGACCTACCGTTTGTAATCTGTTAGGGTTTTGGACGGAAAGTGGTGCCCAATGACTAAAAATCAAATATTGGACTATTTTGCCCTCGTCTCCCTCGTTTATATAAAAAAACATGGTACCCCTCTACCTCTGGATCAAAAAATAAAATAAATCTCTCATTGAACTGCAACTACTGCACTCTCTCTCTCTCTCTCCTGTGTATTGTACAGCCGGGGAAAAGAAACCTTCAAAAGTTCTAATTTCTCTCTCACATAAATGTCTTGTTTTTGAAAAAAATCAAATGTAATGGGAAGTGGTTTCTCCCAGCTCTTCCCCTGCTTCGACCCAAGCATGAACCAGTCCGGCAAAAACCAACACCCGGACATGATCTTCACCGCCTCCGAACCACTCGATGAAACCCTTGGCCATAACAACCTGATCCAACTCGTGATCTCTTCCAATACCACACCACAAACAACAACAAAATTAAACATTAAATTGGTTTAAAAACCCCAATCAACAACCATTGAAAATCACTGCCTTCCAATCCCTTGCCCATCTCCCCAACCTCGTCGGTTCGGTCGCCGAACCCAGTTAAGATCCGGTCGAAAAAGTCTCCAAAAAAGCTCCAACTGCTGCTACCGCACCCGACGCCGCCGTTTCAAGAGCGTCGCTATTGACGTTCGTACACGCTCCGCATGATCTCGCCATCGTTGTAGCCGTTCGATCTCGGGTTCGTCGCCACGCAGCCTTTCCACCGCGTACTAGAATCTAGGCCCAATCTCAACATCCTTCTCGCTGGCCTCAACACGGTATGGGCGGTACAGATACTATTTTTGTCAGGCGTTAAACCACCTGAAAAACCCTATTTTCTCTCCTGTCGCTGCTGCACAGAGTGGTGGGTTTGGTGGGTATGAAGAAGAAATGGAGAGGGTGGGTTTGGAGTCAGATCTGGAGGAATAAAGGCATATGTATATGTATGTACAATGGTGTGTGTATATATGCTGTAAAAGAAAAGGGGCAATAAGGTAACTTCACGAATTTTGTTAACGCCATCCTCGCGATTTCGGTGAATGGTAGTTAAAGGGGGTTAAGTGTTGAATTTTATAGTTAAAGGGGGCAATGTGTGTCCGGGTGGCAGTTAAAGGGGGGTTAATGTAATTTCCCCTTTTTTATATAACCAACAATTTGGGATGGATGGAGTATTGCTCTCAACATCAAACCCATTATATTTTGAGGTTTTTAAAATTCAATAATGTAGTACTTTTATTTTTAGTGCTTGAGAAGGAAGTTGATTCAGAGCCATGTGAGACGAACACATTAAAAAATAATAAAATATTAGTTAAGCCTATTAACAATTGCCCTTTAAAAGAACCAAGGAATGGTATGAAGAAACGAGCCTAAGGTCCCGTTCTGGAACTAAAAATAAGTACTTATTTTTTAAGAAGATAATTTTAAGTTCAAAAATAATGTGTTTAAGCAAATAATTTTTCTAACAATATGGATCTTATTTGATAGATCTTTATTAAGGTCTTTTGTATGGTGCAAAAAAAATTAAAAAAATATTTTTTATTTATATTATTTTTGAGTTTGAAAATGTGAAATAAGTATTTATTTTTTAAGAAGATGTTCTGGAACGGGAAGCGGGAGGGGGGGGGGGGGGGGTGCTGCGTGCTGCTGTCCCGGATTTCTAGGCCCACTCCGGTTTCGCTCCGATGATCGAAAACGTTCACTTTATAAAGCTCGTCGAGTAGAATAATTATGCAAAAAACTAGCTTAATTGGATATCATTAAGTGCCTGATCGAAGTCCATATAACTCTCGGTCCATGGGTTACAGTGGATTTGATCCAGTGTTTCGGATCCATTTTTTTAAGATAAAAAGGTTCCGATCAGGCACTTAATGATATCCAATTAATCTGATTTTTTGTATAGTTATTTTACTCGACGAGCTCTACAAAGTTAGTATTTTCGATCATCGGAGCAAAATCAGGGCCCAGAAATCCGAGACAGCAGCACGCTACTGCCCCAGCAGCCCCCCAAGTCCTTCTGGAACGGGCCTAATGCAGCTGTGTTTGGTTTGTTATTTGAAAAGTTTTTTGAAAATAGTAGGGGTAATAAATGTGGAGGGATAGCGAGAGAAATATTCATTGTGCTTGGTTCACCATTTTGAAAGTAACTTTTATTCTCGGCACAATTTTTAATAAATTTTCCATTCTATCTCTCTCCATTTATTACCATTTAACTCTCAGAAACAATTTTTTAAAACCTCAACCAAAGAAAGTGATTAGAAATATGGGGAATTTTGGAGGAATTTTTTGAAAGATACTTTTTGTAAAGAGAAGAAAACAAGCCAATACACTTTTGAATTTGAAAAACCATTATAATATGATCTCTCTGCCCACACACACCCAACGGCGAGTCACCGACACACGAAACCCCCTCCTCCCCTCTCTCTTTCTCTCTCCTAGGGTTTTCACGCAGCCACCTTCCTTTCAAAACCACCTCATCAGCGGCTGCACCAGAGCCACCAACATCTGCCTCTACGCGGTTGTCTACGGCGACAGGTCCTTCACCATCGGACTCTACGCCACCGAAACCCTAACCCACTCCGACGTCTTCCCAGGCTTCGCCTTCGGCTGCGGCCTGAACAAAACCGGCCTCTTCCGCGGCGCAGCCGGCTTGCTCGGCCTTGGCCGCGGCCCCCCTCCCTCGTGGCGCAAACCGCTTCGAAATACGGAAGCTACTTCTCTCTAGAAAACGAAAAGGTAGAAAACCCTTTCAGATCAGATCGCGCCGCCACCGGAGGGGAGGCGGCCTCCCTCCCTCCTCCCCACGGGCCTCCCTTTCAAATTCCTTTTCCCCTTCTCCTTTTCTTCTGAGTCTTTACCTTCCCTCCTGCCGTTTTCTCACCTCTTTCCGACGCCGTTCCCGCTTGTTTCACCGTCTCCCCGTCGGATTCTTCCTTCGTTGAACCCGATATTTTGCTTAACGGCCAGGGGTTTTCGGCTGCAGGTGGTGGCGTCGTTTGGGTTCCCGGCCGGTTCTTTTCCTTGGAGAACTGGTTTTGTGCCTAACGGCGGGGATCCACGCGGCCTCTGGTTTTCAGTCCTCCTCTCCGGCCGGTCCGGCCTGGTCTCCGTTCAATGGCCGTGTTTCGGGGGTGGGGCGAGCGTGCATTGTGTTTTTTGGCTTTGGTGGCTGCTGATGGAGTGTGGGTTTTGTTTGGGCTGTTGGGTGGATGCTTGGTGTGTGGTGGTGGCCGAGGTTGGTCTGGTTGCTGTTCCCAGGGGTCGACGGCGGGGGTCTTGGTGTGGAGTTTTCAGTCGATTAGGTTTAGGGCTTTGTCTTTATTTGCAGAACTCGATGGATTGAATCAGTTTTGGGGCTTTTGGGCACAGTTTGCTGGCGATTTGGGGTTTTGAGGGGGGTGTTAATGGTGGTTGAGGGCGGTGACGGTGATGTTTTGGTAGCTAGGTGACGGACTGTAGCGGTGCAGGACAGTAGCAGAGCCACGGAGACGATGATGGTGGTACCCCGGGCGGTGGGTTCACGGCATGGCAGCAGCAGCAGTTGGTGGCAGCAAGTTCAGAGGTGCTCGGCGGTGACATTGGGTGGTGAGGCCTGGTTGGGTTGCAAGGTGTTTTCGGCTAAAGTCTCTTGGGGAATTTTGGGGATCGGTGACATACGGCGGGTTCCGGTGATCCTCGCGGCGGAGGCAGCGGCATTTCGGATTCAATCAGGTGTAGGGTTTTGGTTGGCAGTGGGGTTGGTTTTGGGTTTTGTTGGTCTTCGACCGATTGGGTGTCGGGTAGCTGTGAAGATTAAGTAATTTTAATTTTCATTTGTCTTTGCCATTTTAATCTTTTTAATTTTCGAATTCGGAGATTAATAAAATCTTTTTGCTGACAAAAAAAAAACTACAGGCTAATAATAATCCACAGGCAGCAGAAAAAAAGGATAAGGTAAAAAAAAAGTGCCACAGTTCTATCTTCGATCATGATAACCAACATAGATTTGGGATATGAGAAAAGCTGACATTGATTTTTCTTGTGAAACTGCAGAAACCACTTGCGTATGTTATTAAGGGCGTCGCTGCTGCAGCTGGTGTTAACAGAGTGGTGGCAAGGGCACATGATCAAAAAACCCAAGAAGGTTATTGTCATAAGCCCTGATGAGGAACTGAAATCTGAAGAGTCAGTGCAAGAAAATCTGGAAAAGGATCGTCAAGGAAAACCCTGACATTGATTCTCACTGCACAAAGCAAGGTGATTTCTTCATCTGATATATACTCTCAGATTATACATTTTCGGCAGATTTTATGTCTAGCCCGTCACTGTCCTTGTTTTTACTTATTTTGATCCTCCTCAGACTGCTTGTGGGCTGACCATAAAACCAAAGAATCCAATAGCAGTGATTATTTTGGCAGATGTGGATAACGAATTGGCAGTCATGGAGTATGTTGAGGACATGTACAAGTTCTACAAGCAAGCTGAGGTAATTGATACACAGCCTATTATGTCTCTGACTAAGATTACCACGAGCTCGAAATATGTGTTGTTAAAATTGAACTTCAAAATCTGTTCAAACTGAAAGGGCCACCAGTTTATTACTTATTAGGTCCAAAGGTTGTGCATAAAACTATAATTACAAGTAAAATGAGGAATCGTTACATAAGTAGTTTCCCAGAACTGTGATAAAACTATAATTACAAGCAAAAATGCTCTTGTAGTCTGGTTCGGGTTATTTTTTTCGGCTGATGGAGCGGAGAGAATTTATCCATGGTTCTGATGTTAGTTTCTCTAGATTCTTAGCTAAAAAAAATTTGCAATCGTGTTGGAATTTGAGAATGGAATGTTATGTTTGATGTTCTAGGTTAACGTAGCTAATATATGACGGATGCTAATGTGATTAGATTTGAATTGGCAGGCCTGGTGGGTGGAATTTTGTGAATATGTAGTTGTTGAATGGTAAAATAGTTGGCTTCCCTTCCCAGTGTGGGAGAAATCTTGTTCTTTGAATGTGTATTTGTGTGTGTAATTATTTGTTTAGTATCTGAACTGAATCCTTCTTATTATCGAATGGGAACGGTGGATTCCCTTACTATTTCCTCATTTTTTGTGGATTGAATGTTTAGTCTGCTTTGGACAAAATTCAAAATTGCTTCTATCCCTTGGTCACACTTACTAATTGCAAATGATATGCCAATGGTTGCAATAAGGGATGGGGGATGTGTAGAAGGTCAGAAGGCAGTGAGAGGCTCAAGTAAAGTAGTATTGAGCTAACAGAGAGCAGAATACTAGATGGCTCATGGAGTGAAGGTCTAATTATCATTCGGATTTTGGTTTCTTGACTTTGAATATCTTTTGTTTTCTAAATTCACAAGTTGCAGGGCAATAGTGATCTCTTCATGAACTCTTGGATGGTCTACAAGTACTTTTTGTGTAATCCCGAATAGAAGGATCCTAAACTCCCACTTAATTACCGTTTAGTCATGTTAAGGTTCTTCTGACAATGGCTGGTGAACCTGATTTCCGATTTAGACCCCTCCCCTCTCTCTCTCTCATTTTTCATAACCTTTATATGTGAGGTATTTGTTCCAAACTCAATCCGGTAATTGATTTTGGTCTCCTAATTTAGCAAGGTATTGGTTTTCAAACTTTAAACAACATTGATTTGATGAAGAAATCCTCGGTGTTATTTCACTTTACGAAAGGAATGTTGCATGATTTGCATCCATTTGCTTTCATGGCTTCCCTCTACTAATTGGTTCTTCCAAATTGCTTTCATGCTTTCATGAGTGCCTTTTTTTTTTCCCTCCGTTTTCTCTGGTTCTTTTCTATGCTTTCCTATTTGAATCATGTAGTACCCCCATGATAGTTCACAGGTTCTGCTGTAATGTTGCTAGTGGAGTCTTTTAGAAAAAAAATAAAGATAGTGGATCTGCTTTTTCTTTCAAACCAATGAATAATGCCTAAGTTCACGAATCCAAAATCCTGAATGGGAGTAGGAATTTGAGATGGATATTGAACTGGGTTTTTCCAATGTCTGACCTCAAAAAGTAATTCAAGTACAAGGAGCAAAAAAAAGTCAATACATGATTTTCTTTTTTTCTATTTTGCTACTCGTATCCACCCCTATGCAATTGTCAAAAAGTGCCCAAAGAAATGTTGTCCTTGAATTGACCCCCCTTCGACCACATTCCCTCTCCAACTTTATCTCTCAGAATTTTGACCGCTATCAAGAATACCGTATAAAGATAACTACAAATTTGATATTTGTTGTCATTTGTCATGCCCTTTCTTTTCGTGATAAACTTGAAAATTCCATTCCAAACTTGATTATTACATGCAAACATGGATGTTTTATTTCTTCTATTTTGTTTTAGTTTCTCATTGGGGCACATTTGAAGAGGATGAACAATCCTTAGAAGGGTGCAGAAATTTGGCATTGCCGTTTTATTTAGCAACGTCATTCAAATTTTGAGTAGGTAGTAATGTGATATACGAGCTTCTATTTGACTTTGATGTGGTGGGATGATTCGATGTGTGAACTGATATTACCAGTCAATTAGCAGAACCCTTTCACTGAATGGTACATAGTTTTTACAAGGCTTTTGGTAATTGATGTGACATCTGTTCATTTTGTTGCGTCTTAGATTGCGCAAGTGTTGGTTGTGTTTAGGGTCGGAGGTGGTCAAGGACTGAGGTTAAGGTGGGAGGAGGTGGTGGAGGACTGAGGTGGCCCGAGGCCTAGTGGTGGTTATGGCTCCAAGTGGAGAAGGGGGCACGTGATAATGGTTAGGTAGGACTATATTTTGCTAAAAGGATAGAAATAGAAATAAAGAAGGCAAGGGTGCTGTAGAAGAAAATAACAAATACCATAGATGCTATTGTACTGCATTCTTCCTACTTTTGCATAGATATTTGGACATTTCATAGCATCCAAACAAGATAGATCTTCTCCATCATTATGTCAGCAGTCTTATTTTTGGAACTAAATATTAACGTATTTTGCTGGGGAAGAGGTGCTAAAGCTGAATGAATTCACTATTTTGAGTTTTGTTGAAAAAGATAAAAGAAATATTCTTTGGGCAACCTTCTTTCTTTTTCTTTTTTGGTTCATTTGTCTACTCTTCCCGATTCGAAAGTTTCTTAGTGGTCTTTTGGTTTTTTTTTTTTTTCCTTTCTAATTTGCTGCAGCTGGAGGGGTTGGAGAATTGTCACAGTGGAGATGATGAAGATTGTACAAATAGAATAATGGCAGCATGGTCTTATTTCCCTTTACACACAGCATCATAAGTCCTAAAATTAACTAAAAACAGACACGGTTGGTTTAGGATACTCAAAAGAGCATTGATTACGGTGGGACTTAAAGCTGGAATTTATCTTTTCAAAAGAGCATTTGAGTGATCTTTGGGTTTGGGTATGAACATGAATGAGGCATGGGCAACCAACATTGACATATTCAAAGAATTTACTAATTTAAGCCGGGTAATTATGATTTCTTACAGTAATATCTTGCTTTTGTGCTTATATATACATAGGACTATAGTAGAAACATGTCTTAGATTTTGTTGTATATAACATACGGGAGGATAGTTTATGTAATATTCTCTCTCCTTGTATCTCTTCCCCTTTTTTGCCGGATATGGCCGCTGGCATTTTGGTAATGTCTCTTTCTGAACAGATCTTTGCTGACTTTTCTTCTGGATAACAATGGCAAAATGATATGAAAGACAGTGATTCTAACAAAGATATCTTTGCTTCTAGAACAATTGGAGGGATTGTGGGGCCACTTGACCCTAGCCATTGAAATTGCCCAATACTTCTCTTAAGGTTTTGGATGTTTTTATAGTCTTGTTGAGTCTCTTGACCCCGCAAAATGCACGAATTACACATAGTTTGCTAAGTTTCTTTAGGGTATCCACAATGGCATAATAAAAGATGGATAACCAAAAGTTCCCACATCAGTTTTTATTATCCATTTAAGAGATTGCTAAGGTTAGCAATGAGCAATTTTGAAGGTCCACAATGGCATGATCAAAATCGGATAACCAAAACTTGCCACATCACTTTTTTAAACTACAAAAAATTAAAAACTGTGAACATAGAAAATAGTTTTCCAAAAATAGTTTTGAAACTAATAAAAACTATTATTAGAAATAGAAAATGGTTTTTGAATTTTTTTCCGAAGAGGAAAAGTTTTCTTATTTCGAAGAGGAAATTATGAATGCCTAATGTGCTTTTAGTGGTGAAGTTTTAGTTAGCGGCAACTAAAAATGGGTTTCATGCTTTGACTGGGTATTGTCGGCCGGTTGCAAATGGGGTTTGGGCAAGCATAACATATAGCACTTTTGGTGATTATACACCATGTGGCATTGACTCTCTTGTGGTTGGTATTTCTCATTTGGTGCTTCTAGGCTTGTGTTTCTATCGGATTTGGCTAACTAAAAAGGATCCTAAAGTCCACCTGAGATGAGATCAAATAACTACAGTTACTTGTTGGGTTTGTTGGCTGGTGTTGAGCCTTTGTTTAGATAGGTTATGGGGATTTCAATATTTAATTTGGATGGATAGACTGGTCTTCCTCCCTTTGAGGTGCGCGTTTTATTATTTTCTGTGTTATGCTGTTTTTGCCAAAATGAACATTGCAATTGTCTTTCCGTTCTAGCATTCATTTCTGTTACGATTATGCAATCTGAAATTGTTAGTTTTTCCCCATATTTTAAATTCATGTCAATAGTTAAATGTGTCGTATGATTAGGTTCAGTGAAGTTTGTTTCTATGTGCATAAGACATCATATAATGTACCACATGTTTACAGCCCAATTAATCAGATTTGCTCATGGCCTTGATGAATTCCTATGGTTTGCGTAATGTTAACAAAGTTTTATACTTTTGTTGTTTTCTTTATTCTATTTTGTTAGGACAGGAAAGGACTTAACTGAGTGATAGAGCAACTACTGGAAATGGATCCTCCTAGCTGACAAATGTAATTGGGAGGCTTGTAGGCTTCACTTTGATACACTTTCATGGCTAATAAGATTTCTCCATGTTGTTTGTGTAACCGGAATCAAGTATTTTGGTTGTCCTTTATATGGATAATTGTTACATACCATGTTGTGATTTAAAATGGTATTGGATAGTTGTATTTGAAAGAAGTATTTTCTTAAGGTAACCTTTACTCGTGATTTAAAATGGTACTGCCCTCAATATTTTTGCTGCGGTTTTTGTCCCAGAAGTTTAAATGAATACCAACTCTAAAAGTCTTCTTTCTAAATTGAATTCATTGAGATACTCAAGCTTAATATGGTTCTTTTTTCTTTTGTTTACTAAAATATCTTTACATCCGAGCAAAAATATCTACAAACAGTGAAAACATGCATTTTCGCCCCTGAAAATTGGAAAAACTGGAAGAACACAAAATGCTGCTGATGTTTCAAAGACAGACAAGTAATGTCCGGTGAGCCATATTTATTGATGTTCACATTTGAGTAGTAGCTCAAATTTCCTCTGTATATCTCTAGGCTTGCAGTAGTGCCTAGCTCACTCCTATTGGGAGCTTGTACGTGGAAGGCTTCAGCAAGCCTGGAGTATGAAATGCGGAAAATTGTGGGGGTGACATTCTCTGCGTTACTCTCAAGCGTTTGAGAAATAGAGGGAAAAGAACTTCCTTAATGGCTTTTCTTGCAGCATGATCTTCTAAATAAACTACTTCACCACCAACCTCATTGGCCATTGCACATGGATTCTGTTTCCTCTTGTTATGGAATGTGCATCTCATGAATCTATCTTTTATACACATATTTTTGGGGAAAGACAGAGGTACAAAATGCTTCATTTTTTGCGAATGAAGATGAAGCTCACACGGATAATTAGGACTGTGAAGGAAAATAATCCATGCTCATTGGCTAATGTAATGTCCATTGAAAGGACAGTCCCGTATTGTGCTTAATGCTATGTAAACTATAAAACAGCTATGGCATGTTGTGGTTTAATGCTGTTTTTATTTTTGTAAAATAAGTAATGTCTTTTCTTTTACAGATATTTTTATTGATCATTGAGGCTCTTGCTTGGTGCTCCATGTTGGTTATGATTGGTGTAAGAACAAGAATCTATATCAGAGAGTTCTGCTGGTATATCCGGTTTGGAGTAGCTTATGTCTTGGTAGGGGAAGCTGTGATGCTCAATCTCATCCTTCCTATGACAGATTTCTACACTAGGTCCATTGTCTATTCTTTGTCTACGCTGTTGACTCATTCATGGATACTGTGAAATTCTTTTCTGTTCTCACAGAATTTTGATCCTTTTCAACTTCTTGCTGACGTATGTGTGTATTGGGATAAACTGAAGGAAGGCAGCACGTTGTAAAGTTAGGACATTTTAATTAGGTGAAAATGCTAAGCTAAATATAGTAAAATGCAACCACAATATGTAGCGGAACAAGCATTGTTGGGTGGAATGGTGATTTAGAGTAGAACTCAAAGAAGATGCAAACTAAGCAGGGAATTAGGGGTTGAATACCTTGCAATGTTACCTATCTATGCTACTCTTTTTGTTGGCAAATATAGCAGTAACTTTCAAAATACTGGAAGATAATTAGGCAAGAAAACCTTTTGTTCTTTCCTTGTTTTAGAAATAGATTCTCAAGTACCCCATTCCCCGCGAAGGGGGTACAAGGCATCTGTAGTCTCATCTATCTGGCCTACCCCTCCATTGGTGGAGCCATGCTCACTTTTACAAGAGCTAGAGCCCACAGAGACTCTAGGGTGTGCTGCTTGTGAGTAAAGGTCTACGAAGTGGGACGTGTGTCCTTCGAGATGTCTTAGTGTTAAACCCCTTTCTCTAAGATTATGGGGGACAAGTCCCTTAAAGATTGAATATACCCATTTACCTGTAATTTCGGTGTCTACTGTTCAAAGATACTTCGAAGTTTGTCCTTTATGGCCTGTGGATAATTTTCTGAACGTCTTTCCTAAATTTGCATGAAGAATATTGAATTTTGAATCTGAAGCCTACTGCGCCCAAAAAAAAGAATAACAAAAAAAAAAAGAAGTCATGCCTCTATATGCTCCCACTGGCTACTATCTTTAAGGAAATATTGAAATGCAAACTTATGAACTGTTGTACTTCTTGAAAATGTATGTACTTGCATTTGATTTCGTGGCTGTTCCCCCTTGAAATGACAGAGATGATCACTGAAGTAGAAATGTATGTAGCTACTGTTTGGGGTGTCTCTTCTTGTTTACATTCCTCATTCGGATCCATATCCTGTGTACATACCTTTGCGGAATGAGTCTATTGATGACACGGAGTACGAAGCACTTTTGGGGGGAGAGCATATTTGTCCAGAGAGGTATGCCAACCTATTTTCCTATAAGTAGTCAATATCATTGGGTGTTTTGTTGCCAAACGCGAAGAATACCAAATTTTTTGCCAAACACAAAGAAAGCAAAATGGTGAAATGACTTTGTTCTAGTAGCAGAATAAATCAATCATTGGTTGCTTAATTGCGATAGGTAGAGTAGAGACAATAGACTTCTGTTTGCAAATCAGCACGTGCTTTAAAACTCTTGGTTTCTTGACCTATAGGCACATTAGTTTGACCAGACTAATTGTGAAGTAATATAGAGTGCCTGTTCTCACCGTGCATTTATATAGCATATACGGAGAGAGATGACTTTCTTGTTCCGGTCGTATCTCTCATCGATAGAGACAAGATAGTGTCTTCAAGAAGATTTTTTTTTTTTGGGGGGTTGGGGCGCGGTCAATCTGATTGAGAAAGGTGATAGTGTTATATCTGGCCAAGATTTAGGTATCTTTCTTTTCTCCCATTTGCAAAGGTCTCCCCTTTAGGCAACTCATGCCGATATAACCTTTCTTTTGATGCATATGTGTTTTAGGTGATAAGGGGGTAAACTAAGTGACAGGATGGAGCTACTGCAGGCTTTTGTTCTTGCACGTGGAGTTTCATCTTTTTTATTGGTTTCAGTTACTTCAGTGCTTCCAGACGGTTGATGTGTGTTGTCTCATTAACTGTATGAAGTTTAGTTAGATTTCAGTTTACTTTGCTACTCCGTTCATTATTGAAACATCTGTTTTAAACTTATTCCTTGATTTTTGGGTGCTTTTTCTGATATTCCAAGTTAGTACATTTTGGCTAAAAAAAGTAGTATTTGTTGTTTTTTCCTAATTGTTTACTCAAAACAAAACCAGTAATTTCTTTTAAGTAAAATTGTGAAATGGTTGGTTGTAGGGCTCAACATTCCTAAACTTTTTGTGAACCACTTGTGGCCATGCACGTTTTTGACTCATTTAGGGCTCGCCATAGGAATGTTGGCAAGGATAATTACACTGTAATGCGGAATTGGACTTGATTAGAAGTTTAAGTATGCGAGTGCCAAGGCTGCTTCCATAAACCTATTGTTATTGTGCAGGACATTAGTCATGGATTGAAGGCGTTCTCTTTTTTAAACTAAAAGATGGTGAGTTAAGGAGGGAGGCTAGAGGGATGTTGAATCAAAAGGTACTATGCCATTAGTTTTCAACATTCCAGTTTTGTTGCCTCCTTATTTTCTGATAGTAAGTCACTTACATTTGATATGTTAGCAAATTTTACCTTAAGTCTCGATAAGCTTGGATGACATGAATGTTACACAATTCCTACACTTTTTAACAAGGTTTTGATTTGGTTTCATTTTTTCAGGATGAAGCAATTCGGAAGAAAACCGCAACGGAATTATTTTACGACTACATACGAAGTTGCTCTCTCTCCTTACTATCTCAAATCTTTGGTTATAAAGGATGGGTATTATCTATATTGTTGTGTCCTAGGTATCGGAAAGGTTATGTTAGCTATCTATTACTCTCTTACGTTAGGTTGATTATGTTTACTCTTTTTTAGCAATATAATTTATCGAGTGCACTTAGTGAATTTGACTAGTTGATACTGTATGTGCTTCTTGTGGGTCACCTTAAGACCACGTCACATGTGCTGTTGAACTCTAATATAGTGTTGAAAGCTTGGTTGTTGTCCCCTTTTCGCTCTAGATCCGAGCATATTGAGAACGAATAGCTAGGTGATATTTGGAGGCAATTGGGATCGAGTTAAGAGGGAGAGGAGAGAACAAAGTTGCTGGGCGTCTATACATTATAATCTGTTAGAACTTAGAACCACAGGCAAATTCTAGTAAGAATGTATGGATGGACGAGACCTAAATTTTAGCAAGAGCTTAGGATGAATTTGTTGAACTCTGTAGGTTGCATGCAAAGGAACCACTAGCAACCAGGAAAACAAGTTGAAGCTTTTGAGAACGTAGGAGTAACATTAATTCAAAGTCGTCTGTGTTCTGCCCAACAGCTGCACGTGTTTGGAAATTTTCATCTAATTTGAGCTTGGTAATGAAGTTTGGAGTTGTCAAAGCTGGAACATTTGAAAGACATGATGAGTATAATGTGAAATTCCCTCTGTCTGTCTGTGGTTTTGTGGCTGTTTATGTTTTGTTTTATCAGCTAATTAGTGCTAAATAGATGGTTTATTATGTGGATACATGGCTTCTTTTTTTTCCTTGGTTGAAAGAAGTGACCATATGTTCCATGTCAGTGATTTGGTCGTCAAAACATTCCAGGTCAAACTTGTGTCATGATAGGTATCTTTTGTTATGTAATTCGGCCTAAATGGATGGTTGGAGAATTCGTTATTTTACTTCATCGTCATTCACCCAAATTCGGAGAATTTTTTATCTTCTCTATCGTCATTTGTGTAAGTTTATGCTATATTTTTTTTGTTCGGATAAACGCCAAAATAACGCCTGTTTTCGCTAAAAATATCAAAAATACCATTTACACCAAAAAGTTGTCTTGAATAGTGGGTATTTTTAGGTAAAAATACTGAAACTACAGTTTAGACAATGGCATGAACTTGCCCTATGGTATCCCCTTTTTCTAAGAGCTTCCATCATCAGGCAAAGAAATCAAAGCTGACTATATCTATACAATACACACACATGACTCTATCTATGTTTACATCCCTATCTTCACTTACACTTGTAGAATGTATAGGCAGGCTTTTGTTACTTTCTCATTTGATTGAGTATCCTGGGAACAAATGAAAGGAAGGTTACGGAGGAGCAAAGCCGAGAAGGGAATGGTTGGCCGATTGGGAATCAAGAAACGACGATGTTGTGCAAAGCTAGCCAATTTACGTGCCGGCGTCTCTCTACTGGTGGCTCATCAATTGCAGAGTTTCGGGCATCGTTGATGCCGGTAGATAAAAGTAAAAACTTTTGCTTCTTTCGTTACTTGGTAATTGTGTATACTATATACTACTACAAGTTACACATAGAGTGAGAAAATGGTGACTGGGGTGCGAAATTCTGTTTGTGTTTATGGATAGAATGAACTTTCTTTCGAAATTTCAATTTGGTTGTTGGAACATATTTAATTGGGAACCCAGATTATTGCATTCTCTACTACAAAGCCCAAATTTACTTCACAATCACGTTTTCATCTCCGCGTAGCCTTTGATTGAATATTTTAATTTTGCAGGTTTCTTTTGATGGGTTCTGATGTAAAACTGGTCCGTGTTTGTGTTGGACTGCATTGATAACATACACACGAAGATAGGACACAATATTTGTTCGCAGTGAGTATTATCATTCTTGAATGCTTATGGAAAATGACTACTTGGCTCAACCTTTTTTACGGTTAGAGTTACGTTCAGAAGTTTAGGGTCATAATTGGTTGCTGAAGTGAGATGTGTGTATATGCTTGCGTGCATGCTTGTGTGTGATAGACACATGTATGGTTGTTTGCGAATTGCCATGTTTAATTATTTGAGCAAGAGCGCATAATAGCATTAGTGGACATAGGGTTTGGAAAATTATTGCACTTGTAGAGGTCTTTCATTGTACCTTGAATGATGCATTTTGAGGATTTATAGGTTGGAACTTGTGAATGTTTAGTTTTCAGCAGAAAAATATCTCGAGTACCTGCATTCCAGTTAATAAGTTGTCTATCGTGAGTTCAAATACCTTGTGAATGTGATAGAGGTTTTTCTTTTCAATTTACGATTTTTTGATTCATAATGTGTAATAGGTGGCACTTCTTGCAGTATGTATGCGTAGGGGCTTCAAAGTTCTGTGGCAACGGGAGCTGGCGCGAAAACTGACCCTAAAAAAATCCGTGTGGCTGATTTGAGAGAGTCGACAAATGACCCACTATCTGGAGCCGTCATTCTTTTGGTGTGCATGATTTACTTTCTAATTCTTTAGGATCATGTATCTAACTACCATAAACTTTACTACAATCACGTTACGTTAGCATTTGTAAATAAGGTATGCATTGTATAATCTGCATGTAAATCAGCTAGACTCTTGTTACTTTAATCAATCGATGTAATACGCCTTTCCTTTTCAATGGGCAGGACATTCGTGCCTTGCACGTGGCTGGACCTAGTTTATTAGCAGAGAAAGGTCTTCCTTGAAAAAAGTAAATCACCTCGTTTACTTAAAAAAGAACTTCACTGAAATTGTTGTCCTCCCAATTTCTGAAGCAGTAATAATCAATAGTCATCTTACTAGCTGCGGTGTTATCCCCCACTTTCAAATGTCTACGAAATTTTGGTCAACCCTGATGGTTGGCAATAATGGCAAGGATAAATGAATATCTTTCTTTGGAATGCTATGATTTCTTGCTAATTTGAAAGCATTGACTTAATACTTTTTCCTTTGTTGGTGGCAGCTGTATTTCGCAAATCCTTAAGGCACATGCATGAGAGGCGCAAGAAGTTCCCGTCATGAAAGATAACAAATTTAATGACAGCATATGCTAATGAACTTCAAGCATGCTATATTCAATATTTTTTTCTCATGAACACCACATCACAAATAGAAAGACACGATTGCACCCAATAATTAGTTTTTTTTATTATTTAGATTTCATATCATCTAAATTTGTGGTAACCAAAAGTACTAAATTTTTTATGGCAATTTTGCAATATCAGTAAATGGTTTGTGCTCTTCCTGTTTTGCATAAGATAAATATATCTGTGCTGCATAAGATAAATATATCATGTTTACCATTATGAGACAGAGCAAATTGCTAAATCCAATTTGTCAGAACTTTCCATGAGACTATCTATGTCAATGAAGAGTGCTAAGGATGACCCAAAAGTATGGCATTATTTAGAAAGTGCGTAGCAATTGTCCCTTTTATTATAATTTGCTTGTCAATTATAAAGGACTCGTATTTTTTCAATTTTATGGATGCAACTTGGTAATTTTCACTCTATGGTTTCTTATTTTAAAACGGCAATTGGTATCTTGTTGGTGTTTCAAATTTTTATTGGAAAGCAATGGATATTCTGGTACGTGGCTTGGCTGATTTGTGCAACTGATATTGATGCCTACTGTATCTGCCATATTTTTTTTTTCTTCTATTTTTTCTATTTTTTGTTTCTTGCATTTGCTTGTATTGAATAGTAACATTATATGTCCTTGCTTTCAGCAAATATGGCAACAACTTCATGGTTTATGGTCAGCTCCATTTTGAATCCCCATTGCTATGGTCCTTTATCGGTAACTAGGTGTGGCATCACTTCTTGGATCACTAATGTTAGTTCTAATGTTCCCTATACAGGTAACAGTGCTTTCCCTGCACTTTCGTATGGGTTCTGTCTTAGTGATGTATTTTGCATGGGTCAATGTTTTCTTTTAAAGACTTATTGTCTCTGACTTTATTTCTTTTGTTTCTTTGGAAATGTTCTAGAGTCCATATACTGACATCTGAACAAAATCATTCCCAATGGTAGTGATTGACCATGTTTAGCTTTTTGGTATTTTACTCCCTGGGGATTGTGGTCATTGGTTGTAGTCTCACATGGACTCTTATTTTTCCCAATGTATTCATGTCTACAGGCTATGACAGGGGTAAGTTTAGTCAAGTCCCTCAAGCTAGGGTTGCTTGGCCTTGAAGTCTTACTGCCGATGTTCAATTGACATAGTTACCAGTGGAATCACTTGCAGGATCCTCCTATTGGGGTTACCTTCTCGAACCTTACTCCAATGATTAAAAGTAAAAGTTGACTTTCTACCACGGAAAAGGGATCACGTTCCTTACTAGAATCGAACCAAAGGAAGGACCGCTAAGTACTGATAAGAGAGTTGGGCTAATGAATGAAATTTTGGCTGCCATGGACACTGTGAAGTATATTGCCATCTTTGCTTGGATTGTCCGGATCTTATATACATGAATGTTAGGAGTGATTATCTGATTTAATGCTAAACAAATTCAGATGTTATGTGTGGGTGGAGAGTTTTTGATCCAAAGTTCGCGGCACGGGGAAGGATGAACTCTCATGGTTTCAGAAAGCACAACTATTGTCAGCGGTATGACATAATCATAATCTTGGAAACCATCTATTGGCATTATTGCTTTAAGAGATGCCACCTTAACCATCTCTTGTTAGAAATGCAAAAAGAGATACTAGAACCCAAGACATCTTGCAACCTGAGCTATGATACCATGTTAGGTTACCAGTTGTCCTAAATGCTTAAGCTGTTACAGGGATAGGTCATGCTAACACCACCACGGAGGGCTATAATTATGCAAGGATGATGCCAAGATAGCTAAAACCCCAATGCACATTTCACATGCTAACAACAATTTTCTATACACGTTTAGGACAACTGGTAAGGATGATGCCGAGATAGTTAAAACCCCAATGCACATTTCACATGCTTACAACAATTTTCTATACACGTTTCAAACATTGGCATACACTATGAACAAACCATTGGGTGGTCATTAGCATTTTCCTTAGATTAACGAGGGGAGTGAACAAATGTAGAGGTCCTTATGATGTGAACACAATTTTAGTTTCACTTACCTTATGGGTTTTCATCTTTAAGTCCCAATAAATTCTATCTCACATACAACACAATTTTAGTTTCACTTACTTTATGGGTTTTCATCTTTAAGTCCCAATAAATTCTATCTCACATACTGCTACATAATATTAGTAGGATGCAGCTACTTTTTGGGGTATTTTTTCTCGTTTACATTCCTCATTTGGATCTATATTTTGGGTGCATACCTTTGCGGAATGAGTCTCTGGATGACGTAGAGTACGAAGCACTTTTGGGGGGAGAGCGTATCTGTGTGGAGAGGCACAACAACCTATATTCCAGTAAGTAGTCAATATCATTGGGTGTTTTGTCGCCAAACGCAAATAATACCAAAATTTTTGCCAAATGCAAAGGAACGAAAATGGTGTTGACTTTGTTCTAGTAGCAGAATAAATCAATCATTGACTGCGTAATTGCATTAGGTATAGTAGAGTTAGAAGACTTCTGTTTGCAAATCAGCACGTGCTTTAAAACTCTTGGTTTCTTGACCTATTGGAACATTAGTTTGACCGGACTAATAGTGAAGTAATATAGAGTGCCGTAGGAAAAGTTATCTCATCTTATTAATAGCAATGGTATTAACAATACCAAAAATTCGCGATGGTAATGTCCATACCATATTTTCTAAGCTAATCATGTTTTCCTAATTGCAAAAGTTGAAAAAAACTGTGGAATATGTGGTCCCCCTTGGATCCGGAGAAAGTTTTGTATTTATACGAAGAAAGTTTTGTGCTTAGTCCACTCTCATGTTTCTAACAAATCCAGAGAAATGCACTGGATGAGTTTGTATCGTTATTCTAGCTTGCTTTCTTTTGTACTTGGTCCACTCTCATGTTCCTATTTGTGGACTTCATCAACTCCTGTACCTTGAAAAACAAATTTTTTTTTTCTCTTACCTTTGTGATAATTAAGTTAGATTGGGTCTTGGTTAGCTTACGTCTAAGTTTGTACATTTGTTTACTGTAGGGATTCGTTTTCGATGGATGACCCCACTCATGTAGCAAGGTTATAAAAGGCCTATCATTGAGAAGGATGTCTGGAAGCTAGAGACATGAGATCAGACTGAGACATTAATTAAAAATTTCGCAATGTGTTGATTTTTTTTGCGCATGCAAAGTTGTACGCTCATTTCTCAATATATCATTGTCCTATGGAACGTGTAATGATTTTAGGCTTTTGTAGGTTCCAAATTTGTTGGGCTGAGGAATCTAAACCCTGGCTTTTACGTGCCTTAAAACGGTAGCCTAGGAGGAAGGTATAGTGAATAAATGCTTAGTATAAATCTTCTTATTTTATTTTTCAGGTTTCATAAAACCATTTACATTCAAAAAGTAGAGATTTGTCTGTAAATAATTTTCTCTCACTGCTTTCTTTTTGTATTTTCTTCTCTACAGGTTCTTGTTTGGAGGCATTTTCAAAGTAATTACTTTGTTCTCCTAACTTTTATTTATTTATTTATTTGTTTTGAAAACGCATTCCTGGAGAACACTTTCGTATCCTTAGATAACAGCAAGCAACATCCTGTGCCACAGATATTGGCCAAGTTGATTGGCCTAGGTAATAGATCTCCTTTGTAATCTTTCAGGTTTAGGTTTACATAATTGTATGTTACTTGCTGTTGTGGAAACTTATTGCTATGTTCATGAGGATTCAATCAATTGTTTCATGCTTTGTATCGGTTGCATACTTGCATCACATATCTTGTCTTAACAGGGTCTTCGTAGACCGTAGAATGAACATTTCAACCATGATTTGACATTTTTGTTAGTTTATAAACTCATTGTTGACCATGACCTTTCATTTGCTCTTTAGCTTAGCCTAGGAGAAAGACCCTTGCGGGCCAGTGGCATAAATTTTCATTCCCCGAGGAACTCTCAGGCTAATGGCTTATTGAAAAAAAACACTAGTGCAAGATGGAAAGAACTTTTGCGACTTTTCAAAAAGAGTAAATATCACTTGGGCATCGTCTACAAAATAATTTGTGAAGAGACAAAAAAGCCATGAAAAGTAGAAGTAATTGTGAAGAGGCAAATAAAACGTTGCCCAGCACTTAATATTTAGCATGACCATCACATGATTAGTGAATTAAAACGCAAATTAGATTTTTATATACAATCATCCTTATGGCCACCCGCTTCCAATGCATTAGGGTAGCCATGTGGCTTTTTGTTATTTGCTATGAAATGGATAACGGTAATAAGAACTCCAAACCTCCTTAGGAAGACCATAAATATGTGAAGGGAATGAATTGGTTTTTCGCACATGATAAGAAATCGTAGTTTCTCTCTCATACCTTCTTTTCTCCCTTGCTATGGTCATGATAGGAAATAATGGTGCTCCTAATGTGCATGAACACACTTTTAGGTACACATTTGAAAACAATGATTTTCCTTGTGAAATTATGCTTTTTGGTTCTTTTATAACACATGCGGCTTTAGCTCTAAAAGGCGCAAAAACAACACTAACATAGAAACAGATACGAACTCAGGGCACATGAATTAGGAAGAGACGAGGACAAACATATGGTGGGAGAGATGGCGAGAATACACATACATTTGTTGAGATATATTCAGTTGTTGTACAAACATATGTTGAGAAACAACCAAAACTAATGTTATACTTTATAATCCTGTCCTTTTACTTGCTATTTATTATTTTGAAATGAGGATCTGATTAGGTTGTGTTTTAGATGGAGTTACTTCTAACTTGTGTTTTTTTATCATCATGTTATCCTGAAATCAACTTTTAAGTTAAGGTTGACATGTCCAATTTGAAACATGCGTGTCCCTGTGTTCCTAGTGTGTCCCGTGCTCAAAATTGATAAAATTTATTGGACACACCAAAATAGCATGTCCTATGCGTGCATATCCGCATCCTATACGGCTAGCAGCTAGGCATGTTGGCGCTCATAGCTTGAGCTCATACAATATTTCTTTAGTTTGCCTAGATGTATAGTCAACCTCTAAGAAACTGTTTTTAACCAATGTGGGGTAAGTTCAAATATTCGTTTTGGAGGTTATACATTATAATTAACCAATGTGGGACAAACTCTCACAGATTTTATTCAAACATTTTTTCCTATTCAGACTTTTGAATACTGACATTGATCATCCTTCTTTGATGGTCTTGCAGATTGGCAATGACCTTTCCCGATTTGTGGGGCCAGTTTTGTTGAATCATCTCTTAAAGGTTAGCCTTATGACTCTTCTCATTCAGATGCATAACAATGTACGCACTTTACTATTTTGCTATCCAAGGGGCCTTGATTTCTATCTACATATAGTGGACATGATGAATACACCCATGCTCCTATGGCAAAGAAATGTGCAGCAGTATCGTAGACTTGTCGGAATCAGTTTAGTCTTTATTGGTATTCCTGGAAACTAAGTGAGAACTTTTTGATGTAATTGCACGTACCTGAAAGTGTCTACTTTTTGATGTACTTGCACGTTCCTGAAAAGTATGAAGGTCATGAGCTTTGCCTTGTAAGGCAAAGTATGGATATTTCAATTTATATGTTGTCAATACCCCGTTTTTTCAAGTTCTTGCGCATTGCCTTTGTTTCTAAGTTTTTGTAAATAATTCTTCATAAATTTTGAAACCTGCATACTTACTTTACTTTTCAAGTTTTAGGTACACAAAGGATGCTAATTTGCTTTATAGTTTCTATTTGGCTCACAAAGTAATTATTAATCTGCTACTGCTTGCAGTCAATGGAACAAGGTGATCCAGCATGGATTGGGTACATTTAAGCCAAATTTTTTTGTTGGGGTGGTATGATTTCTACCCTTGTCAGTGCCTTAAGCCTCTTTTGTGAGATATAATATCTAGTTTACTCATCAAATACCTACTTTTCGGCTCTCCCCATGATTTTGTGTTATTTTTTCCTTTGTTGTAGAATATGAATTTCATGAATTACCTCTTATAAATGTCTCATATGGTCATAACTATGAGTCTATGGCTATTAAATTTTCAACGTGTCCTTTGCCAAGTTCTTTCATGATATTAGGATCAATTTGGGTTGGACCTTTGACATATTGTTACACGCATCTAGCTATTGCTAATTATCTTTTAGGCTTAATCATCTTGAAGGAATCTATTTGCATATTATCTTTCAGGCTCCGTTTGTTTCGATGTAAAATATGTTACATGTATAATAATTTTTTAACTTTTTTTAGGTGTTTGGTATCTTCTTAAATATGGTGCTCTGAACTTAGTTGAAAAAATGTCCCATGAGGAACATCGAAGGTGATCGGTGAAATTGGTGCATGGGGCCCTCCGCTGCATATACGGAGACGCACATGGCAGAGAGAAATTAAGGAGGGGAGAGAGAAATGTCACGTTGTAGGACGTATATATTGGAGTGATAATTACAGTCCTTGTATGTATGTATGTATGCATGCAATGGTGGAATCGTCGGCGGGAAAATAACTTACCAAGATTTCAGCCGTAAATCATTTTACGCTGGTTTGGGCCAAAACCTTTTACTGCGGGAAAAGTTTTTCCCATTAATGTGCTACCAAACACCAAAAGTTAGGAATATAATTTAGGGGAAAACATTTTCACCCCAAACAAACAGAGCCTACGTGTTGAAATGGGAGATATAGTCTCCAAAGTATAGTAAAGGGCAAAGAGACACGAATGAGTATAGACTAGCACCTCTTTTACTGGAAATAGAATAGGGATAAAAGAGAAGTACATTAAAATGCTAATGCTGCAATTACATTTGAGGTGCTTTTTTTTTTTTTGAAAATAATTTTTATTTGTGCTTCTTGAACAAGCAAATATCAGATCATTACAATTGGACTTCAAGTTTCTTCAAAGCATTATGTTCCACACTTTATTAGTTCTGGCTATAACTACGTTACGCTTGAAATGATACTTCATTTTTCTGTCCAAAGGAGATTCAGGCAGTTACTTTTCAAGCATTATTTTTCTAAGTTATTTCCTCCAAGAGATCAATTATCATGGAGGCTGGTTTTGTTGTTTGTAATGGCATTGAGCGGATGATTTTCCCTTTTACAATGAGTTGGCGTGCTATATGAATCTCAGTATTTTCAGAATGTTATGTGTGTTAGTTTCAGGCTAAGATCAACTTTGGTAAATTCTCTCTCCAATTATAGTGTTATAGATATATAAAAATATATATGAGTTGTGTTTGCATATCTCCTATAGTTTTTTTTTTTTTGGGTAAGAAATAAAGTTTTAGGACTAGAAAAGGAGGTCCCACCGAGACTTGAACTCGGGTTACTGGATTCAGAGTCCAATGTCCTAACCGCTAGACCATGGGACCCTCACATCTCCTACAGCTTTGTTTGCTTTTCTTTCAACTAACATTTTTCCTTTTCTGCACTAGCATTACTTTTTCTAATAATAGACTTGAGAGTGCATGCATAACCAACACTAAACTCAAGATGCTTCTTTTTTCTCTCTTTTCCTGTCCTCCATCTTTCGGGCTTCAACTTACCTCTGTGTTTTGAACTTAGGAAAAAGAAGATAGAAGAAGGGAAAGAGTTTTGAAGGCAAAAGCAATAACTTTTTTTTTGTTTGGTTTTCAAGGGGAAAGGAAAATAAATTTATATTGTTTGGTTTAAAGAAAAAAGGAAAAAAGACTGTACCTAATTTAACAAAGAAATGATGAAGGAAAGAGGAAAGGATAAGAAATGATAGTTCGAATGAACTAAACATGAAATGAAAGATAACTTTTGTTTCCCCTTCCTTCTCCTGGTTCTAAACACAACATAAATTTGCAAAATGGGCTATGTGTTTAGTTAAAGTATTCAACTCAAAATCAATTGGAAATGAGTGGAGAGGCCACCCAAGCTCATATACTAGTTTTGTAGGAGATAATTAACCGATGTGGGACAAACTCCAATACTCACCCGTCACGTGCGACCATGGACTTGCACGTAGAGAGGTAAACAAACGATCCATTGCACTCATGACACAAATAGGGGGAAGAAATTCTCCAAAATAGGGGGAAGAAATTCTCCAAAATCCTAGCTCTGATACCATGTTAAAACATCTAACTTAAAACCAATTGGTAATGAGTGGAAAGGCCGCCTAGG
Source organism: Rhododendron kiyosumense (assembly GCA_019656275.1). Taxonomy (NCBI): domain Eukaryota; kingdom Viridiplantae; phylum Streptophyta; class Magnoliopsida; order Ericales; family Ericaceae; genus Rhododendron; species Rhododendron kiyosumense. Next base: position 1,109,729 of record BPLS01000518.1, read on the forward strand.
CTCGTATACTAGCTTTGCAGGAGATAATTAACCAATGTGGGACAAACTCCAACATATTTCTTCTAGCGTATGCTAGAAAGTACGAACACGTCTACCGACCTCACTTATCTGTGTACAACACGTGTTGGTGACAGACATGCCTGATTACTTGTCTAATGAATTTATCATATTTCTTTTAGTTAGACACATTGTGGATACTCTAGGATAAGTTGGCAACACTCTTGGAACATGCTAAGGACACATTAAAATTTCTTCGACGTTTATATGAAATCATAACATACCTATATAATACAAATACAATTCACATTTGACGTTTACCGTTGTGTTTGTGTCCTATTTTTTTTTGGAAAAATGCATGTATGCATGTATGTGTTGTGTCTGTATCCTGTATCCGTGCTTCTTGGAGGATACGTAGTGATTAGGTGGAATTGTGGCAGAATCATGTTCATTTAATTTACATCTTTTGGTCACCTGATTATCGATTTTCTTCAAGACTTTGATAGGAATTGACCTGGTTTTTAAGCATGTTTTATTGCAAATTTAAAACGTTGATTTTGATTGAAAAAATTTTGGATGGAGGAAACTGAATGGTACAATAGAAAAGTCAATGACCAAGAAAAGGTGAAATAAAAGTTGAAAAGATGAATAATGAGGAGTTAAAATCAGCTGATATAATCTTATTGTAGAGAGGGTTTCTTATCCGACCGTTTATAATAATGAGTTTTTGCTTGCCAATTTTTGCTTGATTTTTCCAATTAAGTCCCTTGACTGGGCAGCCTCAAGTCAAGGCTGGAGGCTGGGGGTAATTTCGTCAATTATCTCGGTTCTATCTTCATAATTAGGAGTGTCTTGGAGGGCAATTGAGAATGTACCATTGCCTTTTTTAGTAAACGTGGTTTTCTCCCGTCCAAGTATTTTCCTCCACTTTACTCTTTCTCCCCCTGAAATACACGCCATCGTCCACCACCATTCTTCTCTTCACTAGGGCATCGTGCGCTCTCTGTCTCTCTCTCTCAACACCATCAAATGACTGAGAATCTCACCGGCACAGCTGACCAATGCTGTCTTCAGATAACTGAGAGCCAAGTCCTAGAACAAGGTACGTATAATTCAGATCTGTTATAATTTTTTTTTTAGATCACTCGATTCTGATTTCCTTCGGGGGGGTTTCTTTTTTCAAATGTGTTTTGATTGCAAAAATCCAACATGGGCATCCACTGCGTACGGGAACTTATGGTGCATCGATTGCTCGGCCGGACATCAGAGACAGCTTCGTCTGGTGATTCTGAATTGCACTTGCGATGTGGCTTATGATGCTTGCTGTAGATGGAGAAGGAAGTGATGGAGGCCATGGCTGGGTTTTGGAGGAGGAGGAGCCCCATCGATCATAATAGCGATCATCTTCGTTGGTAAGTTATCTCATTCTCAACAACTGTTTCAATATAAAAATTGATGGAAGTTTTGTAAAGGTAATATTGTTACTAATTTTGGCAAGAAAAAGTGGTGCGGTGTTTGGAAGGTATTTTCTGGCTATTGATTTTGGCAAGTGAAACCGGTGCAGTGTTCGGAAGGTATGTCCGATTTTGAATGTTTTGGAAAATTTGAAAGATTGGAATGTGATACTTATTCTACTAATCTTCAAATGAGAAAAGTAGATTTTGAGATGATGGGGTGTTTTGGTGGATATGATAAATAGTGGCAGATATTGATTAGTTTAGTTTAGTTTCGATTCGTATGTTTTGGAAAGTGCCTTTAGGCACGGGTAATCTTTTTTTTTTTTGGGATGAACGTGGCACGGGTAATTTGTTATTTTACAGTGTATGTAATTTTGACCTGAGGGAGACTGCAATAGTCGGAAACGGTTGAATATACATTTTTGAAATATAGGGTTCTCTAATTTGCAAATTCATTTGTTATTTTGCAATGTATGCAATTTTTTCTAACGTTATGTTGATGTTTGTTAGCCCCCCTAAATTAGCCCGAGCTGTTCTAACTTTGTTTCATATACCATGTTAGATTATTGAAATGTTCGAGATTGCCTCTTTTTCGATCTCTTATATTGCATATTCAGCCGTTAAGTATTGGGGTTTCAAAATCATTATCTACCTCAGTCCTCCTTGACCAGTGAAAAACAGACGATTTGGGGTTCTTTATTATTTGTCTTAGATATATGTGTATTGTAGTCCCTCTAGAAAATTATAAGTATGGAGACGAACTGATATCTACAAGTATAGTATCATCAAATGAATTGTTATTAATTTACCTTTTGTTACATTGGCCCACATTATATTTTTTTCCTGTATCCAAGATCACTGTCAAAATTGATGGTGTGAAGGACTTTACTTATGGAGAATTGGCTCTGGCGATTAACAATTTTGATGGCTTTGCTCAAGTTGGACAAGGAGGGTATGGAAAGGTCTACAGAGGTACTCTTGCTGACGGCACTGTTGTGGCAATAAAACATGCACAAGAAGGATAGGGTCTAGAAGCAGCAATTAAGGATTTGCTCCCATTTGTTGAGCACAGATACCATGCAAGGCATCTGCACAGTAATGTGAATCCCGTAACTATTTGATAGAAAGGGGAAGTGAGGGTAAAACCATGCTGTTTTCACAATTCAAAACTCCACTCTCCTACCATTGTCATTTTCTTTGTAGACCAGGTCTCCATCTTTGGTGTGCCTTCCTATCCAATCAAAACTCATGATTTAAGGGCACGCACCCGAGCACAATGAGGCAAAAAAGATGGTGATTTAAAGGATGTTCAACACAAGTCAGTTGTAGATGAAAATGTGCTCACACATTTAGTAATAAAATGAGTGTGCATTCCAAGAGATTAATGGTCATCCATAAGATCACCTTTAAACCCAGAGGCTTGTGTTCAACTCCTGCCAGCAACCTCTGTTTTCCCCAATACATGTGGTTTTGTGAGTGGCTTGTGGGTGTTTTGGTTTATATACCTTACAAGGATAGGTCAAAAGTGATCCTGCTTGATGAGTGCACATAAGAAATTTAGCTTCCTTATGCACCTCTTAATTGTGGCAACCAATTTCGCGCGGACACAGACATGGACATGAAAATTTGAAATAACTAGAGACATGGTCAAAACGTATTTTTCATACTTACATGAAAAAAATTAATAATATTGGTTTAGCAGAACAAGGCCTATTTGAAGGCATGTTCTCACCGTGCATTTATATATAGCATATATGGAGAAAGATGACATGCCTGTTCTGGTCGTACCTCTCATCGATAGAGACAAGATTGTGTCTTCGGGGGTGGTGTTCAATCTGATTGAGAGAGGAGATAGTGTTACATTTGGCCAAGATTTAAGAATTGCAAATTTCTCCCCTTTAGGCAACTCGTGCAAATATAACCTTTCTTTTGATGCATATGTGTTTCAAGTGATAAGGGGTAAACTAAGTGACATGATGGAGCTACTGCAGGCTTTTGTTCCTGCACATAGAGTTTCATAATTTGGTGCTTCCAGACGGTTGATGTGTGTTAGCTTATTAACGATAGGAAGTTTAGTTAGATTTCAGTTTACTTTTGCTACTTCGTTGATTATTGAGACATATCCGTTTTGAACTTATTCCTTGATTTTTGGGTGCTTTTTCTGATTTCTAAGTTGGTACATTTTGGCCGAAAATAGCAGTGTTTGTTGTTTTTCCTAGTTGTTTACTCAAAACAGAATTAGTAATTTCTTTTAAGTAAAATTGTGAAATGGTTGGTTATAGGGCTCAACGTTCCTAAACTTTTGTGAAGCACTTGTGGCCATGCACGTTTTTGACTCATTTAAGGCTCGCCATATGAATGTTGGCAAGGATAATTACACAGTAATGCGGAATTGGACTTGCTTAAAAGTTTAAGTATGCGAGTGCCATGGCTACTTCCGTAAACCTATTGTTATTGTGCAGGACATTAGTCATGGATCGAAGGCGTTCTCTTTTTTAAACTGAAAAATGGTGGGTTAAGGAGGGAGGCTAGAGGGATGTTGAATCAAAAGGTACTATGCCATTAGTTTTGAACATTCCAGTTTTGTTGTCTCTTTATTTTTTGATAGTTGACTTCACTTACATTCGATATGTTAGCAAATTTTACTTTAAGTCTCGATAAGCTAGGATGACATGCATGTTACATAGTTCCTACACTTTTTAACAAGGTTTTGAATTGGTTTCATTTTTTCAGGACCGAGCAATTTGGAACACAACCGTAATGAAATTTTTTTACGGCTACATACGAAGCTGCTCTCTCTCCGTACTATCTCAAATCTTTTTTGGTTATAATGGATGGGTATTATCTATATTGTTGTGGCCTAGGTATCGGAAAAGTTATGTTAGCTATCGATTACTCTCTTATGTTAGGTTGATTATGTTTACTCTTTTTTTTAGCAATAATTTATCGAGTGCACTTAGTGAATTTGACCGGTTGATACTGCATGTGCTTGTGGTGCGTCACCTTGAGGCCACATCACATGTGCTGTTGAACTCTAATATAGTGGTGAAAGCTTGGTTGTTATCCCCTGTTCGCTCTAGACCGGAGCATATTGAGAACAATTAGCTCGGTTATATTTCGAGGCAATTGGGATCGAGTTTTGAGGGAGAGGAGAGAACAAAGTTGCCAAGCCTGTTTGCTATAATCTGTTAGTACTTATAACCATGGGCAAATTCTAGCAAGAATGTATGGATGAGCTTAGGATGAATTTGTTGAAGTCTGTAGGGTGCATGAGAAGGAACCATTGGCAACCAGGGAAACAAGTTGAAGTTTTTGAGAACGTAGGAGCAACATTAATTCAAAGTTGTGTTCTGTCCAATAGCTGCACGTGTTTCATCTAATTTGAGCTTTGTAATGAAGTTTGGAGTTGTCAAAGCTGGAACATTTGAAAGACATAATGCGTATGATGTGAATTTCCCCTTGTCTGTCTGTGGTTTTGTGGCTGTTTATGTTTTTTGTTTTATCAGCTAATTAGTGATAAATGGATGATTTATTATTTGGATACATGGGCTCTTCTTTTTTCTTTGTTGAAATGAAGTGACCATATGTTCCAAGTCTGTAATTTGGTTGTCAAAACATTCCAGGTCAAACTTGTATCATGATAGGTATGTTTTATTATGTAATTTTGCCTAAATGAATGGTTGGAGAATATTTCATTTTACTTCATCGTCATTCACCCAAATTCGGAGATTTTTCGTTTTCTCCATCATCATTTGGGTAAGTTTGTGCTATATTTTTTTGTTCAGATAGATGCCAAAATAACATCTTTTTCCGCTAAAAATACCAAAAATACCATTGAGACCAAAAAGTTGTCTTAAATAGTGGGTATTTTTAGGAAAAAATACTGAAACTACAGTTTAGACAATGGCATGAACTTGCCCTATCGTATCCCATATTTGTAAGAGCTTCCATCATTAGGCAAAGAAATCAAAGTTGACTATATCTATACAATACACACACACATGACTATATCTATGTTTACATCCCTATCTTCACTTACACTTGTTGAATGTATAGACAGACTTTTATTACTCTCTCTTTTTGATTGAGTATCTTGGGAACATATGAAAGCAAGGTTACAGAGGAGCAAAGCCGTAAAGGGAATGGTTGGCCGATTGGGTATCAAGAAACGACACTGTGTAGGGCTGGCCAATCAACATGGCCGGCGTCTCTCTACTAGTGGTTCATCAATTGCGGAGTTTTGCGCATCGCTGATGCTTGTAGGTAAAAGTTAAAACCTTTGCTTCTTTCGTTACTTGCTAATTGTGTATACTATATATACTACTACAAGTTACACAGAGTGAGGAAATGGTGACTGGGGTGCGAAATTCTGTTTGTGTTTGTGGATAGGATAAACTTTCTTGCGAAATTTCAATTTGGTTGTTGGAACATATTTAATTGGGAACCCAGATTACTGCATTCTCTACTACAAAGCCCAATTCTACTTCACAATCACGTTTTCATTTCGAGTAGCCTTTGGTTGAATATTTTAATTTTGCAGGTTTCTTTTGATGGGTTCTGATCTAAAACTGGTGTGTTTGTGTTGGACTGCATTGATAACATACACATGACGATAGGACACAATATTTGTTCGCAGTGAGTATTATCATCCTTGAATGCTTACGGAAAATGACTACTTGGCTCAACCTTTTTTACGGTTAGAGTTACGTTCAGAAGTTTAGGGTCATAATTGGTTGCTAAAGTGAGATGTGTGTATGCTTGTGTGTGATTGGCACATGTATGGTTGTTTGCGAATTGCCATGTTTAATTATTTGAGCAAGAGCGCATAATAGCATTAGTGGACATAAATTGTTGCACTTGCAGAGGTTTTTCATTGTACCTTGAATGATGCATTTTGAGGATTTATAGGTTGGAACTTGTGAATGATTAGTTTTCAACAAGAAAATATTTTCAAGTACCTGCATTCCAGTTAATAAGTTGTCTATCATGAGTTCAAATACATTGTGAATATGATAGAGCTTTTTCTTTTCAATTTACGATTTTTTGATTCATAATGGTAATAGGTGGCACTTCTTGCAGCATGTATGCGTAGGGGCTTCAAAGTTATGTGGCAACGGGAGCTGGTGCGAAAACTGACCCTAAAAAATCCATGTGGGTGATTTGAGAGTCGACAAATGACCCACTATCTTGAGCCATAATTCTTTTAGTGTGAATGATTTGCTTTCTAATACTTTAGGATCATGTATCTAACTACCATAAACTTTACTACAATCACGTTACTTTAGCATTTGTAAATAAGGTATGCATTGTATAATCTACATGTAAATCAGCTAGACTCTTGTTACTTAAAGTTTAATCAATTGATGTAATACACCTTTCCTCTTCACCGGATATGATATTCGTGCCTTGCATATGGCCAGACCTAGTTTATTAGAAGAGAAAGGTCCTCCTTGAAAAAAGTAAATCACCTCATTTACTTAAAAAAGAATTTCCCTGAAATTGTTGTCCTCCCAATTTCTGAAGCAATAATAATCAATATCCATCTTACTAGTTGCGGTGTTATCCCCCACTTTTAGATGCCTATGAAATTTTCTTCAACCCTGATGGCTGGCAATAATGGCAAGGATAAATGAATATCTTTCTTTGGAATGCTATGATTTCGTGCTAATTTGAAAGCATTGACTTAATACTTTTTCCTCTGTAGGTGGCAGCTATATTTCGCGAATCCATAAGACTCACGCACTAGAGTCGCAAGAAGTTCCCGTCAAGAAAGATAACAAATTTGATGACAACAGATGGTAATGAACTTCAAGCATGCTGTATTCAATTTTTTTCTCATGAACACCACATCACAAATAGACTGTCACCATTGCATCCAATAATAAGTTTTTTTATTTAGATTTCATATCATCTAAATTTGTGGTAACTAGAAGTACTAAATTTGAAGGCGATTCGTAATATCAGTAAATGGTTTGTGCTCTTCCTATGCTCTCTGTGCTGTAGAAGATAAATATATCTGTCCTGCGTAAGATACATATATATCATGTTGACCATTATGAGACAGAGCAAATTGCTAAATCCAATTTGTCAGAACTTTCCATGAGACTTATCTATGTCGATGAAGAGTGCTAAGGATGACCCAAAAGTAAGGGCATTATTTAGATAATGCATTGCAATTGTCCCTTTTATTATAGTTTGCGGGTCAATAATAAAGGACTCGTATTTTTTTATTTTTATGGATGCAACTTGGTAATTTTCACAATATGGTTTCTTATTTCAGAACGGCAATTGGTATCTTGTTGGTGTTTCAAACAAATGGTTTAGGTTTCTTTTTCTGAAAGAAAGTTTTGACACAATGTATTAGAGTACAACTTATTACCGTTAAAGATAGAAAAAAAACTGTAATGTATAGTTATGGTTTAGTTAGAAATTTTCATTGGAAAGAAATGGATCTTCTGGTATGTGGTTTGGCTGATTTTTGCAACTGATATTGATGCCCACTGTGTTTGCCATATTTTTTTATTCTGTTTTTGCCTAGATTGAATAGTAACATTATATGTCCATGCTCTCAGCAAATATGCCAACAAGTTCGTGGTTTAGGTCAGCTCCATTTCGAATCACCATTGCTATGGTCCTTTACCAGTAACTAGGTGTGGCATCACTTCTTGGTTCACTAATGTTAGTTCTAATGTTCCCTATACAGGTAACAGTGCTTTCCCTACACCTTCGTATGGGTTCTATCTTAATGATGTATTTTGCATGGATCAATGTTTTTTTTTAAAGACTTATTATCTCTGACTTTATTCCTTTTGTTTCTTTGGAAAAGTTCTAGAGATCATATGCTGAAATCTAAACAAAATCTTTCCCAACGGTTGTGGTTGACCATGTTTAGCTTTTTGGTATTTTACTCGTTGAGGATTGTGGTCATTGGCTGTAGTCTCACATGGACTCTTATTTTTCCAAATGTATTCTTGTCCACTCGCTATGACAAGGGTAAGTTTACTCAAGTCCCTCAAGCTAGGATTGCTTGGCCTTGAAGTCTTGCTGTCGATGTTCAATTGACATAGTTACCGGTGGAATCACTTGCAGGATCCTCCTATTTGGGTTACCTTCTCGGAACCTTACTCCAGTAATTAAAATTAAAAGTTTTGACTTTCTACCACGGAGAAGGGGATCACGTTCCTTACTGGAATCGAACCTTTCAAGCAAATGATCCCTAGGAACATGTCTGCATTATCCCCATTGGTGATCGTACTTAGAATAGTTTGTAATGGATAGTATCGAAAAACCGACTTTTATGATTTTCCTTTCGAAAGTGGACATGCATTTTGGGTCATCCCAAAATTTGAAACATGGGCAAACAAAATGAGAAGAGAGTATTTACTAGAGAAGAGTTAGACTCTCAAGCAAACTAAAACGCCAATCCTCATTAACATATTTAATTTGCAGGACAAGTCATGATAGTAGTCAGTTGAGCATGATTTAATGTACTTCCTACCAGTATGATTTTTGGCGATATAAACCTGATGAGCCCTTATTTGGTAGTTTATGTTTTTTGTGTGTGATTCTTTACTTTAGAAGATATTCTGGAGAAGAAAGGATCTCATCTGGACCTCAGACTTTAGACTTCCTTTGGTGATATTTTTGAAGGGTGATGATTTACAATGCAGTGGGAACTTTGTGGTTAATGTTTTAGATAGGTAGCACAAGCTGCGGGATGTGTCTGGCGTCATTGTTCTGTACTTTTAGTGCTCATGATTTTTTACTTTTTGTGACTTTTTCTTCAATTTTTTTATGTAGTTTTTCTCAAAACTCTTAATTTATGTTGTAGGAACAAACATTTATCATTAGCAAAATGAGAAGACTATCAAAGGAAGGACTGCAATGTACTGATAAGAGAGGTTGGGTAATGAATGAATTTTTGGTTGCCATGGACACTGTGAAGTATACTGCCATCTTTGCTTGGATTGTCTAGATCTTATACACAGTGAGGATGTTAGGGGTGATTTTCTGATTTAATGCTAAACAAATGCAGATATTATGCGTCGGAGGAGAGTTTCCAATCCAAAGTTCGCGGCATGAGGAAGGATGAACTCTCATGATTTTAGAAAGCACAACTATTGTTAGCGGTATGCAGTGTTCTAAATGGCGGCCTAGGCGGAGGGTCAGCAGCACGACTACCCCCTTGGCGTTTTGTTCGGCGGCCAGGAAGGCTAGGCGGACCTTTGGCGGAGCTTGGCGGCTGCCTAGGCAGCTTGGCGGCCGCCAAGGCTACTAGGCGGAGCTTGGCGGCTAGGAGAGAGAGAGAGAAAGAACAGAAAAACAGAGACAGAAAGAATGAGAGAGACGCGAGAGAGAGAGACGAGAGGAGAGAGAGACGAGACGAGAGAGAGACATACCGGACGGCAACCGACGATGGCGGCCGGCGACGACGATTGGCATGAAGCAGGCGAACTCCAAGACGACGATCGTCGTGGGTCTCGATCAGATCTGGAAATGTTATCCAGTGCTGTGTATAGCAGTGTATATATGTGTGTGCAGCTATGTTAAATTACACAAGAAGTCCTTTTAGTATATATTAATATCATAATATATACTAAAAGTATAAAAAATATCAAACAAATACCAAAAAAAATAAAAAACGCCAAACTCCTTGGCGCCGCCTAGGCAGCCTAGGCGCTTGGAGGTGGGTCACCGCCCTACTAGCGCCGAGCGCCATTTAGAACATTGGCGGTATGACATAATCATAATTTTTGAAACCATCTCTTGGCATTATTGCTTTCAGAAATGCCACCATAACTTTCTCTAGTAAGAAATGCAAAAAGACATACTAGAACCCAAGACGTCTTGCAACCTGAGCTATGATACTATGTTAGGTTACCAGTTGTTCCAAAAGGATAGGGTCATGCTAACACCACCATGGAGGGCTATAATTAGGTAAGGATGATGCCAAGATTGCTATAACCCCAATGCACATTTCACATGCTTACAACAATTTTCTCTACACGTTTCAAACATTGGCATACTCTTGCAGGTTGTCATTGAAAAAGTTCCATCGAAACAAACAATATTCAGTGAGATTGACAAGGCCTGCCCTCCCCATTGCATTTTGGCCACAAATACATCTACTATTGACTAGGGATGGCATTCGGGGCGGATATTGGGTATTCCGTCCCCGATCCCCGAAACCGAAGTTCCGCCTATATCCGCCCCGATCCCCGAACGGGGAGGGAAGAATGAAACCATTTCCGAGGCATTCGGTTTTCGGGTAATCCCCGAATTGAATGGAATAGAAAAAAGAATCAAGAAAAAATGTCGCCTTGTTTTTCTTATTCTTCTGACGAATAGGTTGAAAGGCAGCCGAAGAAGCGAAGGGGTCAACTGCCTAGTGATGTCAATCTAGAGTCACAAACTATTGAACGAGGTAGACTGCTTCTTCACCACAAAAGAAAAAAGAAAAAGAAATAGGCAATACAAATATGCACTCCAGTTCTGAGTCTGTAAACAAGATTGGGTTCCGTCCAAATCGCCACTTCGAGTGAATCGAGTCTTTCTAGACAACACTAGTGAGTTGTGCCTTTCTGAAACGAAAACAGAAGGAGAGAGAGAGAGAGAGAGAGAGAGAGAGAGAGAGAGAGAGAGAGAGAGAGAGAGAG